>JAEIHA010000979.1:0-52256 GCA_018904595.1 Zaprionus indianus
GTCTAGCCTGTGCCTAGCCTGTGTCTAGCCTGTGTCTAGCCTGTGTCTAGCCTGTGTCAAGCCTGTGTCTAGCCTGTGTCTAGCCTGTGTCTAACCTGTGCCTAGCCTCTGCCTAGCCTGTGCCTAGCCTGTATCTAGCCAGTGCCTAGCCTGTGTCTAGCCTGTGTCTAGCCTGTGTAGCCAGTGCCTAGCCTGTGCCTAGCCAGTGTCTAGCCTCTGTCTAGCCTGTGCCTAGCCTGTGCCTAGCCAGTGCCCTAGCCTGTGCCAGTGCCTAGCCTGTGTCTAGCCTGTGCCTAGCCTGTGTCTAGCCTGTGTCTAGCCTGTGTCTAGCCTGTGTCTCAGCCTGTTAGCCCAGTGTCTAGCCTGCGTCTAGCCTGTTTGTAGAGCCTGTGTCTAGCCTGTTTGTCTAGTCTAGCCTGTGCCTAGCCTGTGCCTAGCCTGTGCCTAGCCTGTGTCTAGCCGTGCTCTAGCCTGTGTCTAGCCTTTGTCTAGCCTGTGTCTAGCCTGTGTCAAGCCTGTTTCTAGCCTGTGTCTAGCCTTTGTCTAGCCTGTGTCTAGCCTGTTTATAGAGTGTCTCTAGCCTGTGTCTAGCCTGTGTCTAGCCTGTGTCTAGCCTGTGTCTAGCCTGTGTCTAGCCTGTGTCTAGCCTGTGTCTAGCCTGTTTCTAGCCTGTGTCTAGCCTGTGTCTAGCCTGTGTCTAGCCTCTGTCTAACCTGTGTCTAGCCTGTGTCTAGCCTGTGCCTTGCCTGTGTCTAGCCTGTGTCTAGCCTGTGTCTAGCCTGTGTCTAGCCTGTGTCTAGCCTGTTTCTAGCCTGTGTCTAGCCTGTGTCTAGCCTGTGTCTTGCCTGTGTCTAGCCTGTGTCTAGCCTGTGTCTAGCCTGTGTCTAGCCTGTGTCTAACCTGTGTCTAGTCTGTTTCTAGCCTGTGTCTAGCCTGTGTCTAGCCAGTGTCTAGCCTGTGCCTAGCCAGTGTCTAGCCAGTACCCAGCCAGTGTCTAGCCTTTGTCTAGCATTTGCCTAGCCAGTTTCTAGCCTGTGCCTAGCCAGTGTCTAGCCTGTACCTAGCCAGTTTCTAGCCTGTGTCTAGCCTGTGCTTAGCCAGTGTCTAGTCTGTGCCAAGCCAGTGTCTAGCCTGTGCCTAGCCAGTGTCTAACCTGTGTATAGCCAGTGCCTTGCCTGAGACTGGAATGTGCATAGCGTGTTCCGAGCCAGTGTCTAGCCAGTGCCTAGCCTGTGCCTAGCCAGTGTCTAGCCTTCGTCCAGCCATTGTCTAGCCTGTGCCCAGCCAGTGTCTAGCCTGTGTCTAGCATGTGCCTAGCCTATGCCTAGCCTGTGCCTAGCCTATGCCTAGCCTGTGCCTAGGTTGTGCCTCGCCTGTGCCTAGCCTGTGCCGAGCCTGTGTCTAGCCTGTGTCTAGCCTGTGGGTAGCCTGTGTCTTGCCTGTGTTTAGCCTGTGTCTAGCCTGTGTCTAGCCTGTGGGTAGCCTATGTCTTGCCTGTGTTTAGCCTGTGTCTAGCCTGTGTCTAGCCTGTGTCTAGCCTGTGTCTAGCCTGTGTCTAGCCTGTGTCTAGCCTGTGTCTAGCCTGTGTCTAGCCTGTGCCTAGCCTGTGCCTAGCCTGTGCCTAGCCTGTGTCTAGCCTGTGTCTAGCCTTTGTCTAGCCTGTGTCTAGCCTGTGTCAAGCCTGTGTCTAGCCTGTGTCTAGCCTGTGTCTAGCATTTGTCTAGCCTGTGTCTAGCATGTGCCTAGCCTCTGCCTAGCCTGTGCCTAGCCTCTACCTAGCCAGTGCCTAGCCAGTGCCTAGCCTGTACCTAGCCAGTGCCTAGCCTGTACCTAGCCAGTGTCTAGCCTGTACCCAGCCAGTTTCTAGCCTGTGTCTAGCCTGTGTCTAGCCCCTGTCTAGCCTGTGTCTAGCCTGTGTCTAGTCTGTGTCTAGTCTGTGTCTAGCCTGTGTCTAGTTTGTGTCTAGCCTGTGTCTAGCCTGTGTCTAGCCTGTGTCTAACCTGTGCCTAGCCTCTGCCTAGCCTGTGCCTAGCCTGTACCTAGCCAGTGCCTAGCCAGTGCCTAGCCAGTGCCTAGCCAGTGCCTAGCCAGTGCCTAGCCTGTACCTAGCCAGTGCCTAGCCAGTGCCTTGCCTGTACCTAGCCAGTGCCTAGCCTGTACCTAGCCAGTGCCTAGCCTGTACCTAGCCAGTGTCTAGCCTGTACCTAGCCAGTGTCTAGCCTGTACCTAGCCAGTGTCTAGCCTGTGCCTAGCCAGTGTCTAGCCTGTACCCAGCCAGTTTCTAGCCTGTGTCTAGCCTGTGCTTAGCCAGTGTCTAGCCTGTACCTAGCCAGTTTCTAGCCTGTGTCTAGCCTGTGCTTAGCCAGTGTCTAGTCTGTGCCAAGCCAGTGTCTAGCCTGTGCCTAGCCAGTGTCTAACCTGTGTATAGCCAGTGCCTTGCCTGAGACTGGAATGTGCATAGCGTGTTCCGAGCCAGTGTCTAGCCAGTGCCTAGCCTGTGCCTAGCCAGTGTCTAGCCTTCTGTCCAGCCATTGTCTAGCCTGTGCCCAGCCAGTGTCTAGCCTGTGTCTAGCATGTGCCTAGCCTATGCCTAGCCTGTGCCTAGCCTATGCCTAGCCTGTGCCTAGGTTGTGCCTCGCCTGTGCCTAGCCTGTGCCGAGCCTGTGTCTAGCCTGTGTCTAGCCTGTGGGTAGCCTGTGTCTTGCCTGTGTTTAGCCTGTGTCTAGCCTGTGTCTAGCCTGTGTCTAGCCTGTGGGTAGCCTATGTCTTGCCTGTGTTTAGCCTGTGTCTAGCCTGTGTCTAGCCTGTGTCTAGCCTGTGTCTAGCCTGTGTCTAGCCTGTGTCTAGCCTGTGCCTAGCCTGTGCCTAGCCTGTGCCTAGCCTGTGTCTAGCCTGTGTCTAGCCTTTGTCTAGCCTGTGTCTAGCCTGTGTCAAGCCTGTGTCTAGCCTGTGTCTAGCCTGTGTCTAGCATTTGTCTAGCCTGTGTCTAGCATGTGCCTAGCCTCTGCCTAGCCTGTGCCTAGCCTCTACCTAGCCAGTGCCTAGCCAGTGCCTAGCCTGTACCTAGCCAGTGCCTAGCCTGTACCTAGCCAGTGT
This sequence comes from Zaprionus indianus, assembly GCA_018904595.1. NCBI lineage: Eukaryota > Metazoa > Arthropoda > Insecta > Diptera > Drosophilidae > Zaprionus > Zaprionus indianus. The sequence goes on from JAEIHA010000979.1 coordinate 3,097, forward strand.
CTAGCCTTTACCCAGCCAGTTTCTAGCCTGTGTCTAGCCTGTGTCTAGCCCCTGTCTAGCCTGTGTCTAGCCTGTGTCTAGTCTGTGTCTAGTCTGTGTCTAGCCTGTGTCTAGTTTGTGTCTAGCCTGTGTCTAGCCTGTGTCTAGCCTGTGTCTAACCTGTGCCTAGCCTCTGCCTAGCCTGTGCCTAGCCTGTGCCTAGCCAGTGCCTAGCCAGTGCCTAGCCTGTACCTAGCCAGTGCCTAGCCAGTGCCTTGCCTGTACCTAGCCAGTGCCTAGCCTGTACCTAGCCAGTGTCTACCCTGTACCTAGCCAGTGTCTAGCCTGTGCCTAGCCAGTGTCTAGCCTGTACCCAGCCAGTTTCTAGCCTGTGTCTAGCCTGTGCTTAGCCAGTGTCTAGACTGTGCCAAGCCAGTGTCTAGCCTGTGCCTAGCCTGTGCCTTGCCTGAGAGTGGCATATGCATATCGTGTTCCGAGCCAGTGTCTAGCCAGTGCCTAACCTATGCCTAGCCAGTGCCTAGCCAGTGCCTAGCCTGTGCCAAGCCAGTGCCTAGCCTGTGCCTAGCCAGTGCCTAACCTATGCCTAGCCAGTGCCTAGCCAGTGCCTAGCCTGTGCCTAGCCAGTGCCTAGCCTGTGCCTAGCCAGTGTCTAGCCTTTGTCTAGCCAGTGTCTAGCCTTTGTCTACCCTGTGCATAGCTAGTGTCTAGCCTGTACCTAGCCAGTGCCTAGCCTGTACCTAGCCTGTGCCTAGACTGTACCTAGCCAGTGCCTAGCCTGTACCTAGCCAGTGTCTAGCCTGTGCCTAGCCTGTGCCCAGCCAGTGTCTAGCCTGTGTCTAGCCTGTGCCTAGCCTGTGCCTAGCCTGTGCCTAGCCTGTGCCTAGCCTGTGCCTAGCCTGTGCCTAGCCTGTGCATAGCCTGTGCCTAGCCTGTGCCTAGCCTGTGCATAGCTAGAGTTCTAGCCAGTGCCTAGCCTGTGCCTAGCCAGTTTCAAGCCTTTGTCTAGCCAGTGTCTAGCCTTTGTCTACCCTGTGCATAGCTAGAGTCTAACCTGTGCCTAGCCTGTGCCTAGCCTGTGCCTAGCTTGTGACTAGCCTGTGCCAAACCTGTGCCTAGCCTGTGTCTAGCCTGTGTCTAGCCTGTGTCTAGCCTGTGTCTAGCCTGTGTCTAGCCTGTGTCTAGCCTGTGTCTAGCCTGTGTCTAGCCTATGTCTTGCCTATGTCTAGCCTGTGTCTAGCCTGTGTCTAGCCTGTGTCAAGCCTGTGTCTAGCCTGTGTCAAGCCTGTGTCTAGCCTGTGTCTAGCCTGTGTCTAGCCTGTTTATAGAGTGTGTCTAGCCTGTGTCTAGCCTGTGCCTAGCCTGTGCCTAGCCTGTGCCTAGCCTGTGTCTAGCCTGTGTCTAGCCTTTGTCTAGCCTGTGTCTAGCCTGTGTCAAGCCTGTGTCTAGCCTGTGTCTAGCCTGTGTCTAGCATTTGTCTAGCTTCAGCCTGTGTCTAGCATGTGCCTAGCCTCTGCCTAGCCTGTGCCTAGCCTCTACCTAGCCAGTGCCTAGCCAGTGCCTAGCCTGTACCTAGCCAGTGCCTAGCCTGTACCTAGCCAGTGTCTAGCCTGTACCCAGCCAGTTTCTAGCCTGTGTCTAGCCTGTGTCTAGCCCCTGTCTAGCCTGTGTCTAGCCTGTGTCTAGTCTGTGTCTAGTCTGTGTCTAGCCTGTGTCTAGTTTGTGTCTAGCCTGTGTCTAGCCTGTGTCTAGCCTGTGTCTAACCTGTGCCTAGCCTCTGCCTAGCCTGTGCCTAGCCTGTACCTAGCCAGTGCCTAGCCAGTGCCTAGCCAGTGCCTAGCCAGTGCCTAGCCAGTGCCTAGCCTGTACCTAGCCAGTGCCTAGCCAGTGCCTTGCCTGTACCTAGCCAGTGCCTAGCCTGTACCTAGCCAGTGCCTAGCCTGTACCTAGCCAGTGTCTAGCCTGTACCTAGCCAGTGTCTAGCCTGTGCCTAGCCAGTGTCTAGCCTGTACCCAGCCAGTTTCTAGCCTGTGTCTAGCCTGTGCTTAGCCAGTGTCTAGCCTGTACCTAGCCAGTTTCTAGCCTGTGTCTAGCCTGTGCTTAGCCAGTGTCTAGTCTGTGCCAAGCCAGTGTCTAGCCTGTGCCTAGCCAGTGTCTAACCTGTGTATAGCCAGTGCCTTGCCTGAGACTGGAATGTGCATAGCGGGTTCCGAGCCAGTGTCTAGCCAGTGCCTAGCCTGTGCCTAGCCAGTGTCTAGCCTTCGTCCAGCCATTGTCTAGCCTGTGCCCAGCCAGTGTCTAGCCTGTGTCTAGCATGTGCCTAGCCTATGCCTAGCCTGTGCCTAGCCTATGCCTAGCCTGTGCCTAGGTTGTGCCTCGCCTGTGCCTAGCCTGTGCCGAGCCTGTGTCTAGCCTGTGTCTAGCCTGTGGGTAGCCTGTGTCTTGCCTGTGTTTAGCCTGTGTCTAGCCTGTGTCTAGCCTGTGGGTAGCCTATGTCTTGCCTGTGTTTAGCCTGTGTCTAGCCTGTGTCTAGCCTGTGTCCAGCCTGTGTCTAGCCTGTGTCTAGCCTGTGTCTAGCCTGTGTCTAGCCTGTGTCTAGCCTGTGCCTAGCCTGTGCCTAGCCTGTGCCTAGCCTGTGTCTAGCCTGTGTCTAGCCTTTGTCTAGCCTGTGTCTAGCCTGTGTCAAGCCTGTGTCTAGCCTGTGTCTAGCCTGTGTCTAGCATTTGTCTAGCCTGTGTCTAGCATGTGCCTAGCCTCTGCCTAGCCTGTGCCTAGCCTCTACCTAGCCAGTGCCTAGCCAGTGCCTAGCCTGTACCTAGCCAGTGCCTAGCCTGTACCTAGCCAGTGTCTAGCCTGTACCCAGCCAGTTTCTAGCCTGTGTCTAGCCTGTGTCTAGCCCCTGTCTAGCCTGTGTCTAGCCTGTGTCTAGTCTGTGTCTAGTCTGTGTCTAGCCTGTGTCTAGTTTGTGTCTAGCCTGTGTCTAGCCTGTGTCTAGCCTGTGTCTAACCTGTGCCTAGCCTCTGCCTAGCCTGTGCCTAGCCTGTACCTAGCCAGTGCCTAGCCAGTGCCTAGCCTGTACCTAGCCAGTGCCTAGCCAGTGCCTTGCCTGTACCTAGCCAGTGCCTAGCCTGTACCTAGCCAGTGTCTAGCCTGTACCTAGCCAGTGTCTAGCCTGTGCCTAGCCAGTGTCTAGCCTGTACCCAGCCAGTTTCTAGCCTGTGTCTAGCCTGTGCTTAGCCAGTGTCTAGACTGTGCCAAGCCAGTGTCTAGCCTGTGCCTAGCCTGTGCCTTGCCTGAGAGTGGCATATGCATATCGTGTTCCGAGCCAGTGTCTAGCCAGTGCCTAACCTATGCCTAGCCAGTGCCTAGCCAGTGCCTAGCCTGTGCCTAGCCAGTGCCTAGCCTGTGCCTAGCCAGTGCCTAACCTATGCCTAGCCAGTGCCTAGCCAGTGCCTAGCCTGTGCCTAGCCAGTGCCTAGCCTGTGCCTAGCCAGTGTCTAGCCTTTGTCTAGCCAGTGTCTAGCCTTTGTCTACCCTGTGCATAGCTAGAGTCTAGCCTGTACCTAGCCAGTGCCTAGCCTGTACCTAGCCTGTGCCTAGACTGTACCTAGCCAGTGCCTAGCCTGTACCTAGCCAGTGTCTAGCCTGTGCCTAGCCTGTGCCCAGCCAGTGTCTAGCCTGTGTCTAGCCTGTGCCTAGCCTGTGCCTAGCCTGTGCCTAGCCTGTGCCTAGCCTGTGCCTAGCCTGTGCCTAGCCTGTGCCTAGCCTGTGCCTAGCCTGTGCATAGCCTGTGCCTAGCCTGTGCCTAGCCTGTGCATAGCTAGAGTCTAGCCAGTGCCTAGCCTGTGCCTAGCCAGTTTCAAGCCTTTGTCTAGCCAGTGTCTAGCCTTTGTCTACCCTGTGCATAGCTAGAGTCTAACCTGTGCCTAGCCTGTGCCTAGCCTGTGCCTAGCTTGTGACTAGCCTGTGCCAAACCTGTGCCTAGCCTGTGTCTAGCCTGTGTCTAGCCTGTGTCTAGCCTGTGTCTAGCCTGTGTCTAGCCTGTGTCTAGCCTGTGTCTAGCCTGTGTCTAGCCTATGTCTTGCCTATGTCTAGCCTGTGTCTAGCCTGTGTCTAGCCTGTGTCAAGCCTGTGTCTAGCCTGTGTCAAGCCTGTGTCTAGCCTGTGTCTAGCCTGTGTCTAGCCTGTTTATAGAGTGTCTCTAGCCTGTGTCTAGCCTGTGCCTAGCCTGTGCCTAGCCTGTGCCTAGCCTGTGTCTAGCCTGTGTCTAGCCTTTGTCTAGCCTGTGTCTAGCCTGTGTCAAGCCTGTGTCTAGCCTGTGTCTAGCCTGTGTCTAGCATTTGTCTAGCCTGTGTCTAGCATGTGCCTAGCCTCTGCCTAGCCTGTGCCTAGCCTCTACCTAGCCAGTGCCTAGCCAGTGCCTAGCCTGTACCTAGCCAGTGCCTAGCCTGTACCTAGCCAGTGCCTAGCCTGTACCTAGCCAGTGTCTAGCCTGTACCCAGCCAGTTTCTAGCCTGTGTCTAGCCTGTGTCTAGCCCCTGTCTAGTCTGTGTCTAGTCTGTGTCTAGCCTGTGTCTAGTTTGTGTCTAGCCTGTGTCTAGCCTGTGTCTAGCCTGTGTCTAACCTGTGCCTAGCCTCTGCCTAGCCTGTGCCTAGCCTGTATCTAGCCAGTGCCTAGCCAGTGCCTAGCCTGTACCTAGCCAGTGCCTAGCCATGCCTTGCCTGTACCTAGCCAGTGCCTAGCCAGTGTATAGCCTCTGTCTAGCCTGTGCCTAGCCTGTGCCTAGCCTGTGCATAGCCTGTGCCTAGCCTGTGCCTAGCCTGTGCATAGCTAGAGTCTAGCCAGTGCCTAGCCTGTGCCTAGCCAGTTTCAAGCCTTTGTCTAGCCAGTGTCTAGCCTTTGTCTACCCTGTGCATAGCTAGAGTCTAACCTGTGCCTAGCCTGTGCCTAGCCTGTGCCTAGCTTGTGACTAGCCTGTGCCAAACCTGTGCCTAGCCTGTGTCTAGCCTGTGTCTAGCCTGTGTCTAGCCTGTGTCTAGCATGTGTCTAGCCTGTGTCTAGCCTGTGTCTAGCCTATGTCTTGCCTATGTCTAGCCTGTGTCTAGCCTGTGTCTAGCCTGTGTCAAGCCTGTGTCTAGCCTGTGTCAAGCCTGTGTCTAGCCTGTGTCTAGCCTGTGTCTAGCCTGTTTATAGAGTGTCTCAAGCCTGTGTCTAGCCTGTGCCTAGCCTGTGCCTAGCCTGTGCCTAGCCTGTGTCTAGCCTGTGTCTAGCCTTTGTCTAGCCTGTGTCTAGCCTGTGTCAAGCCTGTGTCAAGCCTGTGTCTAGCCTGTGTCTAGCATTTGTCTAGCCTGTGTCTAGCATTTGTCTAGCCTGTGCCTAGCCTGTGCCTAGCCTCTGCCTAGCCTGTGCCTAGCCTCTACCTAGCCAGTGCCTAGCCAGTGCCTAGCCTGTACCTAGCCAGTGCCTAGCCTGTACCTAGCCAGTGTCTAGCCTGTACCCAGCCAGTTTCTAGCCTGTGTCTAGCCTGTGTCTAGCCCCTGTCTAGTCTGTGTCTAGTCTGTGTCTAGCCTGTGTCTAGTTTGTGTCTAGCCTGTGTCTAGCCTGTGTCTAGCCTGTGTCTACCTTTACCTGTGCCTAGCCTCTGCCTAGCCTGTGCCTAGCCTGTATCTAGCCAGTGCCTAGCCAGTGCCTAGCCTGTACCTAGCCAGTGCCTAGCCAGTGCCAGTGCCTTGCCTCGTACCTAGCCAGTGCCTAGCCAGTGTATAGCCTCTGTCTAGCCTGTGCCTAGCCTGTGCCTAGCCTGTGCCTAGCCTGTGCCTAGCCTGTGCCTAGCCTGTGCCTAGCCTGTGCCTAGCCTGTGTCTAGCCTGTGTCTAGCCTGTGTCTAGCCTGTGTCTAGCCTTTGTCAAGCCTGTGTCTAGCCTGTGTCTAGCCTGTGTCTAACCTGTGCCTAGCCTCTGCCTAGCCTGTGCCTAGCCTGTATCTAGCCAGTGCCTAGCCTGTGTCTAGCCTGTGTCTAGCCTGTGTAGCCAGTGCCTAGCCTGTGCCTAGCCAGTGTATAGCCTCTGTCTAGCCTGTGCCTAGCCTGTGCCTAGCCTGTGCCTAGCCTGTGCCTACCCTGTGTCTAGCCTGTGTCTAGCCTGTGTCTAGCCTTTGTCAAGCCTGTGTCTAGCCTGTGTCAAGCCTGTGTCTAGCCTGTGTCTAGCCTGTGTCTAGGCTGTGTCTAGCCTGTGTCTAGCCTGTTTATAGAGTGTCTCTAGCCTGTGTCTAGCCTGTGCCTAGCCTGTGCCTAGCCTGTGCCTAGCCTGTGTCTAGCCTGTGTCTAGCCTTTGTCTAGCCTGTGTCTAGCCTGTGTCAAGCCTGTTTCTAGCCTGTGTCTAGCCTTTGTCTAGCCTGTGTCTAGCCTGTTTATAGAGTGTCTCTAGCCTGTGTCTAGCCTGTGTCTAGCCTGTGTCTAGCCTGTGTCTAGCCTGTGTCTAGCCTGTGTCTAGCCTGTGTCTAGCCTGTGTCTAGCCTGTGTCTAGCCTGTGTCTAGCCTGTGTCTAGCCTGTGTCTAGCCTGTGTCTAGCCTGTGTCTAGCCTGTGTCTAGCCTGTGTCTAGCCTGTGCCTTGCCTGCGTCTAGCCTGTGTCTAGCCTGTGTCTAGCCTGTGTCTAGCCTGTGTCTAGCCTGTGTCTAGCCTGTGTCTAGCCTGTGTCTTGCCTGTGTCTAGCCTGTGTCTAGCCTGTGTCTAGCCTGTGTCTAGCCTGTGTCTAACCTGTGTCTAGTCTGTTTCTAGCCTGTGTCTAGCCTGTGTCTAGCCAGTGTCTAGCCTGTGCCTAGCCAGTGTCTAGCCAGTACCCAGCCAGTGTCTAGCCTTTGTCTAGCATTTGCCTAGCCAGTTTCTAGCCTGTGCCTAGCCAGTGTCTAGCCTGTACCTAGCCAGTTTCTAGCCTGTGTCTAGCCTGTGCTTAGCCAGTGTCTAGTCTGTGCCAAGCCAGTGTCTAACCTGTGTATAGCCAGTGCCTTGCCTGAGACTGGAATGTGCATAGCGTGTTCCGAGCCAGTGTCTAGCCAGTGCCTAGCCTGTGCCTAGCCAGTGTCTAGCCTTCGTCCAGCCATTGTCTAGCCTGTGCCCAGCCAGTGTCTAGCCTGTGTCTAGCATGTGCCTAGCCTATGCCTAGCCTGTGCCTAGCCTATGCCTAGCCTGTGCCTAGGTTGTGCCTCGCCTGTGCCTAGCCTGTGCCGAGCCTGTGTCTAGCCTGTGTCTAGCCTGTGGGTAGCCTGTGTCTTGCCTGTGTTTAGCCTGTGTCTAGCCTGTGTCTAGCCTGTGCGTAGCCTATGTCTTGCCTGTGTTTAGCCTGTGTCTAGCCTGTGTCTAGCCTGTGTCTAGCCTGTGTCTAGCCTGTGTCTAGCCTGTGTCTAGCCTGTGTCTAGCCTGTGTCTAGCCTGTGTCTAGCCTGTGTCTAGCCTGTGTCTAGCCTGTGCCTAGCCTGTGCCTAGCCAGTGCCTAGCCTGTGCCTAGCTTGTGGCTAGCCTGTGCCCAACCTGTGCCTAGCCTGTGTCTAGCCTGTGTCTAGCCTGTGTCTAGCCTGTGTCTAGCCTGTGTCTAGCCTGTGCCTTGCCTGAGACTGGCATGTGGATAGCGTGTGCCTAGCCAGTGTCTAGCCAGTGCCTAGCCTATGCCTAGCCTGTGCCTAGCCAGTGTCTAGCCTTTGTCTAGCCTGTGCATAGCCAGATTCTAGCAGTGTATAGCCTCTGTCTAGCCTGTGTCTAGTCTGTATCTCGACGGTGTCTAGCCTGTTTCTAGCCTGTGCCTATCCTGTGCCTAGCCTGTGCCTAGCCTGTGCCTAGCCTGTGCCTAGCCTGTGTCTAGCCTGTGTCTAGCCTGTGCCTAGCCTGTGTCTTGCCTGTGTCTCGCCTGTGTCTAGCCTGTGTCTAGCCTGCGTCTAGCCTGTGTCTAGCCTGTGCCCAACCTGTGTCTAGCCTGTGTCTAGCCTGTGTATAGCCTGTGTCTAGCCTGTTTAGCCTGTGTCTAGCCTGTGTCTAGCCTGTGTCTAGCCTGTGTCTAGCCTGTGTCTAGCCTGTGTCTAGCCTGTGTCTAGCCTGTGTCTAGCCTGTGTCTAGCCTGTGTCTAGCCTGTGTCTAGCCTGTGTCTAGCCTGTGTCTAGCCTGTGTCTAGCCTGTGTCTAGCCTGTGTCTAGCCTGTGTCTTGCCTGTGTCTTGCCTGTGTCTAGCCTGTGCCTTGCCTGAGACTGGCATGTGGATAGCGTGTGCCTACCCAGTGTCTTACCAATGCCTAGCCTGTGCCTAGCCTGTGCCTAGCCAGTGTCTAGCCTTTGTCTAGCCTGTGCATAGCCAGAGTCTAGCCAGTGTATAGCCTCTGTCTAGCCTGTGTCTAGTCTGTGTCTTAGCCTGTGTCTTAGCCTGTGCCTAGCCTGTGCCTATGCCTGCCTAGCCTGCCTAGCCTGCCTAGCCTGTGCCTGTGCCTAGCCTGTGCCTTGTGCCTAGCCCTGTGTCTAGCCTGTGTCTAGCCTGTGTCTAGCCTGTGTCTAGCCTGTGTCTAGCCTGTGTCTAGCCTGTGTCTAGCCTGTGTCTAGCCTGTGTCTAGCCTGAGTCTAGCCTGTGTCTAGCCTGTGTCTAGCCTATGTCTAGCCTGTGTCTAGCTTGTGTCTAGCCTGTGTCTAGCCTGTGTCTAGCCTGTGTCTAGCACGTGTCTAGCCTGTGTCTAGCCTGTGCCTAGCTTGTGGCTAGCCTGTGCCTAGCCTGTGTCTAGCCTGTGTCTAGCCTGTGTCTAGCCTGTGTCTAGCCAGTGTCTAGCCTGTGTCTAGCCTGTGTCTAGCCTGTGTCTAGCCTGTGTCTAGCCAGTGTCTAGCCTGTTCCCAGCCAGTGTCTAGCCTTTGTCTAGCATTTGCCTAGCAAGTTTCTAGTCTGTGCCAAGCCAGTGTCTAGCCTGTGCCTAGCCAGTGTCTAGCCTGTGTCTAGCCTGTGTCTAGCCTGTTTCTAGCCTGTGTCTAGCCTGTTTCTGGCCTGTGTCTAGCCTCTGTCTAGCCTGTGTCTAGCCTGTGTCTAGCCTGTGTCTAGCCTGTGTCTAGCCTGTGTCTAGCCTGTGTCTAGCCTGTGTCTAGCCTGTGTCTAGCCTGTGTCTATCCTGTGTCTAGCCTGTGTCTAGCCTGTGTCTAGCCTGTGTCTAGCCTGTGTCTAGCCTGTGTCTAGCCTGTGTCTAGCCTGTGTCTAGCCTGTGTCAAGCCTCTGTCTAGCCTGTGTCTAGCCTGTGTCTAGCCTGTGTCTAGCCTGTGTCTAGCCTGTGTCTAGCCTGTGTCTAGCCTCTGTCTAGCCTGTGTCTAGCCTGTGTCTAGCCTGTGTCTAGCCTGTGTCTAGCCTGTGTCTATCCTGTGTCTAGCCTGTGTGTAGCCTGTGTCTAGCCTGTGTCTAGCCTGTGTCTAGCCTGTGTCTAGCCTGTGTCTAGCCTGTGTCTAGCCTGTGTCTAGCCTGTGTCTAGCCTGTGTCTAGCCTGTGTCTAGCCTGTGTCTAGCCTGTGTCTAGCCTGTGTCTAGCCTGTGTCTAGCCTGTGTCTAGCCTGTGTCTAGCCTGTGTCTAGCCTGTGTCTAGCCTGTGTCTAGCCTGTGTCTAGCCTGTGTCTAGCCTGTGTCTAGCCTGTGTCTAGCCTCTGTCTAGCCTGTGTCTAGCCTGTGTCTAGCCTCTGTCTAGCCTGTGTCTAGCCTGTGTCTAGCCTGTGTCTAGCCTGTGTCTAGCCTGTGTCTAGCCTGTGTGTCTAGCCTGTGTCTAGCCTGTGTGTCTAGCCTGTGTCTAGCCTGTGTCTAGCCTGTGTCTATCCTGTTGTCTAGCCTGTGTCTAGCCTGTGTCTAGCCTGTGTCTAGCCTGTGTCTAACCTGTGTCTAGCCTGTTTCTAGCCTGTGTCTAGCCTGTGTCTAGCCTGTGTCTAGCCTGTGTCTAGCCTGTGTCTTGCCTGTGTCTAGCCTGTGTCTAGCCTGTGTCTAGCCTGTGTCTAGCCTGTGTCTAGCCTGTGTCTAGCCTGTGTCTAGCCTGTGTCTAGCCTGTGTCTAGCCTGTGTCTAGCCTGTGTCTAGCCTGTGTCTAGCCTGTGTCTAGCCTGTGTCTAGCCTGTGTCTAGCCTGTGTCTAACCTGTGTCTATCCTGTGTCTAGCCTGTGTCTAGTCTGTGTCTATCCTGTGTCTAGCCAGTGTCTAGCCTTTGTCTAGCCTGTGCATAGCCAGAGTCTAGCCAGTGTATAGCCTCTGTCTAGCCTGTGTCTAGTCTGTATCTTGACGGTGTCTAGCCTGTTTCTAGCCTGTGCCTAGCCTGTGCCTAGCCTGTGCCTAGCTTGTGCCTAGCCTGTGTCTAGCCTGTGTCTAGCCTGTGCCTAGCCTGTGTCTAGCCTGTGTCTAGCCTGTGCCTAGCCTGTGTCTAGCTTGTGCCTAGCCTGTGTCTAGCTTGTGCCTAGCCTGTGTCTAGCCTGTGTCTAGCCTGTGTCTAGCCTGTGTCTAGCCTGTGTCTAGCCTGTGTCTAGCCTGTGTCTAGCCTGTGTCTAGCCTGTGTCTAGCCTGTGTCTAGCCTGTGTCTAGCCTGTGTCTAGCCTGTGTCTAGCCTGTGTCTAGCCTGTGTCTAGCCTGTGTCTAGCCTGTGTCTAGCCTGTGTCTAGCCTGTGTCTCTAGCCTGTGTCTAGCCTGTGTCTAGCCTGTGTCTAGCCTGTGTCTAGCCTGTGTCTAGCCTGTGCCTAGCCTGTGTCTAGCCTGTGTCTAGCCTGTGCCTAGCCTCTGTCTAGCCTGTGTCTAGCCTGTGTCTAGCCTGTGTCTAGCCTGTGTCTAGCCTGTGTCTAGCCTGTGTCTAGCCTGTGTCTAGCCTGTGTCTAGCCTGTGTCTAGCCTGTGTCTAGCCTGTGTCTAGCCTGTGTCTAGCCAGTGTCTAGCCTGTGTCTAGCCTGTGTCTAGCCTGTGTCTAGCCTGTGTCTAGCCTGTGTCTAAGCCTGTGTCTAGCCTGTGTCTAGCCTGTGTCTAGCCTGTGTCTAGCCTGTGTCTAGCCTGTGTCTAGCCTGTGTCTAGCCTGTGTCTAGCCTGTGTCTAGCCTAGTGTCTAGCCTGTTTCTAGCCTGTGTCTAGCCTGTGTCTAGCCTGTTTTAAGCCTGTGTCTAGCCTGTGCCTAGCCTGTGCCTAGCCTGTGCCTAGCCTGTGCCTAGCCTGTGCCTAGCCTGTGTCTAGCCTGTGTCTAGCCTGTGTCTAGCCAGTGCCTAGCCTGTGTCTAGCCTGTGTCTAGCCTGTGTCTAGCCTGTGTCTAGCCTGTGTCTAGCCTGTGTCTAGCCTGTGTCTAGCCTGTGCCTAGCCTGTGTCTAGCCTGTGTCTAGCCTGTGTCTAGCCTGTGTCTAGCCTGTGTCTAGCCTGTGTCTAGCCTGTGTCTAGCCTGTGTCTAGCCTGTGTCTAGTCTGTATCTTGACTAGCCTGTGCCTAGCCTGTGGCTAGCCTGTGCCTAGCCTGTGCCTAGCCTGTGCCTAGCTTGTGCCTAGCCTGTGTCTAGCCTGTGTCTAGCCTGTGCCTAGCCTGTGTCTAGCCTGTGTCTAGCCTGTGCCTAGCCTGTGTCTAGCTTGTGCCTAGCCTGTGCCTAGCCTGTTGCCTAGCCTCTGTCTAGCCTGTGTCTAGCCTGTGTCTAGCCTCTGTCTAGCCTGTGTCTAGCCTGTGTCTAGCCTGTGTCTAGCCTGTGTCTAGCCTGTGTCTAGCCTGTGTCTAGCCTGTGTCTAGCCTGTGTCTAGCCTGTGTCTAGCCTGTGTCTAGCCTGTGTCTAGCCTGTGTCTAGCCTGTGTCTAGCCTGTGTCTAGCCTGTGTCTAGCCTGTTTCTAGCCTGTGTCTAGCCTGTGTCTAGCCTGTGTCTAGCCTGTGTCTAGCCTGTCTTGCCTAGCCTGTGTCTAGCCTGTGTCAAGCCTGTGTCTAGCCTGTGTCTAGCCTGTGTCTAGCCTGTGTCTAGCCTGTTTATAGAGTGTCTCTAGCCTGTGTCTAGCCTGTGCCTAGCCTGTGCCTAGCCTGTGCCTAGCCTGTGCCTAGCCTGTGTCTAGCCTGTGTCTAGCCTTTGTCTAGCCTGTGTCTAGCCTGTGTCAAGCCTGTTTCTAGCCTGTGTCTAGCCTGTGTCTAGCCTGTGTCTAGCCTGTGTCGAGCCTGTTTATAGAGTGTCTCTAGCCTGTGTCTAGCCTGTGTCTAGCCTGTGTCTAGCCTGTGTCTAGCCTGTGTCTAGCCTGTGTCTAGCCTGTGTCTAGCCTGTGTCTAGCCTGTGTCTAGCCTGTGTCTAGCCTGTGTCTAGCCTGTGTCTAGCCTGTGTCTAACCTGTGTCTAGCCTGTGTCTAGCCTGTGTCTAGCCTGTGTCTAGCCTGTGTCTAGCCTGTGTCTAGCCTGTGTCTAGCCTGTGTCTAGCCTGTGTCTAGCCTGTGTCTTGCCTGTGTCTAGCCTGTGTCTAGCCTGTGTCTAGCCTGTGTCTAGCCTGTGTCTAACCTGTGTCTAGCCTGTTTCAAGCCTGTGTCTAGCCTGTGTCTAGCCAGTGTCTAGCCTGTGCCTAGCCAGTGTCTAGCCAGTACCCAGCCAGTGTCTAGCCTTTGTCTAGCATTTGCCTAGCCAGTTTCTAGCCTGTGCCTAGCCAGTGTCTAGCCTGTACCTAGCCGGTTTCTAGCCTGTGTCTAGCCTGTGCTTAGCCAGTGTCTAGTCTGTGCCAAGCCAGTGTCTAGCCTGTGCCTAGCCAGTGTCTAACCTGTGTATAGCCAGTGCCTTGCCTGAGACTGGAATGTGCATAGCGTGTTCCGAGCCAGTGTCTAGCCAGTGCCTAGCCTGTGCCTAGCCTGTGCCTAGCCAGTGCCTAGCCTGTGCCTAGCTTGTGGCTAGCCTGTGCCCAACCTGTGCCTAGCCTGTGTCTAGCCTGTGTCTAGCCTGTGTCTAGCCTGTGTCTAGCCTGTGTCTAGCCTGTGCCTAGCCTGTGCCTAGCCAGTGCCTAGCCTGTGCCTAGCTTGTGGCTAGCCTGTGCCCAACCTGTGCCTAGCCTGTGTCTAGCCTGTGTCTAGCCTGTGTCTAGCCTGTGTCTAGCCTGTGTCTAGCCTGTGTCTAGCCTGTGTCTAGCCTGTGTCTAGCCTGTGTCTAGCCTGTGTCTAGCCTGTGTCTAGCCTGTGTCTAGCCTGTGCCTTGCCTGAGACTGGCATGTGGATAGCGTGTGCCTAGCCAGTGTCTAGCCAGTGCCTAGCCTGTGCCTAGCCTGTGCCTAGCCAGTGTCTAGCCTTTGTCTAGCCTGTGCATAGCCAGAGTCTAGCAGTGTATAGCCTCTGTCTAGCCTGTGTCTTGTCTGTATCTCGACGGTGTCTAGCCTGTTTCTAGCCTGTGCCTATCCTGTGCCTAGCCTGTGCCTAGCCTGTGCCTAGCCTGTGCCTAGCCTGTGTCTAGCCTGTGTCTAGCCTGTGCCTAGCCTGTGTCTAGCCTGTGCCTAGCCTGTGTCTAGCTTGTGCCTAGCCTGTGTATAGCCTGTGTCTCGCCTGTGTCTAGCCTGTGTCTAGCCTGCGTCTAGCCTGTGTCTAGCCTGTGTCTAGCCTGTGCCCAACCTGTGTCTAGCCTGTGTCTAGCCTGTGTCTAGCCTGTGTCTAGCCTGTGTTTAGCCTGTGTCTAGCCTGTGTCTAGCCTGTGTCTAGCCTGTGTCTAGCCTGTGTCTAGCCTGTGTCTAGCCTGTGTCTAGCCTGTGTCTAGCCTGTGTCTAGCCTGTGTCTAGCCTGTGTCTAGCCTGTGTCTAGCCTGTGTCTAGCCTGTGTCTAGCCTGTGTCTAGCCTGTGTCTTGCCTGTGTCTTGCCTGTGTCTAGCCTGTGTCTAGCCTGTGTCTAGCCTGTGTCTTGCCTGTGTCTTGCCTGTGTCTAGCCTGTGCCTTGCCTGAGACTGGCATGTGGATGGCCTGTGTCTAGCCTGTGTCTTGCCTGTGTCTTGCCTGTGTCTAGCCTGTGTCTAGCCTGTGTCTAGCCTGTGTCTTGCCTGTGTCTTGCCTGTGTCTAGCCTGTGCCTTGCCTGAGACTGGCATGTGGATGGCGTGTGCCTACCCAGTGTCTAACCAATGCCTAGCCTGTGCCTAGCCTGTGCCTAGACAGTGTCTAGCCTTTGTCTAGCCTGTGCATAGCCAGAGTCTAGCCAGTGTATAGCCTCTGTCTAGCCTGTGTCTAGTCTGTGTCTTGACGGTGTCTAGCCTGTGCCTAGCCTGTGCCTAGCCTGTGCCTAGCCTGTGCCTAGCCTGTGCCTAGCCTGTGCCTAGCCTGTGCCTAGCCTGTGTCTAGCCTGTGCCTAGCCTGTGCCTAGCCTGTGTCTAGCCTGTGTCTAGCCTGTGTCTAGCCTGTGTCTAGCCTCTGTCTAGCCTGTGGCTTGCCTGTGTCTAGCCTGAGTCTAGCCTGTGTCTAGCCTGTGTCTAGCCTATGTCTAGCCTGTGTCTAGCTTGTGTCTAGCCTGTGTCTAGCCTTTGTCTAGCCTGTGTCTAGCACGTGTCTAGCCTGTGTCTAGCCTGTGCCTAGCTTGTGGCTAGCCTGTGTCTAGCCTGTGTCTAGCCTGTGTCTAGCCTGTGTCTAGCCTGTGTCTAGCCAGTGTCTAGCCTGTGTCCCAGCCAGTGTCTAGCCTTTGTCTAGCATTTGCCTAGCAAGTTTCTAGTCTGTGCCAAGCCAGTGTCTAGCCTGTGCCTAGCCAGTGTCTAGCCTGTGTCTAGCCTGTGTCTAGCCTGTTTCTAGCCTGTGTCTAGCCTGTTTATAGAGTGTCTAGCCTGTTTATAGAGTGTCTCTAGCCTGTGTCTAGCCTGTGTCTAGCCTGTGTCTAGCCTGTTTCTAGCCTGTGTCTAGCCTGTGTCTAGCCTGTGTCTAGCCTGTGTCTAGCCTGTGTCTAGCCTGTGTCTAGCCTGTGTCTAGCCTGTGTCTAGCCTGTGTCTAGCCTGTGTCTAGCCTGTGTCTAGCCTGTGTCTAGCCTGTGTCTAGCCTGTGTCTAGCCTGTGTCTAGCCTGTGTCTAGCCTGTGTCTAGCCTGTGTCTAGCCTGTGTCTAGCCTGTGTCTAGCCTGTGTCTAGCCTGTGTCTAGCCTGTGTCTAGCCTGTGTCTAGCCTGTGTCTAGCCTGTGTCTAGCCTGTGTCTAGCCTGTGTCTAGCCTGTGTCCAGCCTGTGTCTAGCCTGTGTCTAGCCTGTGTCTAGCCTGTGTCTAGCCTGTGTCTAGCCTGTGTCTAGCCTGTGTGTAGCCTGTGTCTAGCCTGTGTCTAGCCTGTGTCTAACCTGTGTCTAGCCTGTTTCTAGCCTGTGTCTAGCCTGTGTCTAGCCTGTGTCTAGCCTGTGTCTAGCCTGTGTCTAGCCTGTGTCTAGCCTGTGTCTAGCCTGTGTTTAGCCTGTGTCTAGCCTGTGTTTAGCCTGTGTCTAGCCTGTGTCTAGCCTGTGTCTAGCCTGTGTCTAGCCTGTGTCTATCCTGTGTCTAGCCTGTGTCTAGTCTGTGTCTAGCCTGTGTCTAGCCTGTGCCTTGCCTGAGACTGGCATGTGGATAGCGTGTGCCTAGCCAGTGTCTAGCCAGTGCCTAGCCTGTGCCTAGCCTGTGCCTAGCCAGTGTCTAGCCTGTGTCTAGCCTGTGTCTAGCCTGTGTCTAGCCTGTGTCTAGCCTGTGTCTAGCCTGTGTCTAGCCTGTGTCTAGCCTGTGTCTAGCCTGTGTCTAGCCTGTGTCTAGCCTGTGCCTAGCCTGTGTCTAGCCTGTGTCTAGCCTGTGTCTAGCCTGTGTCTAGCCTGTGTCTAGCCTGTGTCTAGCCTGTGTCTAGCCTGTGTCTAGCCTGTGTCTAGCCTGTGTCTAGCCTGTGTCTAGCCTGTGTCTAGCCTGTGTCTAGCCTGTTTATAGAGTGTCTCTAGCCTGTGTCTAGCCTGTGCCTAGCCTGTGCCTAGCCTGTGCCTAGCCTGTGCCTAGCCTGTGTCTAGCCTGTGTCTAGCCTGTGTCTAGCCTGTGTCTAGCCTGTGTCAAGCCTGTTTCTAGCCTGTGTCTAGCCTGTGTCTAGCCTGTGTCTAGCCTGTTTATAGAGTGTCTCTAGCCTGTGTCTAGCCTGTGTCTAGCCTGTGTCTAGCCTGTGTCTAGCCTGTGTCTAGCCTGTGTCTAGCCTGTGTCTAGCCTGTTTCTAGCCTGTGTCTAGCCTGTGTCTAGCCTGTGTCTAGCCTGTGTCTAACCTGTGTCTAGCCTGTGTCTAGCCTGCGTCTAGCCTGTGTCTAGCCTGTGTCTAGCCTGTGTCTAGCCTGTGTCTAGCCTGTGTCTAGCCTGTGTCTAGCCTGTGTCTAGCCTGTGTCTAGCCTGTGTCTAGCCTGTGTCTAGCCTGTGTCTAGCCTGTGTCTAGCCTGTGTCTAACCTGTGTCTAGCCTGTTTCAAGCCTGTGTCTAGCCTGTGTCTAGCCAGTGTCTAGCCTGTGCCTAGCCAGTGTCTAGCCAGTACCCAGCCAGTGTCTAGCCTTGTGTCTAGCATTTGCTACAGTGTCTAGCCTGTGCCTAGCCAGTGTCTAGCCTAGCCAGTGTCTAGCCTGTGCTTAGCCAGTGTCTAGTCTGTGCCAAGCCAGTGTCTAGCCTGTGCCTAGCCAGTGTCTAACCTGTGTATAGCCAGTGCCTTGCCTGAGACTGGAATGTGCATAGCCGTGTTCTGAGCCAGTGTCTAGCCAGTGCCTAGCCTGTGTCTAGCCAGTGCCTAGCCTGTGCCTAGCTTGTGTCTAGCCTGTGTTCAGCCTGTGTCTAGCCTGTGTCAGCCTGTGTCCTGTGCCTAGCCTGTGTCTAGCCTGTGCCTAGCTCTGTAGCCTGTCTAGCCTGTGCCTAGCCTGTGCCTACCCTGTGTCTAGCCTGTGTCTAGCCTGTGTCTAGCCTGTGTCTAGCCTGTGTCTATGTGTCTAGCCTGTGTCTAGCCTGTGTCTGTGCCTTGCCTGAGACTGGCATGTGGATAGCGTGTGCCTAGCCAGTGTCTAGCCTGTGCCTAGCCTGTGCCTAGCCAGTGTCTAGCCTTTGTCTAGCCTGTGCATAGCCAGAGTCTAGCAGTGTATACCTCTGTCTAGCCTGTGTCTTGTCTGTATCTCGGTGTCTAGCCTGTTTCTAGCCTGTGCCTATCCCTGTGCCTAGCCTGTGCCTAGCCTGTGCTTCTAGCCTGTGTCTAGCCTGTGCCTAGCCTGTGTCTAGCCTGTGCCTAGCCTGTGCCTAGCCTGTGTCTAGCTTGTGCCTAGCCTGTGTCTAGCCTGTGTCTAGCCTGTGTCTAGCCTGTGTTCAGCCTGGTCTAGCCTGTGTCTAGCCTGTTTAGCCTGTTCAACCTGTGTCTAGCCTGTGTCTAGCCTGTGTCTAGCCTGTGTCTAGCCTGTGTTTAGCCTGTGTCTAGCCTGTGTCTAGCCTGTGTCTAGCCTGTGTCTAGCCTGTGTCTAGCCTGTGTCTAGCCTGTGTCTAGCCTGTGTCTAGCCTGTGTCTAGCCTGTGTCTAGCCTGTGTCTAGCCTGTGTCTAGCCTGTGTCTAGCCTGTGTCTAGCCTGTGTCTAGGCCTGTGTCTAGCCTGTGTCTAGCCTGTGTCTAGCCTGTGTCTAGCCTGTGTCTAGCCTGTGTAGCTTGCCTGTGTCTTGCCTGTGTCTAGCCTGTGCCTTGCCTGAGACTGGCATGTGGCTGGCCTGTGTCTAGCCTGTGTCTAGCCTGTGTCTAGCCTGTGTCTAGCCTGTGTCTAGCCTGTGTCTAGCCTTGTGTCTAGCCTGTGTCTTAGCCTGTGTCTAGCCTGTGCCTTGCCTGAGACTGGCATGTCTAGCCTGTGCCTAGCCAGTGTCTAGCCAGTGCCTAGCCTGTGCCTAGCCTGTGCCTAGCCAGTGTCTAGCCTTTGTCTAGCCTGTGCATAGCCAGAGTCTAGCCAGTGTCTAGCCTCTGTCTAGCCTGTGTCTAGTCTGTGTCTAGCCTGTGTCTAGCCTGTGCCTAGCCTGTGCCTAGCCTGTGTCTAGCCTGTGTCTAGCCTGTGTCTAGCCTGTGTCTAGCCTGTGTCTAGCCTGTGTCTAGCCTGTGTCTAGCCTGTGCCTAGCCTGTGTCTCAGCCTGTGTCTAGCCTGTGTCTAGCCTGTGTCTAGCCTGTGTCTAGCCTGTGTCTAGCCTCTGTGTCTAGCCTGTGTCTAGCCTGTGTCTAGCCTGTGTCTAGCCTGTGTCTAGCCTGTGTCTAGCCTGTGTCTAGCCTGTGTCTAGCCTGTGTCTAGCCTGTGTCTAGCCTGTGTCTAGCCTGTGTCTAGCCTGTGTCTAGCCTGTGTCTGTCTAGCCTGTGTCTAGCCTGTGTCTAGCCTGTGTCCAGCCTGTGTCTAGCCTGTGTCTAGCCTGTGCCCAGCCAGTGTCTAGCCTTTGTCTAGCATTTGCCTAGCAAGTTTCTAGTCTGTGCCAAGCCAGTGTCTAGCCTGTGCCTAGTGTCTAGCCTGTGTCTAGCCTGTGTCTAGCCTGTGTCTAGCCTGTGTCTAGCCTGTTTATAGAGTGTCTAGCCTGTTTATAGAGTGTCTCTAGCCTGTGTCTAGCCTGTGTCTAGCCTGTGTCTAGCCTGTGTCTAGCCTGTGTCTAGCCTGTGTCTAGCCTGTGTCTAGCCTGTGTCTAGCCTGTGTCTAGCCTGTGTCTAGCCTGTGTCTAGCCTGTGTCTAGCCTGTGTCTAGCCTGTGTCTAGCCTGTGTCTAGCCTGTGTCTAGCCTGTGTCTAGCCTGTGTCTAGCCTGTGTCTAGCCTGTGTCTAGCCTGTGTCTAGCCTGTGTCTAGCCTGTGTCTAGCCTGTGTCTAGCCTGTGTCTAGCCTGTGTCTAGCCTGTGTCTAGCCTGTGTCTAGCCTGTGTCTAGCCTGTGTCTAGCCTGTGTCTATCCTGTGTCTAGCCTGTGTGTAGCCTGTGTCTAGCCTGTGTCTAGCCTGTGTCTAGCCTGTGTCTAGCCTGTTTCTAGCCTGTGTCTAGCCTGTGTCTAGCCTGTGTCTAGCCTGTGTCTAGCCTGTGTCTAGCCTGTGTCTAGCCTGTGTCTAGCCTGTGTCTAGCCTGTGTCTAGCCTGTGTCTAGCCTGTGTCTAGCCTGTGTCTAGCCTGTGTCTAGCCTGTGTCTAGCCTGTGTCTAGCCTGTGTCTAGCCTGTGTCTAGCCTGTGTCTAGCCTGTGTCTAGCCTGTGTCTAGCCTGTGCCTTGCCTGAGACTGGCATGTGGATAGCGTGTGCCTAGCCAGTGTCTAGCCAGTGCTCAGCCTGTGCCTAGCCTGTGCCTAGCCAGTGTCTAGCCTTTGTCTAGCCTGTGCATAGCCAGTGTCTAGCCAGTGTATAGCCTCTGTCTAGCCTGTGTCTAGTCTGTATCTTGAGCCTGTGTCTAGCCTGTTTCTAGCCTGTGCCTAGCCTGTGCCTAGCCTGTGCCTAGCTTGTGCCTAGCCTGTGTCTAGCCTGTGTCTAGCCTGTGCCTAGCCTGTGCCTAGCCTGTGTCTAGCCAGCCTAGCCTGTGTCTAGCCTGTGCCTAGCCTGTGTCTAGCCTGTGTCTAGCCTGTGTCTAGCCTGTGTCTAGCCTGTGTCTAGCCTGTGTCTAGCCTGTGTCTAGCCTGTGTCTAGCCTGTGTCTAGCCTGTGTCTAGCCTGTGTCTAGCCTGTGTCTAGCCTGTGTCTAGCCTGTGTCTAGCCTGTGTCTAGCCTGTGTCTAGCCTGTGTCTAGCCTGTGCCTCAGCCTCTGCCTAGCCTGTGTCTAGCCTGTGTCTAGCTCCAGTGCCTAGCCTGTGTCTAGCCTGTGTCTCAGCCTGTGTCTAGCCTGTGTCTAGCCTGTGTCTAGCCTGTGTCTAGCCTGTGTCTAGCCTGTGTCTAGCCTAGTCTAGCCTGTGTCTAGCCTGTGTCTAGCCTGTGTCAGCGTGTCTAGCCTGTGTTCAGCCTGTGTCTAGCCTGTGTCTAGCCTGTGTCTAGCCTGTGTCTAGCCTGTGTCTAGCCTGTGTCTAGCCTGTGTCTAGCCTGTGTCTAGCCTGTGTCTAGCCTGTGTCTAGCCTGTGTCTAGCCTGTGTCTAGCCTGTGTCTAGCCTGTGTCTAGCCTGTGTCTAGCCTGTGTCTAGCCTGTGTCTAGCCTGTGTCTAGCCTGTGTCTTGCCTGTGTCTGGCCAGTGGCTAGCCTGTGCCTTAGCCTGTGTCTAGCCTGTGCCTAGCCAGTGCCTAGCCTGTGCCTAGCCTGTGTCTAGCCTGTGCCTAGCCTGTGCCTAGCCAGTGTCTAGCCTGTGTCTAGCCTGTGTCTAGCCTGTGTCTAGCCTGTGCCCTAGCCTGTGTCTAGCCTGTGTCTAGCCTGTGCCTAGCCTGTGCCTAGCCTGTGCCTAGCCTGTGCCTAGCCCCAGCCTAGCCTGTGTCTAGCCTGTGTCTAGCCTGTGCCTAGCCTGTGTCTAGCCTGTGTCTAGCCTGTGTCTAGCCTGTGTCTAGCCTGTGTCTAGCCTGTGTCTAGCCTGTGTCTAGCCTGTGTCTAGCCTGTGTCTAGCCTGTGTCTAGCCTGTGTCTAGCCTGTGTCTTGCCTGTGTCTAGCCTGTGTCTAGCCTGTGTCTAGCCTGTGTCTAGCCTGTGTCTAGCCTGTGTCTAGCCTGTGTCTAGCCTGTGTCTAGCCTGTGTCTAGCCTGTGTCTAGCCTGTGTCTAGCTTGTGCCTAGCCTGTGTCTGGCCTGTGTCTAGCCTGTGTCTAGCCTGTGTCTAGCCAGTGTTCAGCCTGTGTCTAGCCTGTGTCTAGCCTGTGTCTAGCCTGTGTCTAGCCTGTGTCTAGCCTGTGTCTAGCCTGTGTCTAGCCTGTGTCTAGCCTGTGTCTTAGCCTGTGTCTAGCCTGTGTCTAGCCTGTGTTCTAGCCTGTGTCTAGCCTGTGTCTAGCCTGTGTCTAGCCTGTGTCTAGCCTGTGTCTAGCCTGTGTCTAGCCTGTGTCTAGCCTGTGTCTAGCCTGTGTCTAGCCTGTGTCTAGCCTGTGTGCCAGCCTGTGTCTAGCCTGTGTCTAGCCTGTGTCTAGCCTGTGTCTAGCCTGTGTCTAGCCTGTGTTCATTTGTGCCTAGCCTGTGCCTAGCCTGTGCCTAGCCTGTGCCTAGCCTGTGTCTAGCCTGTGCCTAGCCTGTGTCTAGCCTGTGCCTAGCCTGGTGTCTAGCCTGTGTCTAGCCTGTGTCTAGCCTGTGTCTAGCCTGTGTCTAGCCTGTGTCTAGCCTGTGTCTAGCCTGTGTCTAGCCTGTGTCTAGCCTGTGTCTAGCCTGTGTCTAGCCTGTGTCTAGCCTGTGTCTAGCCTGTGTCTAGCCTGTGTCTAGCCTGTGTCTAGCCTGTGTCTAGCCTGTGTCTAGCCTGTGTCTAGCCTGTGTCTAGCCTGTGTCTAGCCTGTGCCTAGCCTCTGTCTAGCCTGTGTCTAGCCCAGGTCTAGCCTGTGTCTAGCCTGTGTCTAGCCTGTGTCTAGCCTGTGTCTAGCCTGTGTCTAGCCTGTGTCTAGCCTGTGTCTAGCCTGTGTCTAGCCTGTGTCTAGCCTGTGTCTAGCCTGTGTCTAGCCTGTGTCTAGCCTGTGTCTAGCCTGTGTCTAGCCTGTGTCTAGCCTGTGTCTAGCCTGTGTCTAGCCTGTGTCTAGCCTGTGTCTAGCCTGTGTCTAGCCTCAGTCTGGCCTGTGTATAGCCGTGTGCCTAGCCCAGTGTCTAAGCCAATGCCTAGCCTGTGCCTAGCCTGTGCCTAGCCAGTGTCTAGCCTTTGTCTAGCCTGTGCATAGCCAGAGTCTAGCCAGTGTATAGCCTCTGTCTAGCCTGTGTCTAGTCTGTGTCTTGACGGTGTCTAGCCTGTGCATAGCCTGTGCCTAGCCTGTGCCTAGCCTGTGCCTAGCTTGTGCCTAGCCTGTGCCTAGCCTGTGCCTAGCTTGTGCCTAGCCTGTGTCTAGCCTGTGTCTAGCCTGTGTCTAGCCTGTGTCTAGCCTGTGTCTAGCCTGTGTCTAGCCTGTGTCTAGCGTGTGTCTAGCGTGTGTCTAGCCTGTGTCTAGCCTGTGTCTAGCCTGTGTCTTGCCTATGTCTAGCCTCTGTCTAGCCTGTGGCTTGCCTGTGTCTAGCCTGAGTCTAGCCTGTGTCTAGCCTGTGTCTAGCCTGTGTCTAGCCTGTGTCTAGCCTGTGTCTAGCCTGTGTCTAGCCTGTGTCTAGCTTGTGTCTAGCCTGTGTCTAGCCTGTGTCTAGCCTGTGTCTAGCCTGTGTCTAGCTTGTGTCTAGCCAGTGTCTAGACTGTACCGTTAGCCTGTTCAGCCAGTGTCTAGCCTTTGTCTAGCATTTGCCTAGCCAGTTTCTAGCCTGTGCCTAGCCAGTGTCTAGCCTGTACCTAGCTAGTTTCTAGCCTGTGTCTAGCCTGTGCTTAGCCAGTGTCTAGTCTGTGCCAAGCCAGTGTCTAGCCTGTGCCTAGCCAGTGTCTAGCCTGTGTCTAGCCTGTGTCTAGCCTGTGTCTAGCGTGTGTATAGCCTGTGCCTTGCCTGTGACTGGCATGTGCATAGCCTGTGCCTAGCCAGTGTCTAGCCTGTGCCTTGCCTGAGACTGGCATGTGTATAGCGTGTTCCGAGCCAGTGTCTAGCCAGTGCCTAGCCTGTGCCTAGCCAGTGTCTAGCCTTTGTCTACCCATTGTCTAGCCTGTGCCCAGCCAGTGTCTAGCCTGTGTCTAGCCTGTGCCTAGCCTGTGCCTAGCCTGTGCCTAGCCTATGCCTAGCCTGTGCCTAGCCTATGCCTAGCCTGTGCCTAGCCTGTGCCTAGCCTGTGCCTAGCCTATGCCCAGCCTATGCCTAGCCTGTGTCTAGCCTGTGTCTAGCCTGTGTCTAGCCTGTGCCTAGCCTGTGCCGAGCCTGTGTCTAGCCTGTGTCTAGCCTGTGTCTAGCCTGTGGGTAGCCTGTGTCTTGCCTGTGTCTAGCCTGTGTCTAGCCTGTGTCTAGTCTGTGTCTAGCCTGTGGGTAGCCTGTGTCTTGCCTGTGTCTAGCCTGTGTCTTGTGGCTTGCCTGTGTCTAGCCTGAGTCTAGCCTGTGTCTAGCTTGTGTCTAGCCTGTGTCTAGCCTGTGTCTAGCTTGTGTCTAGCCTGTGTCTAGCTTGTGTCTAGCCTGTGTCTAGCCTGTGTCTAGCCTGTGTCTAGCCTGTGTCTAGCCTGTGTCTAGCCTGTGTCTAGCCTGTGTCTAGCCTGTGTCTAGCCTGTGTCTAGCCTGTGTCTAGCCTGTGTCTAGCCTGTGTCTAGCCAGTGTCTAGACTGTACCCAGCCAGTGTCTAGCCTTTGTCTAGCATTTGCCTAGCCAGTTTCTAGCCTGTGCCTAGCCAGTGTCTAGCCTGTACCTAGCTAGTTTCTAGCCTGTGTCTAGCCTGTGCTTAGCCAGTGTCTAGTCTGTGCCAAGCCAGTGTCTAGCCTGTGCCTAGCCAGTGTCTAGCCTGTGTCTAGCCTGTGTCTAGCCTGTGTCTAGCGTGTGTATAGCCTGTGCCTTGCCTGTGACTGGCATGTGCATAGCCTGTGCCTAGCCAGTGTCTAGCCTGTGCCTTGCCTGAGACTGGCATGTGTATAGCGTGTTCCGAGCCAGTGTCTAGCCAGTGCCTAGCCTGTGCCTAGCCAGTGTCTAGCCTTTGTCTACCCATTGTCTAGCCTGTGCCCAGCCAGTGTCTAGCCTGTGTCTAGCCTGTGCCTAGCCTGTGCCTAGCCTGTGCCTAGCCTATGCCTAGCCTATGCCTAGCCTATGCCTAGCCTATGCCTAGCCTGTGCCTAGCCTGTGCCTCGCCTGTGCCTAGCCTGTGCCGAGCCTGTGTCTAGCCTGTGTCTAGCCTGTGTCTAGCCTGTGGGTAGCCTGTGTCTTGCCTGTGTCTAGCCTGTGTCTAGCCTGTGTCTAGTCTGTGTCTAGCCTGTGGGTAGCCTGTGTCTTGCCTGTGTCTAGCCTGTGTCTAGCCTGTGTCTAGCCTGTGTCTAGCCTGTGTCTAGCCTGTGTCTAGCCTGTGTCTAGCCTGTGCCTAGCCTGTGCCTAGCCTGTGCCTAGCCTGTGCCGAGCCTGTGTCTAGCCTGTGTCTAGCCTGTGTCTAGCCTGTGTCTAGCCTGTGTCTTAGCCTGTGTCTAGCCTGTCTAGCCTGTGTCTAGCCTGTGTCTAGCCTGTGTCTAGCCTGTGTCTAGCCTGTGTCTAGCCTGTGTCTAGCCTGTGTCTAGCCTGTGTCTAGCCTGTGTCTAGCCTGTGTCTAGCCTGTGTCTAGCCTGTGTCTAGCCTGTGCCTTGCCTGAGACTGGCATGTGGATAGCGTGTGCCTAGCCAGTGTCTAGCCTTTGTCTAGCCTGTGCATAGCCAGAGTCTAGCCTGTGTCTAGCCTGTGTCTAGCCTGTGTCTAGCCTGTGTCTAGCCTGTGTCTAGCCTGTGTCTAGCCTGTGCCTATCCTGTGTCTAGCCTGTGCCTAGCCTGTGTCTAGCCTGTGTCTAGCCTGTGTCTAGCCTGTGTCTAGCCTGTGTCTAGTCTGTGTCTAGCCTGTGTCTAGCCTGTGTCTAGCCTGTGCCTAGCCTGTGCCTAGCCTGTGTCTAGCCTGTGTCTAGCCTGTGTCTAGCCTGTGTCTAGCCTGTGTCTAGCCTGTGTCTAGCCTGTGTCTAGCCTGTGTCTAGCCTGTGTCTAGCCTGTGTCTAGCCTGTGTCTAGCTTGTGCCTAGCCTGTGTCTAGCCTGTGCCTGTGTCTAGCCTGTGTCTAGCCTGTGTCTAGCCTGTGTCTAGCCTGTGTCTAGCCTGTGTCTAGCCTGTGTCCCAGCCTGTGTCTAGCCTGTGTCTAGCCTGTGTCTAGCCTGTGTCTAGCCTGTGTCTAGCCTGTGTCTAGCCTGTGCCTAGCCTGTGTCTAGCCTGTGTCTAGCCTGTGTCTAGCCTGTGTCTAGCCTGTGTCTAGCCTGTGTCTAGCCTGTGTCTAGCCTGTGTCTAGCCTGTGTCTAGCCTGTGTCTAGCCTGTGTCTAGCCTGTGTCTAGCCTGTGTCTAGCCTGTGTCTAGCCTGTGTCTAGCCTGTGTCTAGCCTGTGTCTAGCCTGTGTCTAGCCTGTGTCTTGCCTGTGTCTAGCCTGTGTCTAGCCTGTGTCTAGCCTGTGTCTTGCCTGTGTCTTGCCTGTGTCTAGCCTGTGCCTTCCCTGAGACTGGCATGTGGATAGCGTGTGCCTACCCAGTGTCTAACCAATGCCTAGCCTGTGCCTAGCCTGTGCCTAGCCAGTGTCTAGCCTTTGTCTAGCCTGTGCATAGCCAGAGTCTAGCCAGTGTATAGCCTCTGTCTAGCCTGTGTCTAGTCTGTGTCTTGACGGTGTCTAGCCTGTGCCTAGCCTGTGCCTAGCCTGTGCCTAGCCTGTGCCTAGCCTGTGCCTAGCCTGTGCCTAGCCTGTGCCTAGCCTGTGCCTAGCCTGTGCCTAGCCTGTGCCTAGCCTGTGTCTAGCCTGTGTCTAGCCTGTGTCTAGCCTGTGTCTAGCGTGTGTCTAGCCTGTGTCTAGCCTGTGTCTAGCCTGTGTCTAGCCTGTGTCTAGCGTGTGTCTAGCCTGTGTCTAGCCTGTGTCTAGCCTGTGTCTAGCCTGTGTCTAGCCTGTGTCTAGCCTCTGTCTAGCCTGTGGCTTGCCTGTGTCTAGCCTGAGTCTAGCCTGTGTCTAGCCTGTGTCTAGCCTATGTCTAGCCTGTGTCTAGCTTGTGTCTAGAGTGTGTCTAGCCTGTGTCTAGCCTGTGTCTAGCCTGTGTCTAGCCTGTGTCTAGCACGTGTCTAGCCTGTGTCTAGCTTGTGGCTAGCCTGTGTCTAGCCTGTGTCTAGCCTGTGTCTAGCCTGTGTCTAGCCTGTGTCTAGCCTGTGTCTAGCCTGTGTCTAGCCTGTGTCTAGCCTGTGTCTAGCCAGTGTCTAGCCTGTACCCAGCCAGTGTCTAGCCTTTGTCTAGCATTTGCCTAGCAAGTTTCTAGTCTGTGCCAAGCCAGTGTCTAGCCTGTGCCTAGCCAGTGTCTAGCATGTGTCTAGCCTGTGTCTAGCCTGTTTCTAGCCTGTGTCTAGCCTGTTTATAGAGTGTCTAGCCTGTTTATAGAGTGTCTCTAGCCTGTGTCTAGCCTGTGTCTAGCCTGTGTCTAGCCTGTTTCTAACCTGTTTCTAGCCTGTGTCTAGCCTCTGTCTAGCCTGTGTCTAACCTGTGTCTAGCCTGTGTCTAGCTTGTGTCTAGCCTGTGTCTAGCCTGTGTCTATCCTGTGTCTAGCCTGTGTCTAGCCTGTGTCTAGCCTGTGTCTAGCCTGTGTCTAGCCTGTGTCTAGCCTGTGTCTAGCCTGTGTCTAGCCTGTGTCTAGCCTGTGTCTAGCCTGTGTCTAGCCTCTGTCTAGCCTGTGTCTAACCTGTGTCTAGCCTGTGTCTAGCCTGTGTCTAGCCTCTGTCTAGCCTGTGTCTAGCCTGTGTCTAGCCTGTGTCTAGCCTGTGTCTATCTTGTGTTTAGCCTGTGTGTAGCCTGTGTCTAGCCTGTGTCTAGCCTGTGTCTAACCTGTGTCTAGCCTGTTTCTAGCCTGTGTCTAGCCTGTGTCTAGCCTGTGTCTAGCCTGTGTCTAGCCTGTGTCTAGCCTGTGTCTTGCCTGTGTCTAGCCTGTGTCTAGCCTGTGTCTAGCCTGTGTCTAGCCTGTGTCTAGCCTGTGTCTAGCCTGTGTCTAGCCTGTGTCTAACCTGTGTCTATCCTGTGTCTAGCCTGTGTCTAGTCTGTGTCTAGCCTGTGTCTAGCCTGTGCCTTGCCTGAGACTGGCATGTGGATAGCGTGTGCCTAGCCAGTGTCTAGCCAGTGCCTAGCCTGCGCCTAGCCTGTGCCTAGCCAGTGTCTAGCCTTTGTCTAGCCTGTGCATAGCCAGAGTCTAGCCAGTGTATAGCCTCTGTCTAGCCTGTGTCTAGTCTGTATCTTGACGGTGTCTAGCCTGTTTCTAGCCTGTGCCTAGCCTGTGCCTAGCCTGTGCCTAGCTTGTGCCTAGCCTGTGTCTAGCCTGTGTCTAGCCTGTGCCTAGCCTGTGTCTAGCCTGTGCCTAGCCTGTGTCTAGCTTGTGCCTAGCCTGTGTCTAGCTTGTGCCTAGCCTGTGTCTAGCCTGTGTCTAGCCTGTGTCTAGCCTGTGTCTAGCCTGTGTCTAGCCTGTGTCTAGCCTGTGTCTAGCCTGTGTCTAGCCTGTGTCTAGCCTGTGTCTAGCCTGTGTCTAGCCTGTGTCTAGCCTGTGTCTAGCCTATGCCTAGCCTATGCCTAGCCTGTGCCTAGCCTGTGCCTAGCCTGTGCCTAGCCTGTGCCGAGCCTGTGTCTAGCCTGTGTCTAGCCTGTGTCTAGCCTGTGTCTAGCCTGTGTCTAGCCTGTGTCTAGCCTGTGTCTAGCCTGTGTCTAGCCTGTGTCTAGCCTGTGTCTAGCCTGTGTCTAGCCTGTGTCTAGCCTGTGTCTAGCCTGTGTCTAGCCTGTGTCTAGCCTGTGTCTAGCCTGTGTCTAGCCTGTGTCTAGCCTGTGTCTAGCCTGTGTCTAGCCTGTGTCTAGCCTGTGTCTAGCCTGTGTCTAGCCTGTGTCTAGCCTGTGTCTAGCCTGTGTCTAGCCTGTGTCTAGCCTGTGTCTAGCCTGTGTCTAGCCTGTGTCTAGCCTGTGTCTAGCCTGTGTCTAGCCTGTGTCTAGCCTGTGTCTAGCCTGTGTCTTGCCTGTGTCTTGCCTGTGTCTAGCCTGTGCCTTGCCTGAGACTGGCATGTGGATAGCGTGTGCCTACCCAGTGTCTAACCAATGCCTAGCCTGTGCCTAGCCTGTGCCTAGCCAGTGTCTAGCCTTTGTCTAGCCTGTGCATAGCCAGAGTCTAGTCAGTGTATAGCCTCTGTCTAGCCTGTGTCTAGTCTGTGTCTTGACGGTGTCTAGCCTGTGCATAGCCTGTGCCTAGCCTGTGCCTAGCCTGTGCCTAGCTTGTGCCTAGCCTGTGCCTAGCCTGTGCCTAGCTTGTGCCTAGCCTGTGTCTAGCCTGTGTCTAGCCTGTGTCTAGCCTGTGTCTAGCCTGTGTCTAGCCTGTGTCTAGCCTGTGTCTAGCGTGTGTCTAGCGTGTGTCTAGCCTGTGTCTAGCCTGTGTCTAGCCTGTGTCTTGCCTGTGTCTAGCCTCTGTCTAGCCTGTGGCTTGCCTGTGTCTAGCCTGAGTCTAGCCTGTGTCTAGCCTGTGTCTAGCCTGTGTCTAGCCTGTGTCTAGCTTGTGTCTAGCCTGTGTCTAGCTTGTGTCTAGCCTGTGTCTAGCCTGTGTCTAGCCTGTGTCTAGCCTGTGTCTTGCCTGTGTCTAGCCTCTGTCTAGCCTGTGGCTTGCCTGTGTCTAGCCTGAGTCTAGCCTGTGTCTAGCCTGTGTCTAGGCTGTGTCTAGCTTTTGTCTAGCCTGTGTCTAGCACGTGTCTAGCCTGTGTCTAGCTTGTGGCTAGCCTGTGCCTAGCCTGTGCCTAGCCTGTGCCTAGCCTGTGCCTAGCCTGTGCCTAGCCTGTGCCTAGCCTGTGCCTAGCCTGTGCCTAGCCTGTGCCTAGCCTGTGCCTAGCCTGTGCCTAGCCTGTGCCTAGCCTGTGCCTAGCCTGTGCCTAGCCTGTGCCTAGCCCTAGCCTGTGCCTAGCCTGTGCCTAGCCTGTGCCTAGCCTGTGCCTAGCCTGTGTCTATCCTGTGTCTAGCCTGTGCCTAGCCTGTGTTTAGCCTGTGTCTAGCCTGTGTCTAGCCTGTGTCTAGCCTGTGTCTAGCCTGTGTCTAGCCTGTGTCTAGCCTGTGTCTAGCCTGTGTCTAGCCTGTGTCTAGCCTGTGTCTAGCCTGTGTCTAGCCTGTGTCTAGCCTGTGTCTAGCCTGTGTCTAGCCTGTGTCTAGCCTGTGTCTAGCCTGTGTCTAGCCTGTGTCTAGCCTGTGTCTAGCCTGTGTCTAGCCTGTGTCTAGCCTGTGTCTAGCCAGTGTCTTGCCTGTGTCTTGCCTGTGTCTAGCCTGTGTCTAGCCTGTGTCTTGCCTGTGTCTTGCCTGTTTCTAGCCTGTGCCTTGCCTGAGACTGGCATGTGGATAGCGTGTGCCTACCCAGTGTCTAACCAATGCCTAGCCTGTGCCTAGCCTGTGCCTAGCCAGTGTCTAGCCTTTGTCTAGCCTGTGCATAGCCAGAGTCTAGCCAGTGTATAGCCTCTGTCTAGCCTGTGTCTAGTCTGTGTCTTGACGGTGTCTAGCCTGTGCCTAGCCTGTGCCTAGCATGTGCCTAGCCTGTGCCTAGCATGTGCCTAGCCTGTGCCTAGCCTGTGCCTAGCCTGTGCCTAGCCTGTGCCTAGCCTGTGCCTAGCCTGTGCCTAGCCTGTGCCTAGCCTGTGCCTAGCCTGTGCCTAGCCTGTGCCTAGCCTGTGCCTAGCCTGTGCCTAGCCTGTGCCTAGCCTGTGCCTAGCCTGTGCCTAGCCTGTGCCTAGCCTGTGCCTAGCCTGTGCCTAGCCTGTGCCTAGCCTGTGTCTAGCCTGTGTCTAGCCTGTGTCTAGCGTGTGTCTAGCGTGTGTCTAGCCTGTGTCTAGCCTGTGTCTAGCCTGTGTCTAGCGTGTGTCTAGCCTGTGTCTAGCCTGTGTCTAGCCTGTGTCTAGCCTCTGTCTAGCCTGTGGCTTGCCTGTGTCTAGCCTGAGTCTAGCCTGTGTCTAGCCTGTGTCTAGCCTATGTCTAGCCTGTGTCTAGCTTGTGTCTAGCCTGTGTCTAGCCTGTGTCTAGCCTGTGTCTAGCCTGTGTCTAGCACGTGTCTAGCCTGTGTCTAGCTTGTGGCTAGCCTGTGTCTAGCCTGTGTCTAGCCTGTGTCTAGCCTGTGTCTAGCCTGTGTCTAGCCTGTGTCTAGCCTGTGTCTAGCCTGTGTCTAGCCTGTGTCTAGCCTGTGTCTAGCCTGTGTCTAGCCTGTGTCTAGCCTGTGTCTAGCCTGTGTCTAGCCAGTGTCTAGCCTGTACCCAGCCAGTGTCTAGCCTTTGTCTAGCATTTGCCTAGCAAGTTTCTAGTCTGTGCCAAGCCAGTGTCTAGCCTGTGCCTAGCCAGTGTCTAGCCTGTGTCTAGCCTGTGTCTAGCCTGTTTCTAGCCTGTGTCTAGCCTGTTTATAGAGTGTCTAGCCTGTTTATAGAGTGTCTCTAGCCTGTGTCTAGCCTGTGTCTAGCCTGTTTCTAGCCTGTGTCTAGCCTGTGTCTAGCCTGTGTCTAGCCTCTGTCTAGCCTGTGTCTAACCTGTGTCTAGCCTGTGTCTAGCTTGTGTCTAGCCTGTGTCTAGCCTGTGTCTATCCTGTGTCTAGCCTGTGTCTAGCCTGTGTCTAGCCTGTGTCTAGCCTGTGTCTAGCCTGTGTCTAGCCTGTGTCTAGCCTGTGTCTAGCCTGTGTCTAGCCTGTGTCTAGCCTGTGTCTAGCCTGTGTCTAGCCTGTGTCTAGCCTGTGTCTAGCCTGTGTCTAGCCTGTGTCTAGCCTCTGTCTAGCCTGTGTCTAACCTGTGTCTAGCCTGTGTCTAGCCTGTGTCTAGCCTCTGTCTAGCCTGTGTCTAGCCTGTGTCTAGCCTGTGTCTAGCCTGTGTCTATCTTGTGTTTAGCCTGTGTGTAGCCTGTGTCTAGCCTGTGTCTATCCTGTGTCTAACCTGTGTCTAGCCTGTGTCTAGCCTGTGTCTAGCCTGTGTCTTGCCTGTGTCTAGCCTGTGTCTAGCCTGTGTCTAGCCTGTGTCTAGCCTGTGTCTAGCCTGTGTCTAGCCTGTGTCTAGCCTGTGTCTAGCCTGTGTCTAGCCTGTGTCTAGCCTGTGTCTAGCCTGTGTCTAGCCTGTGTCTAGCCTGTGTCTAACCTGTGTCTATCCTGTGTCTAGCCTGTGTCTAGTCTGTGTCTAGCCTGTGCCTAGCCTGTGCCTTGCCTGAGTTTGGCATGTGGATAGCGTGTGCCTAGCCAGTGTCTAGCCAGTGCCTAGCCTGCGCCTAGCCTGTGCCTAGCCAGTGTCTAGCCTGTGCCTAGCCAGTGTCTAGCCTTTGTCTAGCCTGTGCATAGCCAGAGTCTAGCCAGTGTATAGCCTCTGTCTAGCCTGTGTCTAGTCTGTATCTTGACGGTGTCTAGCCTGTTTCTAGCCTGTGCCTAGCTTGTGCCTAGCCTGTGTCTAGCCGGTGTCTAGCCTGTGCCTAGCCTGTGTCTAGCCTGTGCCTAGCCTGTGTCTAGCCTGTACCCCACCTGTGTCTAGCCTGTGTCTAGCCTGTGTCTAGCCTGTGTCTAGACTGTGTCTAGCCTGTGTCTAGCCTGTGTCTAGCCTGTGTCTAGCCTGTGTCTAGCCTGTGTCTAGCCTCTGTCTAGCCTGTGTCTAGCCTGTGTCTAGCCTGTGTCTAGCCTGTGTCTAGCCTGTGTCTAGCCTGTGTCTAGCCTGTGTCTAGCCTGTGCCTTGCCTGAGACTGGCATGTGGATAGCGTGTGCCTACCCAGTGTCTAACCAATGCCTAGCCTGTGCCTAGCCTGTGCCTAGCCTGTGCCTAGCCAGTGTCTAGCCTTTGTCTAGCCTGTGCATACCCAGAGTCTAGCCAGTGTATAGCCTCTGTCTAGCCTGTGTCTAGTCAGTGTCTTGACGGTGTCTAGCCTGTGCATAGCCTGTGCATAGCCTGTGCCTAGCCTGTGCCTAGCCTGTGCCTAGCTTGTGCCTAGCTTGTGCCTAGGCTGTGCCTAGCTTGTGCTTAGCCTGTGTCTAGCCTGTGTCTAGCCTGTGTCTAGCCTGTGTCCAGCCTGTGTCTAGCCTGTGTCTAGCGTGTGTCTAGCGTGTGTCTAGCCTGTGTCTAGCCTGTGTCTAGCCTGTGTCTTGCCTGTGTCTAGCCTCTGTCTAGCCTGTGTCTAGCCTGTGTCTAGCTTGTGTCTAGCCTGTGTCTAGCTTGTGTCTAGCCTGTGTCTAGCCTGTGTCTAGCCTGTGTCTAGCCTGTGTCTAGCTTGTGGCTAGCCTGTGGCTAGCCTGTGTCTAGCCTGTGTCTAGCCTGTGTCTAGCCTGTGTCTAGCCTGTGTCTAGCCTGTGTCTAGCCTGTGTCTAGCCTGTGTCTAGCCTGTGTCTAGCCAGTGTCTAGACTGTACCCAGCCAGTGTCTAGCCTTTGTCTAGCATTTGCCTAGCCAGTTTCTAGCCTGTGCCTAGCCAGTGTCTAGCCTGTACCTAGCTAGTTTCTAGCCTGTGTCTAGCCTGTGCTTAGCCAGTGTCTAGCCTGTGCTTAGCCAGTGTCTAGTCTGTGCCAAGCCAGTGTCTAGCCTGTGCCTAGCCAGTGTCTAGCCTGTGTCTAGCCTGTGTCTAGCCTGTGTCTAGCCTGTGTCTAGCCTGTGTCTAGCGTGTGAATAGCCTGTGCCTTGCCTGTGACTGGCATGTGCATAGCCTGTGCCTAGCCAGTGTCTAGCCTGTGCCTTGCCTGAGACTGGCATGTGTATAGCGTGTTCCGAGCCAGTGTCTAGCCAGTGCCTAGCCTGTGCCTAGCCAGTGTCTAGCCTTTGTCTACCCATTGTCTAGCCTGTGCCCAGCCAGTGTCTAGCCTGTGTCTAGCCTGTGCCTAGCCTGTGTCTAGCCTGTGCCTAGCCTATGCCTAGCCTGTGCCTAGCCTATGCCTAGCCTGTGCCTAGCCTGTGCCTCGCCTGTACCTAGCCTGTGCCGAGCCTGTGTCTAGCCTGTGTCTAGCCTGTGTCTAGCCTGTGGGTAGCCTGTGTCTTGCCTGTGTCTAGCCTGTGTCTAGCCTGTGTCTAGTCTGTGTCTAGCCTGTGTCTAGCCTGTGTCTAGCCTGTGCCTAGCCTGTGCCTAGCCTGTGCCTAGCCTGTGCCTAGCCTGTGCCTAGCTTGTGGCTAGCCTGTGCCCAACCTGTGCCTAGCCTGTGTCTAGCCTGTGTCTAGCCTGTGTCTAGCCTGTGTCTAGCCTGTGTCTAGCCCGTGTCTAGCCTGTGCCTTGCCTGAGACTGGCATGTGGATAGCGTGTGCCTAGCCAGTGTCTAGCAAGTGCCTAGCCTGTGCCTAGCCAGTGTCTAGCCTTTGTCTAGCCTATGTCTAGCCTGTGCATAGCCAGAGTCTAGCCAGTGTATAGCCTCTGTCTAGCCTGTGTCTAGTCTGTATCTTGACGGTGTCGAGCCTGTTTCTAGCCTGTGCCTGTCCTGTGCCTAGCCTGTGTCTAGCCTGTGCCTAGCCTGTGCCTAGCTTGTGCCTAGCCTGTGTCTAGCCTGTGTCTAGCGTGTGCCTAGCCTGTGTCCAGCTTGTGCCTAGCCTGTGTCTAGCCTGTGTCTAGCCTGTGTCTAGCCCGTGTCTAGCCTGTGTCTTGCCTGTGTCTAGCCTG
Organism: Zaprionus indianus; assembly: GCA_018904595.1. Classification (NCBI taxonomy): domain Eukaryota; kingdom Metazoa; phylum Arthropoda; class Insecta; order Diptera; family Drosophilidae; genus Zaprionus; species Zaprionus indianus. Next base: position 36,250 of record JAEIHA010000979.1, read on the forward strand.
TGTCTAGCCTGTGTCTAGCCTGTGTCTAGCCTGTGTCTGGCCTGTGCCCAACCTGTGTCTAGCCTGTGTCTAGCCTGTGTCTAGCCTGTGTCTAGCCTGTGTTTAGCCTGTGTCTAGCCTGTGTCTAGCCTATGTCTAGCCTGTGTCTAGCCTGTGTCTAGCCTGTGTCTAGCCTGTGTCTAGCCTCTGTCTAGCCTGTGTTTAGCCTGTGTCTAGCCTGTGTCTAGCCTATGTCCAGCCTGTGTCTAGCCTGTGTCTAGCCTGTGTCTAGCCTGTGTCTAGCCTGTGTCTAGCCTGTGTCTAGCCTGTGTCTAGCCTGTGTCTAGCCTGTGTCTAGCACGTGTCTAGCCTGTGTCTAGCCTGTGCCTAGCTTTTGGCTAGCCTGTGTCTAGCCTGTGTCTAGCCTGTGTCTAGCCTGTGTCTAGCCTGTGTCTAGCCTGTGTCTAGCCTGTGTCTAGCCTGTGTCTAGCCTGTGTCTAGCCTGTGTCTAGCCTGTGTCTAGCCTGTGTCTAGCCTGTGTCTAGCCTGTGTCTAGCCTGTGTCTAGCCTGTGTCTGGCCTGTGTCTAGCCTGTGTCTAGCCTGTGTCTAGCCTGTGTCTAGCCTGTGTCTAGCCTTTGTCTAGCCTTTGTCTAGCCTGTGTCTAGCATGTGCCTAGCCTCTGCCTAGCCTGTGCCTAGCCTGTACCTAGCCTGTACCTAGCCTGTAACTAGCCAGTGTCTAGCCTGTGCCTAGCCAGTATCTAGCCTGTGCCTAGCCAGTGTCTAGCCTGTGCTTAGCCAGTGTCTAGCCTGTACCTAGCCAGTTTGTAGCCTGTGTCTAGCCTGTGCTTAGCCAGTGTCTTGTCTGTGCCAAGCCAGTGTCTAGCCTGTGCCTAGCCAGTGTCTAGCCTGTGTATAGCATGTGCCTTGCCTGTGACTGACATGTGCATAGCCTGTGCCTAGCCAGTGTCTAGCCTGTGTCAAGCCTGTGCCTTGCCTGAGACTGGCATGTGCATAGCGTGTTCCGAGCCAGTGTCTAGCCAGTGCCTAGCCTTTGTCTAGCTATTGTCTAGCCTGCTGCCCAGCCAGTGTCTAGCCTGTGTCTAGCCTGTGCCTAGCCTGTGCCTAGCCTGTGCCTAGCCTGTGCCTAGCCTTAGCCTGTGCCTAGCCTGTGCCTGCCTAGCCTGTGCCTAGCCTGTGCCTAGCCTGTGCCTAGCCTGTGCCTAGCCTGTGCCTAGCCTGTGCCTAGCCTGTGCCTAGCCTGTGCCTAGCCTGTGCCTAGCCTGTGCCTAGCCTGTGCCTAGCCTGTGCCTAGCCTGTGCCTAGCCTGTGCCTAGCCTGTGCCTAGCCTGTGCCTAGCCTGTGCCTAGCCTGTGCCTAGCCTGTGCCTAGCCTGTGCCTAGCCTGTGCCTAGCCTGTGCCTAGCCTGTGCCTAGCCTGTGCCTAGCCTGTGCCTAGCCTGTGCCTAGCCTGTGCCCAGCCTGTGCCTAGCCTGTGCCTAGCCTGTGCCTAGCCTGTGCCTAGCCTGTGCCTAGCCTGTGCCTAGCCTGTGCCTAGCCTGTGCCTAGCCTGTGCCTAGCCTGTGCCTAGCCTGTGCCTAGCCTGTGCCCAGCCTGTGCCTAGCCTGTGCCTAGCCTGTGCCTAGCCTGTGCCTAGCCTGTGCCTAGCCTGTGCCTAGCCTGTGCCTAGCCTGTGCTAGCCTGTGCCTAGCCTGTGCCTAGCCTGTGTCTAGCCTGTGTCTAGCCTGTGTCTAGCCTGTGTCTAGCCTGTGTCTAGCCTGTGTCTAGCCTGTGTCTAGCCTGTGTCAGCCTGTGTCTAGCCTGTGTCTAGCCTGTGTCAAGCCTGTGTCTAGCCTGTGTCTAGCCTGTGTCTAACCTGTGTCTAGCCTGTGTCTAGCCTGTGTCTAGCCTGTGTCTAGCCTGTGTCTAGCCTGTGTCTAGCCTGTGTCTAGCCTGTGTTTGGCCTGTGTCTAGCCTGTGTCTAGCCTGTGTCTAGCCTGTGTCTAGCCTGTGTCTAGCCTGTGTCTAGCCTGTGTCTAGCCTGTGTCTAGCCTGTGTCTAGCCTGTGTCTAGCCTGTGTCTAGCCTGTGTCTAGCCTGTGTCTAGCCTGTGTCTAGCCTGTGTCTAGCCTGTGTCTAGCCTGTGTCTAGCCTGTGTCCAGCCTGTGTCTAGCCTGTGTCTAGCCTGTGTCGCTTTGTCAGCCTGTGTCTAGCACGTGTCTAGCCTGTGTCTAGCCTGTGCCTAGCTTTTGGCTAGCCTGTGTCTAGCCTGTGTCTAACCTGTGTCTAGCCTGTGTCTAGCCTGTGTCTAGCCTGTGTCTAGCCTGTGTCTAGCCTGTGTCTAGCCTGTGTCTAGCCTGTGTCTAGCCTGTGTCTAGCATGTGTCTAGCCTGTGTCTAGCCTGTGTCTAGCCTGTGTCTAGCCTGTGTCTAGCCTGTGTCTGGCCTGTGTCTAGCCTGTGTCTAGCCTGTGTCTAGCCTGTGTCTAGCCTGTGTCTAGCCTGTGTCTAGCATTTGTCTAGCCTTTGTCTAGCCTGTGTCTAGCATGTGCCTAGCCTCTGCCTAGCCTGTGCCTAGCCTGTACCTAGCCTGTACCTAGCCTGTAACTAGCCAGTGTCTAGCCTGTGCCTAGCCAGTGTCTAGCCTGTGCTTAGCCAGTGTCTAGCCTGTACCTAGCCAGTTTGTAGCCTGTGTCTAGCCTGTGCTTAGCCAGTGTCTTGTCTGTGCCAAGCCAGTGTCTAGCCTGTGCCTAGCCAGTGTCTAGCCTGTGTATAGCATGTGCCTTGCCTGTGACTGACATGTGCATAGCCTGTGCCTAGCCAGTGTCTAGCCTGTGTCAAGCCTGTGCCTTGCCTGAGACTGGCATGTGCATAGCGTGTTCCGAGCCAGTGTCTAGCCAGTGCCTAGCCTTTGTCTAGCTATTGTCTAGCCTGTGCCCAGCCAGTGTCTAGCCTGTGTCTAGCCTGTGCCTAGCCTGTGTCTAGCCTGTGCCTAGCCTGTGCCTAGCCTGTGCCTAGCCTGTGCCTAGCCTGTGCCTAGCCTGTGCCTAGCCTGTGCCTAGCCTGTGTCTAGCCTGTGCCTAGCCTGTGCCTAGCCTGTGCCTAGCCTGTGCCTAGCCTGTGCCTAGCCTGTGCCTAGCCTGTGCCTAGCCTGTGCCTAGCCTGTGCCTAGCCTGTGCCTAGCCTGTGCCTAGCCCTGTGCCTAGCCTGTGCCTAGCCTGTGCCTAGCCTGTGCCTAGCCTGTGCCTAGCCTGTGCCTAGCCTGTGCCTAGCCTGTGCCTAGCCAGTGTCCAGCCTGTGCCTAGCCTGTGCCTAGCCTGTGCCTAGCCTGTGCCTAGCCTGTGCCTAGCCTGTGCCTAGCCTGTGCCTAGCCTGTGCCTAGCCTGTGCCTAGCCTGTGCCTAGCCTGTGCCTAGCCTGTGCCTAGCCTGTGCCTAGCCTGTGCCTAGCCTGTGCCTAGCCTGTGCCTAGCCTGTGCCTAGCCTGTGCCTAGCCTGTGCCTAGCCTGTGCCTAGCCTGTGCCTAGCCTGTGCCTAGCCTGTGCCTAGCCTGTGCCTAGCCTGTGTCTAGCCTGTGTCTAGCCTGTGTCTTGCCTGTGTCTAGCCTGTGTCTAGCCTGTGTCTAGCCTGTGTCTAGCCTGTGTCTACCCTGTGTCTAGCCTGTGTCTAGCCTGTGTCAAGCCTGTGTCTAGCCTGTGTCTAGCTTGTGTCTAACCTGTGTCTAGCCTGTGTCTAGCCTGTGTCTAGCCTGTGTCTAGCCTGTGTCTAACCTGTGTCTATCCTGTGTCTAGCCTGTGTCTAGCCAGTGCCTAGCCTGTACCTAGCCAGTGCCTAGCCTGTACCTAGCCAGTGCCTAGCCTGTACCTAGCCAGTGCCTAGCCTGTGTCTAGCCTGTGTCTAGCCTGTGTCTAGCGTGTGTATAGCCTGTGCCTTGCCTGTGACTGGCATGTGCATAGCCTGTGCCTAGCCAGTGTCTAGCCTGTGCCTTGCCTGAGACTGGCATGTGCATAGCGTGTTCCGAGCCAGTGTCTAGCCAGTGCCTAGCCTGTGCCTAGCCAGTGTCCGAGCCTGTGCCTAGCCTATGCCTAGCCTGTGCCTAGCCTGTGCCTCGCCTGTGCCTAGCCTGTGCCGAGCCTGTGTCTAGACTGTGTCTAGCCTGTGGGTAGCCTGTGTCTTGCCTGTGTCTAGCCTGTGTCTAGCCTGTGTCTAGTCTGTGTCTAGCCTGTGTCTAGCCTGTGTCTAGCCTGTGCCTAGCCTGTGCCTAGCCTGTGCCTAGCCTGTGCCTAGCCTGTGCCTAGCTTGTGGCTAGCCTGTGCCCAACCTGTGCCTAGCCTGTGTCTAGCCTGTGTCTAGCCTGTGTCTAGCCTGTGTCTAGCCTGTGTCTAGCCTGTGTCTAGCCTGTGTCTAGCCCGTGTCTAGCCTGTGCCTTGCCTGAGACTGGCATGTGGATAGCGTGTGCCTAGCCAGTGTCTAGCAAGTGCCTAGCCTGTGCCTAGCCAGTGTCTAGCCTTTGTCTAGCCTTTGTCTAGCCTTTGTCTAGCCTGTGCATAGCCAGAGTCTAGCCAGTGTATAGCCTCTGTCTAGCCTGTGTCTAGTCTGTATCTTGACGGTGTCTAGCCTGTTTCTAGCCTGTGCCTATCCTGTGCCTAGCCTGTGCCTAGCCTGTGCCTAGCCTGTGCCTAGCTTGTGCCTAGCCTGTGTCTAGCCTGTGTCTAGCCTGTGCCTAGCCTGTGTCCAGCTTGTGCCTAGCCTGTGTCTAGCCTGTGTCTAGCCTGTGTCTAGCCTGTGTGTAGCCTGTGTCTAGCCTGTGTCTGGCCTGTGCCCAACCTGTGTCTAGCCTGTGTCTAGCCTGTGTCTAGCCTGTGTCTAGCCTGTGACTAGCCTGTGTTTAGCCTGTGTCTATCCTGTGTCTAGCCTATGTCTAGCCTGTGTCTAGCCTGTGTCTAGCCTGTGTCTAGCCTGTGTCTAGCCTGTGTCTAGCCTGTGTCTAGCCTGTGTCTAGCCTGTGTCTAGCCTGTGTCTAGCCTGTGTCAAGCCTGTGCCTTGCCTGTGTCTAGCCTGTGTCAAGCCTGTGCCTTGCCTGAGACTGGCATGTGCATAGCGTGTTCCGAGCCAGTGTCTAGCCAGTGCCTAGCCTTTGTCTAGCTATTGTCTAGCCTGTGCCCAGCCAGTGTCTAGCGTGTGTCTAGCCTGTGCCTAGCCTGTGCCTAGCCTGTGCCTAGCCTGTGCCTAGCCTGTGCCTAGCCTGTGCCTAGCCTGTGCCTAGCCTGTGCCTAGCCTGTGCCTAGCCTGTGCCTAGCCTGTGCCTAGCCCTGTGCCTAGCCTGTGTCTACCCTGTGTCTAGCCTGTGTCTAGCCTGTGTCAAGCCTGTGTCTAGCCTGTGTCTAGCCTGTGTCTAGCCTGTGTCTAGCCTGTGTCTAGCCTGTGTCTAGCCTGTGTCTAGCCTGTGTCTAGCCTGTGTCTAGCCTGTGTCTAACCTGTGTCTATCCTGTGTCTAGCCTGTGTCTAGCCTGTGTCTAGCCAGTGCCTAGCCTGTACCTAGCCAGTGCCTAGCCTGTACCTAGCCAGTGTCTAGCCTGTGCCTAGCCAGTGTCTAGCCTGTACCCAGCCAGTGTCTAGCCTTTGTCTAGCATTTGCCTAGCCAGTTTCTAGCCTGTGCCTAGCCTGTGTCTAGCCTGTACCTAGCCAGTTTCTAGCCTGTGTCTAGCCTGTGCTTAGCCAGTGTCTAGCCTGTGCCAAACCAGTGTCTAGCCTGTGCCTAGCCAGTGTCTAACCTGTGTATAGCCTGTGCCTTGCCTGTGACTGGCATGTGCATAGCCTGTGCCTAGCCAGTGTCTAGCCTGTGCCTTGCCTGAGAATGGCATGTGCATAGCGTGTTCCGAGCCAGTGTCTAGCCAGTGCCTAGCCTGTGCCTAGCCAGTGTCTAGCCTTTGTCTAGCCATCGTCTAGCCTGTGCCCAGCCAGTGTCTAGCCTGTGTCTAGCCTGTGCCCAGCCTATGCCTAGCCTGTGCCTAGCCTGTGCCTAGCCTGTGCCGAGCCTGTGCCTAGCCTGTGCCGAGCCTGTGTCTAGCCTGTGTCTAGCCTGTGTCTAGCTTGTGTCTAGCCTGTGTCTAGCCTGTGTCTAGCCTGTGTCTAGCCTGTGTCTAGCCTGTGTTTAGCCTGTGTCTAGCCTGTGTCTAGCCTGTGTCTAGCCTGTGTCTAGCCTGTGTCTAGCCTGTGCCTAGCCTGTGCCTAGCCTGTGCCTAGCCTGTGCCTAGCCTGTGCCTAGCCTGTGCCTAGCCTGTGCCTATCTTGTGGCTAGCTTGTGCCCAACTAGACTAGCCTTTGTCTAGTCTGTATCTTGACGGTGTCTAGCCTGTTTCTAGCCTGTGCCTATCCTTTGCCTAGCCTGTGCCTATCCTGTGCCTAGCCTGTGCCTAGCTTGTGTCTAGCCTGTGTCTAGCCTGTGTCTAGCCTGTGCCTAGCCTGTGTCTAGCTTGCTAGCCTGTGCCTAGCCTGTGTCTAGCCTGTGCCTAGCCTGTGTCTAGCCTGTGTCTAGCCTGTGTCTAGCCTGTGTCTAGCCGTGTCTAGCCTGTGTCTAGCCTTGTGTCTAGCCTGTGTCTAGCCTGTGTCTAGCCTGTGTCTAGCCTGTGTCTAGCCTGTGTCTAGCCTGTGTCTAGCCTGTGTCTAGCCTGTGTCTAGCCTGTGTCTAGCCTGTGTCTAGCCTGTGTCTAGCCTGTGTCTAGCCTATGTCTAGCCTGTGGCTAGCCTGTGTCTAGCCTGTGTCTAGCCTCTGTCTAGCCTGTGTCTAGTCTGTGCCTTGCCTGAGACTGGCATGTGGATAGCGTGTGCCTACCCAGTGTCTAGCCAATGCCTAGCCTGTGCCTAGCCTGTGCCTAGCCTGTGCCTAGCCTGTGCCTAGCCTGTGCATAGCCAGAGTCTAGCCAGTGTATAGCCTCTGTCTAGCCTGTGTCTAGTCTGTATCTTGACGGTGTCGAGCCTGTTTCTAGCCTGTGCCTGTCCTGTGCCTAGCCTGTGTCTAGCCTGTGCCTAGCCTGTGCCTAGCTTGTGCCTAGCCTGTGTCTAGCCTGTGTCTAGCGTGTGCCTAGCCTGTGTCCAGCTTGTGCCTAGCCTGTGTCTAGCCTGTGTCTAGCCTGTGTCTAGCCTGTGTCTAGCCTGTGTCTAGCCTGTGTCTAGCCTGTGTCTAGCCTGTGTCTAGCCTGTGTCTAGCCTGTGTCTAGCCTGTGTCTAGCCTGTGTCCAGCCTGTGTCTAGCCTGTGTCTAGCCTGTGTCTAGCCTGTGTCTAGCCTGTGTCTAGCCTGTGTCTAGCCTATGTCTAGCCTGTGTCTAGCCTGTGTCTAGCCTGTGTCTAGCCTGTGTCTAGCCTCTGTCTAGCCTGTGTTTAGCCTGTGTCTAGCCTGTGTCTAGCCTATGTCCAGCCTGTGTCTAGCCTGTGTCTAGCCTGTGTCTAGCCTGTGTCTAGCCTCTGTCTAGCCTGTGTCTAGCCTGTGTCTAGCCTGTGTCTAGCCTGTGTCTAGCACGTGTCTAGCCTGTGTCTAGCCTGTGTCTAGCCTGTGTCTAGCCTGTGTCTAGCCTGTGTCTAGCCTGTGTCTAGCCTGTGTCTAGCCTGTGTCTAGCCTGTGTCTAGCCTGTGTCTAGCCTGTGTCTAGCCTGTGTCTAGCCTGTGTCTAGCCTGTGTCTAGCCTGTGTCTAGCCTGTGTCTAGCCTGTGTCTGGCCTGTGTCTAGCCTGTGTCTAGCCTGTGTCTAGCCTGTGTCTAGCCTGTGTCTAGCCTTTGTCTAGCCTTTGTCTAGCCTGTGTCTGCATGTGCCTAGCCTCTGCCTAGCCTGTGCCTAGCCTGTACCTAGCCTGTACCTAGCCTTAACTAGCCAGTGTCTAGCCTGTGCCTAGCCAGTATCTAGCCTGTGCCTAGCCAGTGTCTAGCCGTGCTTTAGCCAGTGTCTAGCCTGTACCTAGCCAGTTTGTAGCCTGTGTCTAGCCTGTGCTTAGCCAGTGTCTTGTCTGTGCCAAGCCAGTGTCTAGCCTGTGCCTAGCCAGTGTCTAGCCTGTGTATAGCATGTGCCTTGCCTGTGACTGACATGTGCATAGCCTGTGCCTAGCCAGTGTCTAGCCTGTGTCAAGCCTGTGCCTTGCCTGAGACTGGCATGTGCATAGCGTGTTCCGAGCCAGTGTCTAGCCAGTGCCTAGCCTTTGTCTAGCTATTGTCTAGCCTGTGCCCAGCCAGTGTCTAGCCTGTGTCTAGCCTGTGCCTAGCCTCTAGCCTGTGCCTAGCCTGTGCCTAGCCTGTGCCTAGCCTGTGCCTAGCCTGTGCCTAGCCTGTGCCTAGCCTGTGCCTAGCCTGTGCCTAGCCTGTGCCTAGCCTGTGCCTAGCCTGTGCCTAGCCTATGCCTAGCCTGTGCCTAGCCTGTGCCTAGCCTGTGCCTAGCCTGTGTCTAGCCTGTGCCTAGCCTGTGCCTAGCCTGTGCCTAGCCTGTGCCTAGCCTGTGCCTAGCCTGTGCCTAGCCTGTGCCTAGCCTGTGCCTAGCCTGTGCCTAGCCTGTGTCTAGCCTGTGTCTAGCCTGTGTCTAGCCTGTGCCTAGCCTGTGCCTAGCCTGTGCCTAGCCTGTGCCTAGCCTGTGCCTAGCCTGTGTCTGCCTAGCCTGTGTCTAGCCTGTGTCTAGCCTGTGTCTAGCCTGTGCCTAGCCTGTGTCTAGCCTGTGCCTAGCCTGTGTGCCTAGCCTGTGCCTAGCCTGTGTCTAGCCTGTGTCTAGCCTGTGTCTAGCCTGTGTCTAGCCTGTGTCTAGCCTGTGTCTAGCCTGTGCCTAGCCTGTGCCTAGCCTGTGTCTAGCCTGTGTCTAGCCTGTGTCTAGCCTGTGTCTAGCCTGTGTCTGTGCCTAGCCTGTGTCTAGCCTGTGTTCAGCCTGTGTCTAGCCTGTGTCTAGCCTGTGCCTAGCCTGTGCCTAGCCTGTGTGTCTGGCCTGTGTGCCTAGCCAGTGCCTAGCCTGTCCTAGCCAGTGTCTAGCCTGTGCCTAGCCAGTGCCTAGCCTGTGCCTAGCCTGTGTGCCTAGCCTGTGTCTAGCCTGTGTCTAGCCTGTGTCTAGCCTGTGTATAGCCTGTGCCTTGCCTGTGACTGGCATGTGCATAGCCTGTGCCTAGCCAGTGTCTAGCCTGTGCCTCTGGCATGTGTGTCCTAGCCTGTGCCCTAGCCTGTGCCTAGCCTGTGCCTAGCCTGTGCGCTAGCCTGTGCCCTAGCCTGTGCCTAGTCTTTGCCTAGCCAGTGTCTAGCCTGTGTCTAGCCTGTGTCTAGCCTGTGTCTAGCCTGTGTCTAGCCTGTGTCTAGCCTGTGTCTAGTCTGTGTCTAGCCTGTGTCTAGCCTGTGTCTAGCCTGTGCCTAGCCTGTGCCTAGCCTGTGCCTAGCCTGTGCCTAGCCTGTGCCTAGCTTGTGGCTAGCCTTGCCCAACCTGTGCCTAGCCTGTGTCTAGCCTGTGTCTAGCCTGTGTCTAGCCTGTGTCTAGCCTGTGTCTAGCCTGTGTCTAGCCCGTGTCTAGCCTGTGCCTTGCCTGAGACTGGCATGTGGATAGCGTGTGCCTAGCCAGTGTCTAGCAAGTGCCTAGCCTGTGCCTAGCCAGTGTCTAGCCTTTGTCTAGCCTTTGTCTAGCCTTTGTCTAGCCTGTGCATAGCCAGAGTCTAGCCAGTGTATAGCCTCTGTCTAGCCTGTGTCTAGTCTGTGTCTTGACGGTGTCTAGCCTGTTTCTAGCCTGTGCCTATCCTGTGCCTAGCCTGTGCCTAGCCTGTGCCTAGCCTGTGCCTAGCTTGTGCCTAGCCTGTGTCTAGCCTGTGTCTAGCCTGTGCCTAGCCTGTGTCCAGCTTGTGCCTAGCCTGTGTCTAGCCTGTGTCTAGCCCGTGTCTAGCCTTGTGCTAGCCTGTGTCTAGCCTGTGTCTGGCCTGTGCCCAACCTGTGTCTAGCCTGTGTCTAGCCTGTGTCTAGCCTGTGTCTAGCCTGTGACTAGCCTGTGTTTAGCCTGTGTCTATCCTGTGTCTAGCCTATGTCTAGCCTGTGTCTAGCCTGTGTCTAGCCTGTGTCTAGCCTGTGTCTAGCCTGTGTCTAGCCTGTGTCTAGCCTGTGTCTAGCCTGTGTCTAGCCTGTGTCTAGCCTGTGTCTAGCCTGTGTCTAGCCTGTGTCTAGCCTGTGTCAAGCCTGTGCCTTGCCTGTGTCTAGCCTGTGTCAAGCCTGTGCCTTGCCTGAGACTGGCATGTGCATAGCGTGTTCCGAGCCAGTGTCTAGCCAGTGCCTAGCCTTTGTCTAGCTATTGTCTAGCCTGTGCCCAGCCAGTGTCTAGCGTGTGTCTAGCCTGTGCCTAGCCTGTGCCTAGCCTGTGCCTAGCCTGTGCCTAGCCTGTGCCTAGCCTGTGCCTAGCCTGTGCCTAGCCTGTGTGCCTAGCCTGTGCCTAGCCTGTGCCTAGCCTGTGTCTAGCCTGTGCTCTAGCCTGTGCCTAGCCTGTGTCTAGCCTGTGTCTAGCCTGTGTCTAGCCTGTGTCTAGCCTGTGTCTAGCCTGTGTCTAGCCTGTGTCTAGCCTGTGTCTAGCCTGTGTCTAGCCTGTGTCAAGCCTGTGTCTGGCCTGTGTCTAGCCTGTGTCTCAGCTTAAGCCTGTGTCTAGCCTGTGTCTAGCCTGTGTCTAGCCTGTGTCTAGCCTGTGTCTAGCCTGTGTCTAGCCTGTGTCTAACCTGTGTCTATCCTGTGTCTAGCCTGTGTCTAGCCTGTGTCTAGCCAGTGCCTAGCCTGTACCTAGCCAGTGCCTAGCCTGTACCTAGCCAGTGTCTAGCCTGTGCCTAGCCAGTGTCTAGCCTGTACCCAGCCAGTGTCTAGCCTTTGTCTAGCATTTGCCTAGCCAGTTTCTAGCCTGTGCCTAGCCTGTGTCTAGCCTGTACCTAGCCAGTTTCTAGCCTGTGTCTAGCCTGTGCTTAGCCAGTGTCTAGCCTGTGCCAAACCAGTGTCTAGCCTGTGCCTAGCCAGTGTCTAACCTGTGTATAGCCTGTGCCTTGCCTGTGACTGGCATGTGCATAGCCTGTGCCTAGCCAGTGTCTAGCCTGTGCCTTGCCTGAGAATGGCATGTGCATAGCGTGTTCCGAGCCAGTGTCTAGCCAGTGCCTAGCCTGTGCCTAGCCAGTGTCTAGCCTTTGTCTAGCCATTGTCTAGCCTGTGCCCAGCCAGTGTCTAGCCTGTGTCTAGCCTGTGCCCAGCCTATGCCTAGCCTGTGCCTAGCCTATGCCTAGCCTGTGCCTAGCCTGTGCCTAGCCTGTGCCTAGCCTGTGTCTAGCCTGTGTCTAGCCTGTGTCTAGCCTGTGTCCAGCCTGTGTCTAGCCTGTGTCTAGCCTGTGTCTAGCCTGTGTCTAGCCTGTGTCTAGCCTGTGTCTAGCCTGTGTCTAGCCTGTGTCTAGCCTGTGTCTAGCCTGTGTTCTAGCCTGTGTCTAGCCTGTGCCTAGCCTGTGCCTAGCCTGTGCCTAGCCTGTGCCTAGCCTGTGCCTAGCCTGTGTCTAGCTTGTGCCTGTGTGCCTGTGACTAGCCTGTGTCTAGCCTGTGTCTAGCCGGTGTCTAGCCTGTGTGTCTAGCCTGTGCCTAGCCTGTGTCTAGCCTGTGTCTGGCCTGTGTCTAGCCTGTGTCTAGCCTGTGTCTAGCCTGTGTCTAGCCTGTGCCTAGCCTGTGTCTAGCCTGTGTCTAGCCTGTGTCTAGCCTGTGTCTAGCCTGTGTCTAGCCTGTGTCTAGCCTGTGTCTAGCCTGTGTCTAGCCTGTGTCTAGCCTGTGTCTAGCCTGTGTCACAGCCTGTGTCTAGCCTGTGTCTAGCCTGTGTCTAGCCTGTGTCTAGCCTGTGTCTAGCCTTGTGTCTAGCCTGTGTCTAGCCTGTGTCTAGCCTGTGTCTAGCCTGTGTCTAGCCTGTGTCTAGCCCTAGCCTGTCTAGCCTGTGTCTAGCCTGTGTCTAGCCTGTGTCTAGCCTGTTGCCTGTGTCTAGCCTGTGTCTAGCCTGTGTCTAGCCTGTGTCTAGCCTGTGTCTAGCCTGTGCCTAGCCTGTGTCTAGCCTGTGTCTAGCCTGTGTCTAGCCTGTGTCTAGCTGTGCTGTGCCTAGCCTGTGTCTAGCCTGTGTCTGGCCTGTGCCTAGCCTGTGTCTAGCCTGTGTCTAGCCTGTGTCTAGCCTGTGCCTAGCCTGTGCTAGCCTGTGTCTAGCCTGTGCCTAGCCTGTGTCTAGCCTGTGTCTAGCCTGTGCCTAGCCTGTGCCTAGCCTGTGCCTAGCCTGTGTCTAGCCTGTGTCTAGCCTGCCTAGCCTGTGTCTAGCCTGTGTCTAGCCTGTGTCTAGCCTGTGTCTAGCCTGTGTCTAGCCTGTGTCTAGCCTGTGTCTAGCCTGTGTCTAGCCTGTGTCTAGCCTGTGTCTAGCCTGTGTCTAGCCTGTGTCTAGCCTGTGTCTAGCCTGTGTGCCTAGCCTGTGTCTAGCCTGTGTCTAGCCTGTGTCTAGCCTGTGTCTAGCCTGTGTCTAGCCTGTGTCTAGCCTGTGTCTAGCCTGTGCCTAGCCTGTGTCTAGCCTGTGTCTAGCCTGTGTCTAGCCTGTGTCTAGCCTGTGTCTAGCCTGTGTCTAGCCTGTGTCTAGCCTGTGTCTAGCCTGTGTCTAGCCCTGTGTCTAGCCTGTGCCTAGCCAGTGTCTAGCCTGTGTCTAGCCTGTGTCTAGCCTGTGTCTAGCCTGTGTCTAGCCTGTGTCTGGCCTGTGTCTAGCCTGTGTCTAGCCTGTGTCTAGCCTGTGTCTAGCCTGTGCCTAGCCTGTGTCTAGCCTGTGTCTAGCCTGTGTCTAGCCTGTGTCTAGCCTGTGCCTAGCCTGTGTCTAGCCTGTGTCTAGCCTGTGTCTAGCCTGTGTCTAGCCTGTGTCTAGCCTGTGTCTAGCCTGTGCAGCCTGTGTCTAGCCTGTGTCTAGCCAGTGTCTAGCCTGTGCCTAGCCTGTGTCTAGCCTGTGTCTAGCCTGTGTGCCTAGCCTGTGTCTAGCCTGTGTCTAGCCTGTGTCTAGCCTGTGTCTGGCCTGTGTCTAGCCTGTGTCTAGCCTGTGTCTAGCCTGTGCCTAGCCTGTGTCTAGCCTGTGTCTAGCCTGTGCCTAGCCAGTGTCTAGCCTGTGCCTAGCCTGTGCCTAGCCTGTGTCTAGCCTGTGTCTAGCCTGTGTCTAGCCTGTGTCTAGCCTGTGTCTAGCCTGTGTCTAGCCTGTGTCTAGCCTGTGTCTAGCCTGTGTCTGTGCCTGTGCCTAGCCTGTGCCTAGCCTGTGTCTAGCCTGTGTCTAGCCTGTGTCTGGCCTGTTGCCTGGCCTGTGCCTAGCCTGTGTCTAGCCTGTGTCTAGCCTGTGTCTAGCCTGTGTCTAGCCTGTGTCTAGCCTGTGTCTAGCCTGTGTCTAGCCTGTGTCTAGCCTGTGTCTAGCCTGTGTCTAGCCTGTGTCTAGCCTGTGTCTAGCCTGTGTCTAGCCTGTGTCTGGCCAGTGTCTAGCCTGTGTCTAGCCTGTGTCTAGCCTGGCCTGTGTCTGGCCTGTGCCTGTGTCTGGCCTGTGCCTAGCCTGTGCCTAGCCTGTGTCTAGCCTGTGCCTAGCCTGTGTCTAGCCTGTGTCTAGCCTGTGTCTAGCCTGTGTCTAGCCTGTGCCTAGCCTGTGCCTAGCCTGTGCCTAGCCTGTGCCTGTGCCTAGCCTGTGTCTAGCCTGTGTCTAGCCTGTGTCTGTGCCTGTGCCAGCCTGTGCCTTGCCTGTGTCTAGCCTGTGTCTAGCCTGTGCCTAGCCAGTGTCCTAGCCTGTGTCTAGCCTTTGCCTGTGGCCTGTGCCTAGCCTGTGCCTAGCCAGTGTCTAGCCTGTGTCTAGCCTGTGCCTAGCCTGTGCCTAGCCTGTGTCTAGCCTGTGCCTAGCCTGTGTCTGGCCTGTGCCTAGCCTGTGTCTAGCCTGTGCCCTGTGTCTAGCCTGTGTGCCTGTGCCTGCCTGTGTCTAGCCTGTGTCTAGCCTGTGTCTAGCCTGTGTCTGGCCTGTGTCTAGCCTGTGCCTAGCCTGTGTCTAGCCTGTGTCTAGCCTGTGTCTAGCCCTGTGTCTGCCTGTGTCTGGCCTGTGCCTAGCCTGTGCCTAGCCTGTGTCTAGCCTGTGCCTGGCCAGTGACTGGCCTGTGCCAGCCTGTGTCTGTGCCAGTGCCTAGCCTGTGTCTGGCCTGTGTCTAGCCTGTGTCTAGCCTGTGACTGGCCTGTGCTAGCCTGTGTCTAGCCTGTGTGCCAGTGTCTAGCCTGTGCCTGGCCTGTGTCTAGCCTGTGCCTAGCCTGTGTCTAGCCTGTGCCTTGCCTGTGACTGGCATGTGCATAGCCTGTGCCTAGCCTGTGTCTAGCCTGTGTCTAGCCTGTGCCTTGCCTGAGACTGGCATGTGCATAGCGTGTGCCTGGCCTGTGTCTAGCCAGTGCCTAGCCTGTGCCTAGCCAGTGTCTAGCCTGTGTCTAGCCTGTGCCTAGTGTGTCTAGCCTGTGCTGCCTAGCCTGTCTAGCCTGTATCTAGCCAGCTGGCCTGTGTCTAGCCTGTGTGCCTAGCCTGTGTCTAGCCTGTGTCTAGCCTGTGCCTAGCCTGTGTCTAGCCTGTGTCTAGCCTGACAGCTTGTGTCTAGCCTGTGTCTAGCCTGTGTCTAGCCTGTGTCTAGCCTGTGTCTAGCCTGTGTCTAGCCTGTGTCTAGCCTGTGTCTAGCCAGTGTCTAGCCTGTGCCTAGCCTTGCTGGCCTGTGCTAGCCTGTGCCACAGCCAGTGTCTAGCCTGTGCCTAGCCTGAGACTGGCCTGTGCCTAGCCTGTTCTGGCCAGTGTCTAGCCAGTGTCTAGCCTGTGCCTAGCCTGTGTCTAGCCTGTGTCTAGCCTGTGCCTAGCCTGTGCCTAGCCTGTGTCTAGCCTGTGTCTAGCCCGTGTCTAGCCTGTGCCTAGCCTGTGTCCTAGCCTGTGTCTAGCCTGTGTCTAGCCTGTGTCTAGCCTGTGTCTAGCCTGTGTCTAGCCTAGTGTCTAGCCTGTGCCTAGCCTGTGTCTAGCCTGTGTCTAGCCTGTGTCTAGCCTGTGTCTAGCCTGTGTCTAGCCTGTGTCTAGCCTGTGTCTAGCCTGTGTCTAGCCTGTGTCTAGCCTGTGTCTAGCCTGTGTCCTAGCCAGTGCCTAGCCTGTGTCTAGCCTGTGCCTAGCCTGTGCCTAGCCAGTGTCTAGCCTGTGCCTAGCCAGTGCCTAGCCTGTGTCTAGCCTGTGTCTAGCCTGTGTCTAGCCTGTGTCTAGCCTGTGCCTTGCCTGTGACTAGCATGTGCCTAGCCTGTGCCTAGCCTGTGTCTAGCCTGTGCCTTGCCTGAGACTGGCATGTGCATAGCGTGTGCCTAGCCAGTGTCTAGCCAGTGCCTAGCCTGTGCCTAGCCAGTGTCCTAGCCTGTGCCTAGCCTGTGTCTAGCCTGTGCCTAGCCTGTGTCTAGCCTGTGCCTAGCCTGTGCCTAGCCTGTGTCTAGCCTGTGTCTAGCCTGTGCCTAGCCTGTGTCTGGCCTGTGTCTAGCCTGTGTCCAGCCTGTGTCTAGCCTGTTCTAGCCTGTGTCTAGCCTGTGTCTAGCCTGTGCCTAGCCTGTGTCTAGCCTGTGTCTAGCCTGTGTCTAGCCTGTGTCTAGCCTGTGTCTAGCCTGTGTCTAGCCTGTGCCTAGCCTGTGCCTGGCCTGTGTCTAGCCTGTGTCTAGCCTGTGTCTAGCCTGTGTCTAGCCTGTGTCTAGCCTGTGTCTAGCCTGTGCCTAGCCTGTGACTGGCATGTGGCTAGCCTGTGCCTAGCCAGTGCCTAGCCTGTGCCTAGCCTGTGCCTAGCCTGTGCCTAGCCTGTGCCTAGCCTGTGTCTAGCCTGTGCCTAGCCTGTGCCTAGCCTGTGTCTAGCCTGTGTCTAGCCTGTGTCTAGCCTGTGTCTGGCCTGTGTCTAGCTTGTGTCTAGCCTGTGCCTAGCCTGTGACTAGCCTGTGCCTAGCCTGTGCCTAGCCTGTGTCTAGCCTGTGCCTTGCCTGTGCCTGGCCTGTGTCTAGCC
>JAEIHA010000980.1:0-37145 GCA_018904595.1 Zaprionus indianus
TGTCTAGCCTTCATCTAGCCTGTGCATAGCCTGTGTCTAGCCTGTGCCTAGCCCAGTGTTAAGCCTCTATCTAGCCTGTGTCTAGTCTGTGTCTAGCCTGTTTCTAGCCTGTGTCTAGCCTGTGTCTAGCCTGTGTCTAGCCTGTGTCTAGCCTGTGTCTAGCCTGTGTCTAGCCTGTGTCTAGCCTGTGTCTAGCCTGTGTCTAGCCTGTGTCTAGCCTGTGTCTAGCCTGTGTCTAGCCTGTGTCTCAGCCTGTGTCTGGCCTGTGTCTAGCCTGTGTCTAGCCTGTGTCTAGCCTGTCTGTGTCTAGCCTGTGTAGCCTGTGTCTAGCCTGTGCCCAGTCTAGCCTGTGTCCTTAGCCTGTGTCTAGCCTGTGCCGCCAGTCTAGCCTCTAGCCTGTGCATAGCCTGTGCCTAGCCAGTGTCTAGCCTGTGTCTAGCCTGTGTCTAGCCTGTGCCTTGCCTGAGACAGGCATGTGTGTTAGCGTGTGCCTAGCCTGTGCCTAGCCGTGCCTAGCCAGTGCCTAGCCTGTACCTAGCCAGTGTCTAGCCTTTATCTAGCCTGTGCTCTGCTAGCCTGTGTCTAGCCTGTGCCTAGCCAGTGTATAGCCTCTGTCTAGCCTCTGTCTGGTCAGCCTGTGTGTCTAGCCGTGGTGCCTAGCCGGTGTCTAGCCTTTGTCTAGCCTGTGTCTAGCCTGTGTCTAGCCTGTGTCTAGCCTGTGTCTAGCCTGTGTCTAGCCTGTGTCTAGCCTGTGTCTAGCCGGTGTCTAGCCGGTGTCTAGCCGGTGTCTAGCCGGTGTCTAGCCGGTGTCTCCAGCCGGTGTCTAGCCGGTGTCTAGCCGGTGTCTAGCCGGTGTCTAGCCGGTGTCTAGCCGGTGTCTAGCCGGTGTCTAGCCGGTGTCTGTCTAGCCGGTGTCTAGCCGGTGTCTAGCCGGTGTTCAGCCGGTGTTCAGCCGGTGTCTAGCCGGTGTTCAGCCGGTGTCTAGCCGGTGTCTAGCCGGTGTCTAGCCGGTGTCTCAGCCGGTGTCTAGCCGGTGTCTAGCCGGTGTCTAGCCGGTGTCTAGCCGGTGTCTAGCCGGTGTCTAGCCGGTGTCTAGCCGGTGTCTAGCCGGTGTCTAGCCGGTGTCTAGCCGGTGTCTAGCCGGTGTCTAGCCGGTGTCTAGCCGGTGTCCAGCCGGTGTCTAGCCGGTGTCTAGCCGGTGTCTAGCCGGTGTCTAGCCGGTGTCTAGCTGGTGTCTAGCCTGTGTCTAGCCTGTGCCTAGCCCAGTCAGCCTGTGTCTAGCCTGTGTCTAGCCTGTGTCTAGCCTGTGTCTAGCCTGTGTCTAGCCTGTGTCTAGCCTGTCTAGCCTGTGTCTAGCCTGTGTCTAGCCTGTGTCTAGCCTGTGTCTAGCCTGTGTCTAGCCTGTGTCTAGCCTGTGTCTAGCCTGTGTCTAGCCTCTGTCTAGCCTCTGTCTAGCCCGTGTCTAGCCTGTGTCTAGCCTGTGTCTAGCCTGTGTCTAGCCTGTGTCTAGCCTGTGTCTAGCCTGTGTCTAGCCTGTGTCTAGCATGTGTCTAGCCTGTGTCTAGCCTGTGTCTAGCCTGTGTCTAGCCTGTGTCTAGCCTGTGTCTAGCCTGTGTCTAGCCTGTGTCCAGCCTGTGTCTAGCCTGTGTCTAGCCTGTGTCTAGCCTGTGTCTAGCCTGTGTCTAGCCTGTGTCTAGCCTGTGTCTAGCCTGTGTCTAGCCTGTGTCTAGCCTGTGTCTAGCCTGTGTCTAGCCTGTGTCTAGCCTGTGTCTAGCCTCTGTCTAGCCTCTGTCTAGCCTCTGTCTAGCCTGTGTCTAGCCTGTGTCTAGCCTGTGTCTAGCCTGTGTCTAGCCTGTCTAGCCTGTGTCTAGCCTGTGTCTAGCCTGTGTCTAGCCTGTGTCTAGCCTGTGTCTAGCCTGTGTCTAGCCTGTGTCTAGCCTGTGTCTAGCCTGTGTCTAGCCTGTGTCTAGCCTGTGTCTAGCCTTTGTCTAGCCTGTGTCTAGCCTGTGTCTAGCCTGTGTCAAGCATGTGTCTAGCCTGTGTTTAGCCTGTGTCTAGCCTGTGTCTAGCCTGTGTCTAGCCTGTGTCTAGCCTGTGTCTAGCCTGTGTCTAGCCTGTGTCTAGCCTTTGTCTAGCCTGTGTCTAGCCTGTGTCTAGCCTGTGTCAAGCATGTGTCTAGCCTGTGTTTAGCCTGTGTCTAGCCTGTGTCTAGCCTGTGTCTAGCCTGTGTCTAGCCTGTGTCTAGCCTGTGTCTAGCCTGTGTCTAGCCTGTGTCTAGCCTGTGTCTAGCCTGTGTCTAGCCTGTGTCTAGCCTGTGTCTAGCCTCTGTCTAGCCTCTGTCTAGCCTGTGTCTAGCCTGTGTCTAGCCTGTGTCTAGCCTGTGTCTAGCCTGTGTCTAGCCTGTGTCTAGCCTGTGTCTAGCCTGTGTCTAGCATGTGTCTAGCCTGTGTCTAGCCTGTGTCTAGCATGTGTCTAGCCTGTGTCTAGCCTGTGTCTAGCCTGTGCCTAGCCAGTGTCTAGCCTGTGCCCAGCCAGTGTCTAGCCTGTGTCTAGCCTGAGCCTAGCCAGTTTCTAGCCTATGTCTAGCCTGTGCTTAGCCAGTGTCTAGCCTGTGCCTTGCCTGTGACTGGCATGTGCATAGCCTGTACCTAGCCAGTGTCTAGCCTGTGTCTGGTTTGCCTGAGACTGGCATGTGCATAGCCTGTGCCTAGCCAGTGTCTAGCCTGTGTCTAGCCTGTGCCTTGCCTGAGACAGGCATGTGCATAGCGTGTGCCTAGCCAGTGTCTAGCCAGTGCCTAGCCTGTGTCTAGCCAGTGTCTAGCCTTTGTCTAGCCAGTGTATAGCCTGTGCCTAGCCAGTGTCTAGCCTGTGCCCAGCCAGTGTCTAGCCTGTGTCTAGCCTGTGCCTAGCCAGTTTCTAGCCTGTGTCTAGCCTGTGCTTAGCCAGTATCTAGTCTGTGCCAAGCCAGTGTCTAGCCTGTGCCTAGCCAGTGTCTAGCCTGTGCTTTGGCTGTGACTGGCATGTACATAGCCTGTGCCTAGCCAGTGTCTAGCCTGTGTCTAGCCTGTGCCTTTCCTGAGACTGGCATGTGCATAGCGTGTGCCTAGCCAGTGTCTAGCCAGTGCCTAGCCAGTGCCTAGCCAGTGCCTAGCCTGTGCCTAGCCTGTGCCTAGCCTGTGCCTAGCCTGTGCCTAGCCTGTGCCTAGCCTGTGCCTAGCCTGTGCCTAGCCTGTGCCTAGCCTAGCATGTGCCTAGCCTGTGCCTAGCCTGTGCCTAGCCTGAGCCTAGCCTGTGCCTAGCCTGAGCCTAGCCTGTGCCTAGCCTGTGCCTAGCCTGTGCCTAGCCTGTGTCTAGCCTGTGTCTAGTCTGTGCCTTGCCTGTGACTGGCATGTGCATAGCCTGTGCCTAGCCAGTGTCTAGCTTGTGTCTAGCCTGTGCCTTGCCTGATACTGGCTTGTGCATAGCGTGTGCCTAGCCAGGGTCTAGCCAGTGCCTAGCCTGTACCTAGCCAGTGTCTAGCCTTCATCTAGCCTGTGCATAGCCTGTGTCTAGCCTGTGCCTAGCCAGTGTTTAGCCTCTGTCTAGCCTGTGTCTAGTCTGTGTCTAGCCGGTGTCTAGCCGGTGTCTAGCCGGTGTCTAGCCGGTGTCTAGCCGGTGTCTAACCGGTGTCTAGCCGGTGTCTAGCCTGTGCCTAGCCTGTGCCTAGCCTGTGCCTAGCCTGTGCCTAGCCTGTGCCTAGCCTGTGCCTAGCCTGTGTCTAGCCTGTGTCTAGCCTGTGTCTAGCCTGTGTCTAGCCTGTGTCTAGCCTGTTTTTGTGTCTAGCCTGTGTCTAGACTGTGTCTAGCCTGTCTAGCCTGTGTCTAGCCTGTGTCTAGCCTGTGTCTAGCCTGTGTCTAGCCTGTGTCTAGCCTGTGTCTAGCCTGTGCCCAGCCAGTGTCTAGCCTGTGTCTAGCCTGTGCATAGCCTGTGCCTAGCCAGTGTCTAGCCTGTGTCTAGCCTGTGTCTAGCCTGTGCCTTGCCTGAGACAGGCATGTGCATAGCGTGTGCCTAGCGTGTGCCTAGCCCGTGTCTAGCCAGTGCCTAGCCAGTACCTAGCCTGTGCCTAGCCAGTCCCTGGCCTGTGCCTAGCCTGTGCCTAGCCTGTGCCTAGCCTGTGCCTAGCCTGTGTCTAGCCTGTGTCTAGCCTGTGCCTTGCCTGTGACTGGCATGTGCATAGCCTGTGCCTAGCCAGTGTCTAGCCTGTGTCTAGCCTGTGTCTAGCCTGTGCCTTGCCTGAGACAGGCATGTGCATAGCGTGTGCCTAGCCCGTGTCTAGCCAGTGCCTAGCCTGTACCTAACCAGTGTCTAGCCTTTATCTAGCCTGTGCATAGCCTGTGTCTAGCCTGTGCCTAGCCAGTGTATAGCCTCTGTCTAGCCTGTGTCTAGTCTGTGTCTAGCCGGTGTCTAGTCGGTGTCTAGCCGGTGTCTAGCCGGTGTCTTGCCGGTGTCTAGCCGGTGTCTAGCCGGTGTCTAGCCGGTGTCTAGCCGGTGTCTAGCCGGTGTCTAGCCGGTGTCTAGCCGGTGTCTAGCCGGTGTCTAGCCGGTGTCTAGCCGGTGTCTAGCCGGTGTCTAGCCGGTGTCTAGCCTGTACCTAGCCAGTTTCTAGCCTGTGCCTTGCCTGTGACTGGCATGTGCATAGCCTGTGCCTAGCCAGTATCTAGCCTTGCCTGAGACTGGCATGTGCATAGCCTGTGCCTAGCCAGTGTCTAGCCTGTGTCTAGCCTGTGCCTTGCCTGAGACTGGCATGTGCATAGCCTGTGCCTAGCCAGTGTCTAGCCTGTGTCTAGCCTGTGCCTTGCCTGAGACTTGCATGTGGATAGCGTGTGCCTAGCCTGTGTCTAGCCTGTGTCTAGCCTGTGCCTTGCCTGTGACTGGCAGGTGCATAGCCTGTGCCTAGCCAGTGTCTAGCCTGTGTCTAGCCATTGCCTTGCCTGAGACTGGCATGTGCATAGCGTGTGCCTAGCCCGTGTCTAGCCAGTGCCTAGCCTGTACCTAGCTAGTGTCTAGCCTTTATCTAGCCTGTGCATAGCTTGTGTCTAGCCTGTGCCTAGCCAGTGTATAGCCCCTGTCTAGCCTGTGTCTAGCCTGTGTCTAGCCTGTGTCTAGCCTGTGTCAAGCATGTGTCTAGCCTGTGTTTAGCCTGTGTCTAGCCTGTGTCTAGCCTGTGTCTAGCCTGTGTCTAGCCTGTGTCTAGCTTGTGTCTAGCCTGTGTCTAGCCTGTGTCTAGCCTGTGTCTAGCCTGTGCCCAGCCAGTGTCTAGCCGGTGTCTAGCCTGTACCTAGCCAGTTTCTAGCCTGTGCCTTGCCTGTGACTGGCATGTGCATAGCCTGTGCCTAGCCAGTATCTAGCCTGTGTCTAGCCTTGCCTGAGACTGGCATGTGCATAGCCTGTGCCTAGCCAGTGTCTAGCCTGTGTCTAGCCTGTGCCTTGCCTGAGACTGGCATGTGCCAAGCCTGTGCCTAGCCAGTGTCTAGCCTGTGTCTAGCCTGTGCATTGCCTGAGACTGGCATGTGCATAGCGTGTGCCTAGCCAGTGTCTAGCCGCTGTCTAGCCTGTGCCTTGCCTGAGACTTGCATGTGCATAGCGTGTGCCTAGCCAGTGTCTAGCCAGTGCCTAGCCTGTGCCTAGCCTGTGCCTAGCCTGTGTCTAGCCTGTGTCTAGCCTGTGCCTTGCCTGTGCCTTGCCTGTGACTGGCAGGTGTATAGCCTGTGCCTAGCCAGTGTCTAGCCTGTGTCTAGCCTGTGCCTTGCCTGAGACTGGCATGTGCATAGCGTGTGCCTAGCCAGTGTCTGGCCAGTGCCTAGCCAGTGCCTAGCCTGTGCCTAGCCTGTGCCTAGCCTGTGCCTAGCCTGTGCCTAGCCTGTGCCTAGCCTGTGCCTAGCCTGTGCCTAGCATGTGCCTAGCCTGTGCCTAGTCTGTGTCTAGCCTGTGTCTAGCCTGTGTCTAGCTTGTGTCTAGCCTGTGTCTAGCCTGTGTCTAGCCTGTGTCAGCCTGTGTCTAGCCTGTGCCTAGCAAGTGTCTAGCCTGTGCCCAGCCAGTGTCTAGCCTGTGTCTAGCCTGTGTCTGGCCTGTGTCTAGCTTGTGTCTAGCCTGTGTCTAGCCTGTGTCTAGCCTGTGTCTAGCCTGTGTCTAGCCTGTGTCTAGCCTGTGCCTAGCCAGTGTCTAGCCTGTGCCCAGCCAGTGTCTAGCCTGTGTCTAGCCTGAGCCTAGCCAGTTTCTAGCCTGTGTCTAGCCTGTGCTTAGCCAGTGTCTAGCCTGTGCCTTGCCTGTGACTGGCATGTGCATAGCCTGTGCCTAGCCAGTTTCTAGCCTGTGTCCAGCCTAGCCTGAGACTGGCATGTGCATAGCCTGTGCCTAGCCAGTGTTTAGCCTGTGTCTAGCCTGTGCCTTGCCTGAGACAGGCATGTGCATAGCGTGTGCCTAGCCAGTGTCTAGCCAGTGCCTAGCCTGTGTCTAGCCAGTGTCTAGCCTGTGTCTAGCCTGTGCCTTGCCTGAGACAGGCATGTGCATAGCGTGTGCCTAGCCAGTGTCTAGCCAGTGCCTAGCCAGTGTCTAGCCTGTGCCTAGCCAGTGTCTAGCCAGTGCCTAGCCTGTACCTAGCTAGTGTCTAGCCTTTATCTAGCCTGTGCATAGCTTGTGTCTAGCCTGTGCCTAGCCAGTGTATAGCCTCTGTCTAGCCTGTGTCTAGCCTGTGTCTAGCCTGTGTCAGCCTGTGTCTAGCCTGTGCCAGGCATGTGTCTAGCCTGTGTCTAGCCAGTGTCTAGCCTGTGTCTAGCCTGTGTCTAGCCTGTGTCTAGCCTGTGTCTAGCCTGTGTCTAGCCTGTCTAGCCTGTGTCTAGCCTGTGTCTAGCCTGTGTCTAGCCTGTGTCTAGCCTGTGTCTAGCCTGTGTCTAGCCTGTGTCTAGCCTGTGTCTAGCCTGTGTCTAGCCTGTGTCTAGCCTGTGTCTAGCCTGTGTCTAGCCTCTGTCTAGCCTCTGTCTAGCCTGTGTCTAGCCTGTGTCTAGCCTGTGTCTAGCCTGTGTCTAGCCTTTGTCTAGCCTGTGTCTAGCCTGTGTCTAGCCTGTGTCAAGCATGTGTCTAGCCTGTGTTTAGCCTGTGTCTAGCCTGTGTCTAGCCTGTGTCTAGCCAGTGTCTAGCCTGTGTCTAGCCTGTGTCTAGCCTGTGTCTAGCCTGTGTCTAGCCTGTGTCTAGCCTGTGTCTAGCCTGTGTCTAGCCTGTGTCTAGCCTGTCCAGCCTGTGTCTAGCCTGTGTCTAGCCCAGCCTGTGTCTAGCCTGTGTCTAGCCTGTGTCTAGCCTGTGTCTAGCCTGTGTCTAGCCTGTGTCTAGCCTCTGTCTAGCCTCTGTCTAGCCTCTGTCTAGCCTGTGTCTAGCCTGTGTCTAGCCTGTGTCTAGCCTGTGTCTAGCCTGTGTCTAGCCTGTGTCTAGCCTGTGTCTAGCCTGTGTCTAGCCTGTGTCTAGCCTGTGTCTAGCCTGTGTCTAGCCTGTGTCTAGCCTGTGTCTAGCCTGTGTCTAGCCTCTGTCTAGCCTCATGTCTAGCCTGTGCCTAGCCTGTGTCTAGCCTGTGTCTAGCCTGTGTCTAGCCTTTGTCTAGCCTGTGTCTAGCCTGTGTCTAGCCAGTGTCAAGCATGTGTCTAGCCTGTGTTTAGCCTGTGTCTAGCCTGTGCCTAGCCAGTGTCTAGCCTGTGTCTAGCCTGTGTCTAGCCTGTGTCTAGCCTTTGTCTAGCCTGTGTCTAGCCTGTGTCTAGCCTGTGTCTAGCATGTGTCTAGCCTGTGTTTAGCCTGTGTCTAGCCTGTGTCTAGCCTGTGTCTAGCCTGTGTCTAGCCTGTGTCTAGCCTGTGTCTAGCCTGTGTCTAGCCTGTGTCTAGCCTGTGTCTAGCCTGTGTCTAGCCTGTGTCTAGCCTGTGTCTAGCCTGTGTCTAGCCTGTGTCTAGCCTGTGTCTAGCCTCTGTCTAGCCTGTGTCTAGCCTGTGTCTAGCCTGTGCCTAGCCAGCCTGTGTCTAGCCTGTGTCTAGCCTGTGTCTAGCCTGTGTTAGCCTGTGTCTAGCCTGTGTCTAGCCTGTGTCTAGCCTGTGCCTAGCCTGTGCTAGCCTGTGTCTAGCCTGTGTCTGGTTTGCCTGAGACTGGCATGTGCATAGCCTGTGCCTAGCCAGTGTCTAGTGTCTAGCCTGTGTGCTACCAGCCTGTGCCTTGCCTGCTGGCTGAGACAGGCATGTGTCTAGCCTGTGTCTGTGCCTGAGCCAGTGTCTGCCTAGCCAGTGTCCAGCCAGTGCCTAGCCTGTGTCTAGCCAGTGTCTAGCCTTTGTCTAGCCAGTGTATAGCCTGTGCCTAGCCAGTGTCTAGCCTGTGCCCAGCCAGTGTCTAGCCTGTGTCTAGCCTGTGCCTAGCCAGTTTCTAGCCTGTGTCTAGCCTGTGCTTAGCCAGTATCTAGTCTGTGCCAAGCCAGTGTCTAGCCTGTGCCTAGCCAGTGTCTAGCCTGTGCTTTGGCTGTGACTGGCATGTACATAGCCTGTTCCTAGCCAGTGTCTAGCCTGTGTCTAGCCTGTGCCTTTCCTGAGACTGGCATGTGCATAGCGTGTGCCTAGCCAGTGTCTAGCCAGTGCCTAGCCAGTGCCTAGCCAGTGCCTAGCCTGTGCCTAGCCTGTGCCTAGCCTGTGCCTAGCCTGTGCCTAGCCTGTGCCTAGCCTGTGCCTAGCCTGTGCCTAGCCTGTGCCTAGCCTGTGCCTAGCATGTGCCTAGCCTGTGCCTAGCCTGTGCCTAGCCTGAGCCTAGCCTGTGCCTAGCCTGTGCCTAGCCTGTGCCTAGCCTGTGTCTAGCCTGTGTCTAGTCTGTGCCTTGCCTGTGACTGGCATGTGCATAGCCTGTGCCTAGCCAGTGTCTAGCTTGTGTCTAGCCTGTGCCTTGCCTGATACTGGCTTGTGCATAGCGTGTGCCTAGCCAGGGTCTAGCCAGTGCCTAGCCTGTACCTAGCCAGTGTCTAGCCTTCATCTAGCCTGTGCATAGCCTGTGTCTAGCCTGTGCCTAGCCAGTGTTTAGCCTCTATCTAGCCTGTGTCTAGTCTGTGTCTAGCCGGTGTCTAGCCGGTGTCTAGCCGGTGTCTAGCCGGTGTCTAGCCGGTGTCTAACCGGTGTCTAGCCGGTGTCTAGCCGGTGTCTAGCCTGTGCCTAGCCTGTGCCTAGCCTGTGCCTAGCCTGTGCCTAGCCTGTGCCTAGCCTGTGCCTAGCCTGTGCCTAGCCTGTGTCTAGCCTGTGTCTAGCCTGTGTCTAGCCTGTGTCTAGCCTGTGTCTAGCTTGTGTCTAGCCTGTGTCTAGACTGTGTCTAGCCTGTCTAGCCTGTGTCTAGCCTGTGTCTAGCCTGTGTCTAGCCTGTGTCTAGCCTGTGTCTAGCCTGTGTCTAGCCTGTGTCTAGCCTGTGCCCAGCCAGTGTCTAGCCTGTGTCTAGCCTGTGCATAGCCTGTGCCTAGCCAGTGTCTAGCCTGTGTCTAGCCTGTGTCTAGCCTGTGCCTTGCCTGAGACAGGCATGTGCATAGCGTGTGCCTAGCGTGTGCCTAGCCCGTGTCTAGCCAGTGCCTAGCCAGTACCTAGCCTGTGCCTAGCCAGTCCCTGGCCTGTGCCTAGCCTGTGCCTAGCCTGTGCCTAGCCTGTGTCTAGCCTGTGTCTAGCCTGTGCCTTGCCTGTGACTGGCATGTGCATAGCCTGTGCCTAGCCAGTGTCTAGCCTGTGTCTAGCCTGTGTCTAGCCTGTGCCTTGCCTGAGACAGGCATGTGCATAGCGTGTCCCTAGCCCGTGTCTAGCCAGTGCCTAGCCTGTACCTAACCAGTGTCTAGCCTTTATCTAGCCTGTGCATAGCCTGTGTCTAGCCTGTGCCTAGCCAGTGTATAGCCTCTGTCTAGCCTGTGTCTAGTCTGTGTCTAGCCGGTGTCTAGTCGGTGTCTAGCCGGTGTCTAGCCGGTGTCTTGCTGGTGTCTAGCCGGTGTCTAGCCGGTGTCTAGCCGGTGTCTAGCCGGTGTCTAGCCGGTGTCTAGCCGGTGTCTAGCCGGTGTCTAGCCGGTGTCTAGCCGGTGTCTAGCCGGTGTCTAGCCGGTGTCTAGCCGGTGTCTAGCCTGTACCTAGCCAGTTTCTAGCCTGTGCCTTGCCTGTGACTGGCATGTGCATAGCCTGTGCCTAGCCAGTATCTAGCCTTGCCTGAGACTGGCATGTGCATAGCCTGTGCCTAGCCAGTGTCTAGCCTGTGTCTAGCCTGTGCCTTGCCTGAGACTGGCATGTGCATAGCCTGTGCCTAGCCAGTGTCTAGCCTGTGTCTAGCCTGTGCCTTGCCTGAGACTTGCATGTGGATAGCGTGTGCCTAGCCTGTGTCTAGCCTGTGTCTAGCCTGTGCCTTGCCTGTGACTGGCAGGTGCATAGCCTGTGCCTAGCCAGTGTCTAGCCTGTGTCTAGCCTGTGCCTTGCCTGAGACTGGCATGTGCATAGCGTGTGCCTAGCCCGTGTCTAGCCAGTGCCTAGCCTGTACCTAGCTAGTGTCTAGCCTTTATCTAGCCTGTGCATAGCTTGTGTCTAGCCTGTGCCTAGCCAGTGTATAGCCTCTGTCTAGCCTGTGTCTAGCCTGTGTCTAGCCTGTGTCTAGCCTGTGTCAAGCATGTGTCTAGCCTGTGTTTAGCCTGTGTCTAGCCTGTGTCTAGCCTGTGTCTAGCCTGTGTCTAGCCTGTGTCTAGCCTTGTGTCTAGCCTGTGTCTAGCCTGTGTCTAGCCTGTGTCTAGCCTGTGTCTAGCCTGTGTCTAGCCTGTGTCTAGCCTGTGCCTTGCCTGTGACTGGCATGTGCATAGCCTGTGCCTAGCCAGTGTCTAGCCTGTGTCTAGCCTGTGTCTAGCCTGTGCCTTGCCTGAGACAGGCATGTGCATAGCGTGTGCCTAGCCCGTGTCTAGCCAGTGCCTAGCCTGTACCTAACCAGTGTCTAGCCTGTGTCTAGCCTGTGCCTAGCCAGTGTTTAGCCTCTATCTAGCCTGTGTCTAGTCTGTGTCTAGCCGGTGTCTAGCCGGTGTCTAGCCGGTGTCTAGCCGGTGTCTAGCCGGTGTCTAACCGGTGTCTAGCCGGTGTCTAGCCTGTGCCTAGCCTGTGCCTAGCCTGTGTCTAGCCTGTGCCCAGCCAGTGTCTAGCCGGTGTCTAGCCTGTACCTAGCCAGTTTCTAGCCTGTGCCTTGCCTGTGACTGGCATGTGCATAGCCTGTGCCTAGCCAGTATCTAGCCTGTGTCTAGCCTTGCCTGAGACTGGCATGTGCATAGCCTGTGCCTAGCCAGTGTCTAGCCTGTGTCTAGCCTGTGCCTTGCCTGAGACTGGCATGTGCCAAGCCTGTGCCTAGCCAGTGTCTAGCCTGTGTCTAGCCTGTGCATTGCCTGAGACTGGCATGTGCATAGCGTGTGCCTAGCCAGTGTCTAGCCGCTGTCTAGCCTGTGCCTTGCCTGAGACTTGCATGTGCATAGCGTGTGCCTAGCCAGTGTCTAGCCAGTGCCTAGCCTGTGCCTAGCCTGTGCCTAGCCTGTGTCTAGCCTGTGTCTAGCCTGTGCCTTGCCTGTGCCTTGCCTGTGACTGGCAGGTGTATAGCCTGTGCCTAGCCAGTGTCTAGCCTGTGTCTAGCCTGTGCCTTGCCTGAGACTGGCATGTGCATAGCGTGTGCCTAGCCAGTGTCTGGCCAGTGCCTAGCCAGTGCCTAGCCTGTGCCTAGCCTGTGCCTAGCCTGTGCCTAGCCTGTGCCTAGCCTGTGCCTAGCCTGTGCCTAGCCTGTGCCTAGCATGTGCCTAGCCTGTGCCTAGTCTGTGTCTAGCCTGTGTCTAGCCTGTGTCTAGCTTGTGTCTAGCCTGTGTCTAGCCTGTGTCTAGCCTGTGTCAGCCTGTGTCTAGCCTGTGCCTAGCAAGTGTCTAGCCTGTGCCCAGCCAGTGTCTAGCCTGTGTCTAGCCTGTGTCTGGCCTGTGTCTAGCTTGTGTCTAGCCTGTGTCTAGCCTGTGTCTAGCCTGTGTCTAGCCTGTGTCTAGCCTGTGCCTAGCCAGTGTCTAGCCTGTGCCCAGCCAGTGTCTAGCCTGTGTCTAGCCTGAGCCTAGCCAGTTTCTAGCCTGTGTCTAGCCTGTGCTTAGCCAGTGTCTAGCCTGTGCCTTGCCTGTGACTGGCATGTGCATAGCCTGTGCCTAGCCAGTTTCTAGCCTGTGTCCAGCCTAGCCTGAGACTGGCATGTGCATAGCCTGTGCCTAGCCAGTGTTTAGCCTGTGTCTAGCCTGTGCCTTGCCTGAGACAGGCATGTGCATAGCGTGTGCCTAGCCAGTGTCTAGCCAGTGCCTAGCCTGTGTCTAGCCAGTGTCTAGCCTGTGTCTAGCCTGTGCCTTGCCTGAGACAGGCATGTGCATAGCGTGTGCCTTGCCAGTGTCTAGCCAGTGCCTAGCCAGTGTCTAGCCTGTGCCTAGCCAGTGTCTAGCCAGTGCCTAGCCAGTGTCTAGCCAGTGCCTAGCCTGTACCTAGCTAGTGTCTAGCCTTTATCTAGCCTGTGCATAGCTTGTGTCTAGCCTGTGCCTAGCCAGTGTATAGCCTCTGTCTAGCCTGTGTCTAGCCTGTGTCTAGCCTGTGTCTAGCCTGTGTCAAGCATGTGTCTAGCCTGTGTTTAGCCTGTGTCTAGCCTGTGTCTAGCCAGTGTCTAGCCTGTGTCTAGCCTGTGTCTGGCCTGTGTCTAGCTTGTGTCTAGCCTGTGTCTAGCCTATGTCTAGCCTGTGTCAAGCCTGTGTCTAGCCTGTGTCTAGCCTGTGCCCAGCCAGTGTCTAGCCGGTGTCTAGCCTGTACCTAGCCAGTTTCTAGCCTGTGCCTTGCCTGTGACTGGCATAGGCATAGCCTGTGCCTAGCCAGTGTCTAGCCTGTGTCTAGCCTGTGCCTAGCCTGTGTCTAGCCTGTGCCTTGCCTGTGACTGGCAGGTGCATAGCCTGTTCCTAGCCAGTGTCTAGCCTGTGTCTAGCCTGTGCATTGCCTGAGACTGGCATGTGCATAGCGTGTGCCTAGCCAGTGTCTAGCCGCTGTCTAGCCTGTGCCTTGCCTGAGACTTGCATGTGCATAGCGTGTGCCTAGCCAGTGTCTGGCCAGTGCCTAGCCAGTGCCTAGCCTGTGCCTAGCCAGTGCCTAGCCTGTGCCTAGCCTGTGCCTAGCCTGTGCCTAGCCTGTGCCTAGCCTGTGCCTAGCATGTGCCTAGCCTGTGCCTAGTCTGTGTCTAGCCTGTGTCTAGCCTGTGTCAGCCTGTGTCTAGCCTGTGCCTAGCAAGTGTCTAGCCTGTGCCCAGCCAGTGTCTAGCCTGTGTCTAGCCTGTGTCTGGCCTGTGTCTAGCTTGTGTCTAGCCTGTGTCTAGCCTGTGTCTAGCCTGTGTCTAGCCTGTGTCTAGCCTGTGTCTAGCCTGTGCCTAGCCAGTGTCTATCCTGTGCCCAGCCAGTGTCTAGCCTGTGTCTAGCCTGAGCCTAGCCAGTTTCTAGCCTGTGTCTAGCCTGTGCTTAGCCAGTGTCTAGCCTGTGCCTTGCCTGTGACTGGCATGTGCATAGCATGTGCCTAGCCAGTTTCTAGCCTGTGTCTAGCCTAGCCTGAGACTGGCATGTGCATAGCCTGTGCCTAGCCAGTGTCTAGCCTGTGTCTAGCCTGTGCCTTGCCTGTGACTGGCATGTGCATAGCGTGTGCCTAGCCAGTGTCTAGCCTGTGTCTAGCCTGTGCCTTGTCTGTGCCTAGACTGTGTCTAGCCTGTGTCTAGCCTGTGTCTAGCCTGTGCCTTGCCTGTGACTGGCATGTGCATAGCGTGTGCCTAGCCAGTGTCTAGCCTGTGTCTAGCCTGTGCCTTGCCTGTGCCTAGCCTGTGTCTAGCCTGTGTCTAGCCTGTGTCTAGCCTGTGCCTTGCCTGAGACTGGCATGTGCATAGCCTGTGCCTAGCCAGTGTCTAGCCTGTGTCTAGCCTGTGCATTGCCTGAGACTGGCATGTGCATAGCGTGCATGTGCATAGCCTGCATTCTTCCCCGTGAACGGACGTGTTTTTTTTCTGCGCTTCGATATTTTCGCGTTTTTATTAAAAACAACCGGTGTTTTATAAAGCTTTTATTTTAAAACCGATCTTCTTTTGATAGCCCGTTCACGACGCGTGTGCATGCCTTTCAAATT
Organism: Zaprionus indianus; assembly: GCA_018904595.1. Taxonomy (NCBI): domain Eukaryota; kingdom Metazoa; phylum Arthropoda; class Insecta; order Diptera; family Drosophilidae; genus Zaprionus; species Zaprionus indianus. The sequence continues at coordinate 14,200 of JAEIHA010000980.1, forward strand.
AGTCAAACTAATCTTTGTTTGCTAATTTTATATTTTTTGTGCATTGGTTCTGCTCCTCTGGTACTTTGTTTACATCTTTACTCTTTTCGGTAAGCAACGTTGTTGTTAGTGGCTCACCGCTATTACTCTCTTTCTTATCTATCCTAATTCTTTGAGCGCGCCTAAGCACCTCTCACGCTTTGCCGCTCTTTCTATTGCACTTTTTTGAGCGCGCCTAAGCATCTCTCACGCTTTGCCGCTCTCTCTACTGCACTGTTGTTGCTTGATCGCTTTTGCTCTCTCTGCTCTCTGCCTTTGCGCGCTAATTTCTTTTTCTTGCGCACATACTTCTTTTTCTTGTTTTTGTTTTGTTTTCTTTGCGGCTGTTTTTATTTGTTACAGTAGGTGTCCCCAATAATGGACGGTTTGATTTGTTTTAAAAAATCCTGCCTTAAGGAGGTGACGGCTGCCCAGCCAAGCATTTCGTGTTGGCTATGTGATAACGTAGTACACGCGAAGTGTGCCGGATTTTCTGGCCCGACGGCTGATGCCGTAGCCAAGCGCACTGGGTTGCGTTATTGCTGCGATATGTGTAGGGAAGTGGAGGGCGAAATTTGTTCGTTTATGCGGCAAACAAAGATAGGATTTAGGGAACTGCTTGGAAGTTTTCGCACACTATCCGACCAGTTCTCAGCGCTCGATTCATGTTTCAATAACCTTAAGTTATTGAACGAATCCCCCAAAGCGAAAAAAATCCACCCGCATAGAGGAGCCTATTATCGCCACCCAGCTCCCTATAATTGACCAGCCAGGTACGCCAATGACACAGCCGTTAATGTCGTTCACCAATCCCCCAATGGTAACGAGATCAGCGGCTAAATCAATTTCGATTCCCGAAAATGTCATTGAGTGTATGCAACCAGTGACGCCAAAATGTTCCGTTATGTCCGCTGTGGTCTCGTTGCCCGTGCCACAGAAAATAGTGTTACCTAAGGCGTGTTCAAGTTCTGGTTTACCAGAAGAGAACCTCTGCTCTGGAATTATACCTGAGGCGCCTAAAAAGATTGTAGGTGTTCCACAAAAGAAACAGATCTTTGTTTCTAGGCTTGCCCCTGAACTCACATCAAATGATGTTAAAGCTTATATTCAAGCTAAAACTCAAGCCGACGACGTAAAAGTGGAAAAGTTTAAGTTTTCTTATGAGAGGGACATATCTTCCTTCAAAATAAGTGCCCCAAACGAACTCTTAGGCATTATATGTTCGGCTCAATTTTGGCCGGAACATGTAATGGTTAAAGAGTTTGAAGCAAGGAAAAAGAAAAATCGCCCACCGATTAAACTTCCTTTGCCTCCTCTAGCAGCAGCCCAAACAAAATCAAATAAAAAAAACTAACAAGCTTCTTAACTCTTTCATATCAAAATGTTAGAGGTCTCTGTACTAAACTTTCAACTTTATACTTAAACAGTCTTGCTTTTTCTTCTCAAATTGTTGTGTTTACTGAGACTTGGTTAAAGCCGGAGATTCTGAACTCCGAAGTCTTTCCAAATAAGTACACAACCTACAGGTGTGATCGACCTGACCGACGTGGTGGTGGAGTTCTAATTGCAGTTGATTCCACCATCAACTCGGAACTCTTAGAACCGGAGATTCAATCTGGCATTGAATTACTCTGTGTAAAATTACACTTTCCCGGTTTTTTTCATTATATAACCTGTTCCTATATTCCGCCGTCGTCGGAATTATCAGTCTATTTGCAACATTTGTCTGCAATACAGACCATATTTAATCTGTTATCAGACAGAGATCAATTTTTAGTCCTGGGAGACTTCAATATCCCCGATTGTAATTGGACAACAAGTGCTGATTCAAACTCTCTTCTGCCCTCACGGCAACACGACCTTTTTGACGGTCTGTTTGACATGTCATTGTCTCAGGTCAATCATGTCTTAAACAGTAGTAACAGATCGTTAGACTTATGCTTTGTCTCGGATCCATCTAGAGTGAGTCTAAACAAGACACAACCACTTTCTCTTCCTGAAGATCCTTACCATCCCACTCTTGAAGTTACTATTGATTTTGGTGCTTGTATGGTTAATGATGAAAAACTGTGTAATCGTGTACGCTGCTTTAGAAAAGCAGATTTTAACTTATTGAATGGGATGATTTCCCAATTTGATTGGTCAGAATTGTATTCGTCTACTGATATTTTAGTAGCGACCAATATTTTTTATAACACAATTAACTACTTTTTAGATATTTTTGTTCCGTGTTTTTATCCAACTTCCTCGAGTAAGCCGCCATGGTTTACAAGAGAGTTGTCACGGTTAAAAAATTTAAAGTCAAACTTATTTAAAAAATATAAAAGTAATAGCTCATCTTCAGCCTTTTCCCGCTACTTAAGCGCGCGGTCAGATTTCACTGTCTTGAACGCGAAATGTTATAAGAATTATTTAACTCGTTGTAAGGCTCAGTTTATTCAGAACCCCAAACAGTTTTATAGTTTCGTTAACACGAAGCGTAAGTCTACCGCATTTCCAACAAAATTAACGTTTGAAAATGCTAGTGCAGATACCGACCAAGCCATGGCCGATATGTTTGCAAAGTTTTTTCAAACGACTTATTCTCCCTCTACACAGAAAACTCACTTTTATCCATACAACATTCCAAGCTCAAATGGTATCTTCTCTCCCTTTTTAAACGAAAGCTCATTGGTAAAGGATCTCTCTTTAGTAAAGCCAGTCTTCTCACCAGGCCCTGACGGTGTTCCTGCTTGCATACTTCGATTCTGTGCTATCTCCTTAAGTAAGCCACTGCTCAAACTATTTTCGCTGTCTTTAGAAACTTCAGTCTTTCCTTCCATTTGGAAGGAATCTTTTATTATTCCCTTGCTTAAAAAGGGCAGCAAGTCTGATGCAAGCAATTATAGAGGTATCTCTAAATTGTCGGCTATACCCAAACTTTTCGAGAATGTTATAACTCCTCACTTGCAACATTTCTGTAGATCCGTTATCTCACCTTTTCAACACGGATTCATTAAAAGTCGTTCTACTACGACAAACTTGCTTGAGCTGACATCCTTCGTGGTAAAAGGATTTCAGGAAAATCTTCAAACTGATGTCATTTATACTGATTTCAGTAAAGCTTTTGACTCAGTGAATCATTCCCTTCTGGCACATAAACTTGACCTTCTAGGTTTTTCACCAAAACTACTTAGTTGGATTGTAAGCTATCTGGCTGACAGAACTCAAAGAGTCCTCTTTAAAACCACCCTTTCAAACCCAATTCATGCCACATCTGGTGTTCCTCAAGGGAGTCATCTTGGTCCCCTACTTTTTACGCTTTTCATTAATGACCTTCCCTTGGTCATATGTAACTCCCGTACTCTTATGTATGCGGATGATGTAAAGCTTTGCTACCAATTTAAAGACGACCACTGTCACTCAAACCTACAAACCGACCTAAATAGTTTTAATTCTTGGTGTTGTGCCAATTTTTTAAACCTGAACAGCTCTAAATGCAAGCTGATGACATTCTCTCGAGCCAGTCCGAAGTTTGCTTCTTATACTCTTTGTGGTTGTGCCTTGGAAAGAATCACCCTAGTTGATGATCTGGGGGTCCGTCTGGACCGAAAACTAAAGTTTTCCAATCATATAACTAATATGGTCAATAAAGCCATGGGTGTCCTAGGCTTTATCAAAAGATGGTCTAAGGAATTCGACGATCCTTATATTACAAAGACCCTTTACGTTGCACTTGTTCGTCCCATTCTCGAATACGGTTCATGCGTATGGTGTCCCCAGTACACTATTCATAAGGAACGCATCGAATCTGTACAGAAAAATTTCTTACTTTTTGCTTTACGCGGCCTTAACTGGGATGAAAATTTGAGACTGCCTTCCTATAATAGTAGACTTCTGTTACTAAATCTGCCTTCCCTAACTAACCGCAGAACCATGCTAGGGGTCTTATTTATTAACAACCTTATGCAAGGTGACATTGACAGTGAGGCCTTGTTAAGGCAGCTACACTTCTCTGTTCCTTGCAGAATAACTCGCTATTTCCTTCCACTAACACTCCCTTATTGTAGATCGAACTATGCACTGCATGATCCTTTCAGGGCATTATGTTCGGACTACAATAAGCTCCAACACATCATAGCTAGCACTAACACTATCGCTGCTATGAAGTCCTTAATTCTTGCCTATCTAGTACGTAATTAGTAATTAGTATTTGAATCTTCCTCGATTTTCTATTCTATGTTTTTTCTTTTTTTCCCCTACTTGCATGCCGCGTTCTATCGCCTCGTCTTTTTTATTTTATTTCTTGTTTTCTCCACATCGCGTTAATTTTTACTCGCGTTTCTATTCGCTTTTCTACCGCGTTTCCGTGTCGTCCGTTATGCGACGGTGCCTCTCGGTCGGTCAGGCGGGAGGTGGACTTCGTTTGGGTTCCGCGCGCAACAAGCATCGGCTTGGTGTCGTTGGACCACTTGCTAATACAGTCATTGTATTCAACGTCCAATTAATTGATCATAGCCAGTGTCTAGCCGCTGTCTAGCCTGTGCCTTGCCTGAGACTTGCATGTGCATAGCGTGTGCCTAGCCAGTGTCTAGCCAGTTTCTAGCCTGTGTCTAGCCTGTGCCTTGCCTGTGCCTAGCCTGTGTCTAGCCTGTGTCTAGCCTGTGTCTAGCCTGTGCCTTGCCTGTGACTGGCATGTGCATAGCCTATGCCTAGCCAGTGTCTAGCCTGTGTCTGGCCTGTGTCTAGCTTGTGTCTAGCCTGTGTCTAGCCTGTGCCTAGCCTGTGTCTAGCCTGTGTCTAGCCTGTGTCTAGCCTGTGCCTAGCCAGTGTCTAGCCTGTGCCCAGCCAGTGTCTAGCCTGTGTCTAGCCTGAGCCTAGCCAGTTTCTAGCCTGTGTCTAGCCTGTGCTTAGCCAGTGTCTAGCCTGTGCCTTGCCTGTGACTGGCATGTGCATAGCCTGTGCCTAGCCAGTGTCTAGCCTGTGTCTAGCCTAGCCTGAGACTGGCATGTGCATAGCCTGTGCCTAGCCAGTGTCTAGCCTGTGTCTAGCCTGTGCCTTGCCTGAGACAGGCATGTGCATAGCGTGTGCCTAGCCAGTGTCTAGCCAGTGTCTAGCCAGTGCCTAGCCAGTGTCTAGCCAGTGCCTAGCCAGTGTCTAGCCAGTGCCTAGCCTGTGTCTAGCCAGTGTCTAGCCTTTGTCTAGCCTGTGCATAGCCTGTGTCTAGCCTGTGCCTAGCCAGTGTATAGCCTGTGCCTAGCCAGTGTCTAGCCTGTGCCCAGCCAGTGTCTAGCCTGAGACAGGCATGTGCATAGCGTGTGCCTAGCCCGTGTCTAGCCAGTGCCTAGCCTGTACCTAGCTAGTGTCTAGCCTTTATCTAGCCTGTGCATAGCTTGTGTCTAGCCTGTGCCTAGCCAGTGTATAGCCTCTGTCTAGCCTGTGTCTAGCCTGTGTCTAGCCTGTGTCAAGCATGTGTCTAGCCTGTGTTTAGCCTGTGTCTAGCCTGTGTCTAGCCTGTGTCTAGCCTGTGTCTAGCCTGTGTCTAGCTTGTGTCTAGCCTGTGTCTAGCCTGTGTCTAGCCTGTGTCTAGCCTGTGTCTAGCCTGTGCCCAGCCAGTGTCTAGCCGGTGTCTAGCCTGTACCTAGCCAGTTTCTAGCCTGTGCCTTGCCTGTGACTGGCATGTGCATAGCCTGTGCCTAGCCAGTATCTAGCCTGTGTCTAGCCTTGCCTGAGACTGGCATGTGCATAGCCTGTGCCTAGCCAGTGTCTAGCCTGTGTCTAGCCTGTGCCTTGCCTGAGACTGGCATGTGCATAGCCTGTGCCTAGCCAGGGTCTAGCCTGTGTCTAGCCTGTGCCTTGCCTGAGACTGGCATGTGCATAGCGTGTGCCTAGCCAGTGTCTAGCCGCTGTCTAGCCTGTGCCTTGCCTGAGACTTGCATGTGCATAGCGTGTGCCTAGCCAGTGTCTAGCCTGTGCCTAGCCTGTGCCTAGCCTGTGTCTAGCCTGTGTCTAGCCTGTGCCTTGCCTGTGACTGGCAGGTGCATAGCCTGTGGCTAGCCAGTGTCTAGCCTGTGTCTAGCCTGTGCCTTGCCTGAGACTGGCATGTGCATAGCGTGTGCCTAGCCAGTGTCTGGCCAGTGCCTAGCCAGTGCCTAGCCTGTGCCTAGCCTGTGCCTAGCCTGTGCCTAGCCTGTGCCTAGCCTGTGCCTAGCCTGTGCCTAGCCTGTGCCTAGCCTGTGCCTAGCATGTGCCTAGCCTGTGCCTAGTCTGTGTCTAGCCTGTGTCTTGCCTGTGTCTAGCTTGTGTCTAGCCTGTGTCTAGCCTGTGTCTAGCCTGTGTCAGCCTGTGTCTAGCCTGTGCCTAGAAAGTGTCTAGCCTGTGCCCAGCCAGTGCCTAGCCTGTGTCTAGCCTGTGTCTTGCCTGTGCCTAGCCAGTGTCTAGCCTGTGCCCAGCCAGTGTCTAGCCTGTGTCTAGCCTGAGCCTAGCCAGTTTCTAGCCTGTGTCTAGCCTGTGCTTAGCCAGTGTCTAGCCTGTGCCTTGCCTGTGACTGGCATGTGCATAGCCTGTGCCTAGCCAGTTTCTAGCCTGTGTCTAGCCTAGCCTGAGACTGGCATGTGCATAGCCTGTGCCTAGCCAGTGTCTAGCCTGTGTCTAGCCTGTGCCTTGCCTGAGACAGGCATGTGCATAGCGTGTGCCTAGCCAGTGTCTAGCCAGTGCCTAGCCTGTGTCTAGCCAGTGTCTAGCCTTTGTCTAGCCTGTGCATAGCCTGTGTCTAGCCTGTGCCTAGCCAGTGTATAGCCTGTGCCTAGCCAGTGTCTAGCTTGTGGCCAGCCAGTGTCTAGCCTGTGTCTAGCGTGTGCCTAGCCAGTTTCTAGCCTGTGTCTAGCCTGTGCTTAGCCAGTATCTAGTCTGTGCCAAGACAGTGTCTAGCCTGTGCCTAGCCAGTGTCTAGCCTGTGTCTAGCCTGTGCCTTGCCTGTGACTGGCATGTGCATAGCGTGTGCCTAGCCAGTGTCTAGCCTGTGTCTAGCCTGTGCCTTGCCTGTGCCTAGCCTGTGTCTAGCCTGTGTCTAGCCTGTGTCTAGCCTGTGCCTTGCCTGTGACTGGCATGTGCATAGCCTGTGCCTAGCCAGTGTCTAGCCTGTGTCTAGCCTGTGCTTTGCCTGAGACTGGAATGTGCATAGCGTGTGCCTAGCCAGTGTCTAGCCAGTGCCTAGCCAGTGCTTAGCCTGTGCCTAGCTAGTGCCTAGCCAGTGCCTAGCCAGTGCCTAGCCTGTCCCTAGCTAGTGCCTAGCCTGTGCCTAGCCTGTGCCTAGCCTGTGCCTAGCCTGTGCCTAGCCTGTGCCTAGCCTGTGCCTAGCCTGTGCCTAGCCTGTGCCTAGCCTGTGCCTAGCCTGTGCCTAGCCTGTGCCTAGCCTGTGCCTAGCCTGTGTCCAGCCTGTGCCTTGCCTGTGACTGGCATGTGCATAGCCTGTGCCTAGCCAGTGTCTAGCCTGTGTCTAGCCTGTGCCTTGAATGAGACTTGCATGTGCGTAGCGTGTGCCTAGCCAGTGTCTAGTCTGTGCCTAGCATCTGTCTAGCCTGTGCCTAGCCTGTGTCTAGGCTGTGTCTAGCTTGTGCCTTGCCTGTGACTGGCATGTGCATAGCCTGTGCCTAGCCAGTGTCTAGCCTGTGTCTAGCCTGTGCCTTGCCTGAGACAGGCATGTGCATAGCGTGTGCCTAGCCCGTGTCTAGCCAGTGCCTAGCCTGTACCTAGCTAGTGTCTAGCCTTTATCTAGCCTGTGCATAGCTTGTGTCTAACCTGTGCCTAGCCAGTGTATAGCCTCTGTCTAGCCTGTGTCTAGCCTGTGTCTAGCCTGTGTCTAGCCTGTGTCTAGCCTGTGTCTAGCCTGTGTCTAGCCTGTGTCTAGCCTGTGTCTAGCCTGTGTCTAGCCTGTGTCTAGCCTGTGTCTAGCCTGTGCCCAGCCAGTGTCTAGCCGGTGTCTAGCCTGTACCTAGCCAGTTTCTAGCCTGTGCCTTGCCTGTGACTGGCATGTGCATAGCCTGTGCCTAGCCAGTGTCTAGCCTGTGTCTAGCCTGTGCCTTGCCTGAGACTGGCATGTGCATAGCCTGTGCCTAGCCAGTGTCTAACCTGTGTCTAGCCTGTGCCTTGCCTGAGACTGGCATGTGCATAGCGTGTGCATAGCCAGTGTCTAACCTGTGTCTAGCCTGTGCCTAGCCTGTGCCTAGCCTGTGCCTAGCATGTGCCTAGCCAGTGTCTAGTCTGTGCCAAGCCAGTGTCTAGCCTGTGTCTATCCTGTGTCTAGCCTGTATCTAGCCTGTTTCTAGCCTGTGCCTAGCCAGTGTCTAGCCTGTGCCCAGCCTGTGCCTAGCCAGTTTCTAGCCAGTGTCTAGCCTGTGTCTAGCCTGTGCCTAGCCAGTGTCTAGCCAGTGTATAGCCTCTGTCTAGCCTGTGCCTAGCCAGTTTCTAGCCTGTGTCTAGCCTGTGCTTAGCCAGTGTCTAGCCTGTGTCTAGCCTGTGTCTTGCCTGTGTCTAGAATGTGTCTAGCCTGTGTCTAACCTGTGTCTAGCCTGTGTCTAGCCTGTGTCTAGCCTGTGTCTAGCCTGTGTCTAGCCTGTGTCTAGCCTGTATCTAGCCTGTTTCTAGCCTGTGTCTAGCCTGTGTCTAGCCTGTGTCTAGCTTGTGTCTAGCCTGTGTCTAGCCTGTGTCTAGCCTGTGTCTAGCCTGTGTCTAGCCTGTGTCTAGCCTGTGTCTAGCCTGTGTCTAGCCTGTGTCTAGCCTGTGTCTAGCCTGTGTCTAGCCTGTGTCTAGCCTGTGTCTTGCCTGTGTCTAGAATGTGTCTAGCCTGTATCAAGCCTGTGTCTAGCCTGTGTCTAGCCTGTGTCTAGCCTGTGTTAAGCCTGTGTTTAGCCTGTGTCTAGCCTGTGTCTAGCCTGTGTCTAGCCTGTGTCTAGCCTGTGTCTAGCGCGTGTGTAGCCTGTGCCTAGCCAGTGTATAGCATCTGTCTAGCCTGTGCCTAGCCAGTTTCTAGCCTGTGTCTAGCCTGTGTCTAGCTTGTGTCTAGCCTGTGTCTAGCCTGTGTTTAGCCTGTGTCTAGCCTGTGTCTAGCCTGTGTCTTGCCTGTGTCTAGCCTGTGTCTAGAATGTGTCTAGCCTGTGTCTAGCCTGTGTCTAGCCTGTGTCTAACCTGTGTCTAGCCTGTGTCTACCCTGTGCTTACCCAGTGTCTAGTCTGTGCCAAGCCAGTGTCTAGCCTGTGTCTAGCCTGTTTCTAGCCTGTGTCTAGCCTGTGTCTAGCTTGTGTCTAGCCTGTGTCTAGCCTGTGTTTAGCCTGTGTCTAGCCTGTGTCTAGCCTGTGTCTTGCCTGTGTCTAGCCTGTGTCTAGAATGTGTCTAGCCTGTGTCTAGCCTGTGTCTAGCCTGTGTCTAACCTGTGTCTAGCCTGTGTCTAGCCTGTGTTTAGCCTGTGTCTAGCCTGTGTCTAGCCTGTGTATAGCCTGTGTCTAGCCTGTGTCTAGCCTGTGTCTAGCCTGTGTTAGCCTGTCTAGCCTGTGTCTAGCCTGTGTCTAGCCTGTGTCTAGCCTGTGTCTAGCCTGTGTCTAGCCTGTGTCTAGCCTGTGTCTAGCCTGTGTCTAGCCTGTGTCTAGTCTGTGTCTAACATGTGCATAGCCAGTGTCTAGCCTGTGCCCAGCCAGTGTCTAGCCTGTGTCTAGCCTGTGAATAGCCAGTTTCTAGCCAGTGTCTAGCCTGTGTCCAGCCTGTGTCTAGCCTATGTCTTGCATGTGTCTAGCCTGTGTCTAGCCTGTGTCTAGCCTGTGTCTAGCCTGTGTCTAGCCTGTGTCTCGCCTGTGTCTAGCCTGTGCCTAGCCTGTGTCTAGCCTGTGTCTAGCCTGTGTCTAGCCTGTGTCTAGCCTGTGTCTAGCCTGTGTCTAGCCTGTGTCTAGCCTGTGCCTAGCCAGTGTCTAGCTAGTGTATAGCCTCTGTCTAGCCTGTGCCTAGCCAGTTTCTAGCCTGTGTCTAGCCTGTGCTAAGCCAGTGTCTAGTCTGTGCCAAGCCAGTGTCTAGCCTGTGTCTAGCCTGTGTCTAGCCTGTATCTAGCCTGTTTCTAGCCTGTGCCTAGCCAGTGTCTAGCCTGTGCCCAGCCTGTGCCTAGCCAGTTTCTAGCCAGTGTCTAGCCTGTGTCTAGCCTGTGTCTAGCCTGTGTCTTGCCTGTGTCTAGCCTGTGTCTAGCCTGTGTCTAGCCTGTGTCTAGCCTGTGTCTCGCCTGTGTCTTGCCTGTGTCTAGCCTGTGTCTAGAATGTTTCTAGCCTGTGTCTAGCCTGTATCTAGCCTGTTTCTAGCCTGTGTCTAGCCTGTGTCTACCCTGTGCTTAGCCAGTGTCTAGTCTGTGCCAAGCCAGTGTCTAGCCTGTGTCTAGCCTGTTTCTAGCCTGTGTCTAGCCTGTGTCTAGCTTGTGTCTAGCCTGTGTCTAGCCTGTGTTTAGCCTGTGTCTAGCCTGTGTCTAGCCTGTGTCTTGCCTGTGTCTAGCCTGTGTCTAGAATGTGTCTAGCCTGTGTCTAGCCTGTGTCTAGCCTGTGTCTAGCCTGTGTCTAACCTGTGTCTAGCCTGTGTCTAGCCTGTGTTTAGCCTGTGTCTAGCCTGTGTCTAGCCTGTGTATAGCCTGTGTCTAGCCTGTGTCTAGCCTGTGTCTAGCCTGTGTCTAGCCTGTGTCTAGCCTGTGTCTAGCCTGTGTCTAGCCTGTGTCTAGCCTGTGTCTAGCCTGTGTCTAGCCTGTGTCTAGCCTGTGTCTAGCCTGTGTCTAGCCTGTGTCTAGCCTGTGTCTAGCCTGTGTCTAGCCTGTGTCTAGCCTGTGTCTAGTCTGTGTCTAACATGTGCCTAGCCAGTGTCTAGCCTGTGCCCAGCCAGTGTCTAGCCTGTGTCTAGCCTGTGAATAGCCAGTTTCTAGCCAGTGTCTAGCCTGTGTCCAGCCTGTGTCTAGCCTGTGTCTAGCCTGTGTCTAGCCTGTGTCTAGCCTGTGTCTAGCCTGTGTCTCGCCTGTGTCTAGCCTGTGCCTAGCCTGTGTCTAGCCTGTGTCTAGCCTGTGTCTAGCCTGTGTCTAGCCTGTGTCTAGCCTGTGCCTAGCCAGTGTCTAGCTAGTGTATAGCCTCTGTCTAGCCTGTGCCTAGCCAGTTTCTAGCCTGTGTCTAGCCTGTGCTAAGCCAGTGTCTAGTCGGTGCCAAGCCAGTGTCTAGCCTGTGTCTAGCCTGTGTCTAGCCTGTATCTAGCCTGTTTCTAGCCTGTGCCTAGCCAGTGTCTAGCCTGTGCCCAGCCTGTGCCTAGCCAGTTTCTAGCCAGTGTCTAGCCTGTGTCTAGCCTGTGCCTAGCCAGTGTCTAGCCAGTGTATAGCCTCTGTCTAGCCTGTGCCTAGCCAGTTTCTAGCCTGTGTCTAGCCTGTGCTAAGCCAGTGTCTAGTCGGTGCCAAGCCAGTGTCTAGCCTGTGTCTAGCCTGTGTCTAGCCTGTATCTAGCCTGTTTCTAGCCTGTGCCTAGCCAGTGTCTAGCCTGTGCCCAGCCTGTGCCTAGCCAGTTTCTAGCCAGTGTCTAGCCTGTGTCTAGCCTGTGTCTAGCCTGTGTCTAGCCTGTATCTAGCCTGTTTCTAGCCTGTGCCTAGCCTGTGTCTAGCCTGTGCTTAGCCAGTGTCTAGCCTGTGTCTAGCCTGTGTATTGCCTGTGTCTAGAATGTGTCTAGCCTGTGTCTAACCTGTGTCTAGCCTGTGTCTAGCCTGTGTCTAGCCTGTGTCTAGCCTGTGTCTAGCCTGTGTCTAGCCTGTGTCTAGCCTGTATCTAGCCTGTTTCTAGCCTGTGTCTAGCCTGTGTCTAGCCTGTGTCTAGCTTGTGTCTAGCCTGTGTCTAGCCTGTGTCTAGCCTGTGTCTAGCCTGTGTCTAGCCTGTGTCTAGCCTGTGTCTAGCCTGTGTCTAGCCTGTGTCTAGCCTGTGTCTAGCCTGTGTCTAGCCTGTGTCTAGCCTGTGTCTAGCCTGTGTCTAGCCTGTGTCTTGCCTGTGTCTAGAATGTGTCTAGCCTGTGTCAAGCCTGTGTCTAGCCTGTGTCTAGCCTGTGTTAAGCCTGTGTTTAGCCTGTGTCTAGCCTGTGTCTAGCCTGTGTCTAGCCTGTGTCTAGCGCGTGTGTAGCCTGTGCCTAGCCAGTGTATAGCATCTGTCTAGCCTGTGCCTAGCCAGTTTCTAGCCTGTGTCTACCCTGTGCTTAGCCAGTGTCTAGTCTGTGCCAAGCCAGTGTCTAGCCTGTGTCTAGCCTGTTTCTAGCCTGTGTCTAGCCTGTGTCTAGCTTGTGTCTAGCCTGTGTCTAGCCTGTGTTTAGCCTGTGTCTAGCCTGTGTCTAGCCTGTGTCTTGCCTGTGTCTAGCCTGTGTCTAGAATGTGTCTAGCCTGTGTCTAGCCTGTGTCTAGCCTGTGTCTAACCTGTGTCTAGCCTGTGTCTAGCCTGTGTTTAGCCTGTGTCTAGCCTGTGTCTAGCCTGTGTATAGCCTGTGTCTAGCCTGTGTCTAGCCTGTGTCTAGCCTGTGTCTAGCCTGTGTCTAGCCTGTGTCTAGCCTGTGTCTAGCCTGTGTCTAGCCTGTGTCTAGCCTGTGTCTAGCCTGTGTCTAGCCTGTGTCTAGCCTGTGTCTAGCCTGTGTCTAGCCTGTGTCTAGCCTGTGTCTAGCCTGTGTCTAGTCTGTGTCTAACATGTGCATAGCCAGTGTCTAGCCTGTGCCCAGCCAGTGTCTAGCCTGTGTCTAGCCTGTGAATAGCCAGTTTCTAGCCAGTGTCTAGCCTGTGTCCAGCCTGTGTCTAGCCTATGTCTTGCATGTGTCTAGCCTGTGTCTAGCCTGTGTCTAGCCTGTGTCTAGCCTGTGTCTAGCCTGTGTCTCGCCTGTGTCTAGCCTGTGCCTAGCCTGTGTCAAGCCTGTGTCTAGCCTGTGTCTAGCCTGTGTCTAGCCTGTGTCTAGCCTGTGTCTAGCCTGTGTCTAGCTTGTGCCTAGCCAGTGTCTAGCTAGTGTATAGCCTCTGTCTAGCCTGTGCCTAGCCAGTTTCTAGCCTGTGTCTAGCCTGTGCTAAGCCAGTGTCTAGTCTGTGCCAAGCCAGTGTCTAGCCTGTGTCTAGCCTGTGTCTAGCCTGTATCTAGCCTGTTTCTAGCCTGTGCCTAGCCAGTGTCTAGCCTGTGCCCAGCCTGTGCCTAGCCAGTTTCTAGCCAGTGTCTAGCCTGTGTCTAGCCTGTGTCTAGCCTGTGTCTTGCCTGTGTCTAGCCTGTGTCTAGCCTGTGTCTAGCCTGTGTCTAGCCTGTGTCTCGCCTGTGTCTTGCCTGTGTCTAGCCTGTGTCTAGAATGTTTCTAGCCTGTGTCTAGCCTGTATCTAGCCTGTTTCTAGCCTGTGTCTAGCCTGTGTCTAGCCTGTGTCTAGCCTGTGTCTAGCCTGTTTCTAGCCTGTGTCTAGCCTGTTTCTAGCCTGTGTCTAGCCTGTGTCTAGCCTGTGTCTAGCCTGTGTCTAGCCTGTGTCTAGCCTGTATCTAGCCTGTTTCTAGCCTGTGTCTAGCCTGTGTCTAGCCTGTGTCTAGCCTGTGTCTAGCCTGTGTCTAGCCTGTGTCTAGCCTGTGTCTAGCCTGTGTCTAGCCTGTGTCTAGCCTGTGTCTAGCCTGTGTCTAGCCTGTGTCTAGCCTGTGTCTAGCCTGTGTCTAGCCTGTGTCTTGCTTGTGTCTAGAATGTGTCTAGCCTGTGTCTAGCCTGTGTCTAGCCTGTGTCTAGCCTGTGTCTAGCCTGTGTTTAGCCTGTGTCTAGCCTGTGTCTAGCCTGTGTCTAGCCTGTGTCTAGCCTGTGTCTAGCCTGTGTATAGCCTGTGTCTAGCGCGTGTGTAGCCTGTGCCTAGCCAGTGTCTAGCCAGTGTATAGCCTCTGTCTAGCCTGTGCCTAGCCAGTTTCTAGACTGTGTCCAGCCTGTGCTAAGCCAGTGTCTAGTCTGTGCCAAGCCAGTGTCTAGCCTGTGTCTAGCCTGTGTCTAGCCTGTATCTAGCCTGTTTCTAGCCTGTGCCTAGCCAGTGTCTAGCCTGTGCCCAGCCTGTGCCTAGCCAGTTTCTAGCCAGTGTCTAGCCTGTGTCTAGCCTGTGTCTAGCCTGTGTCTTGCCTGTGTCTAGCCTGTGTCTAGCCTGTGTCTAGCCTATGTCTCGCCTGTGTCTTGCCTGTGTCTAGCCTGTGTCTAGAATGTGTCTAGCCTGTGTCTAGCCTGTGTCTAGCCTGTGTCTAGCCTGTGTCTAGCCTGTGTCTAGCCTGTATCTAGCCTGTTTCTAGCCTGTGTCTAGCCTGTGTCTAGCCTGTGTCTAGCCTGTGTCTTGCCTGTGTCTAGCCTGTGTCTAGAATGTGTCTAGCCTGTGTCTAGCCTGTGTCTAGCCTGTGTCTAGCCTGTGTCTAGCCTGTGTCTAGCCTGTGTCTAGCCTGTTTCTAGCCTGTGTCTAGCCTGTGTCTAGCCTGTGTCTAGCCTGTGTCTAGCCTGTGTCTAGCCTGTGTCTAGCCTGTGTCTAGCCTGTATCTAGCCTGTTTCTAGCCTGTGTCTAGCCTGTGTCTAGCCTGTGTCTAACTTGTGTCTAGCCTGTGTCTAGCCTGTGTCTAGCCTGTGTCTAGCCTGTGTCTAGCCTGTGTCTAGCCTGTGTCTAGCCTGTGTCTAGCCTGTGTCTAGCCTGTGTCTAGCCTGTGTCTAGCCTGTGTCTAGCCTGTGTCTAGCCTGTGTCTTGCCTGTGTCTAGAATGTGTCTAGCCTGTGTCTAACCTGTGTCTAGCCTGTGTCTAGCCTGTGTCTAGCCTGTGTCTAGCCTGTGTCTAGCCTGTGTCTAGCCTGTGTCTAGCCTGTGTCTAGCCTGTGTCTAGCCTGTGTCTAGCCTGTATCTAGCCTGTTTCTAGCCTGTGTCTAGCCTGTGTCTAGCCTGTGTCTAGCTTGTGTCTAGCCTGTGTCTAGCCTGTGTCTAGCCTGTGTCTAGCCTGTGTCTAGCCTGTGTCTAGCCTGTATCTAGCCTGTTTCTAGCCTGTGTCTAGCCTGTGTCTAGCCTGTGTCTAGCTTGTGTCTAGCCTGTGTCTAGCCTGTGTCTAGCCTGTGTCTAGCCTGTGTCTAGCCTGTGTCTAGCCTGTGTCTAGCCTGTGTCTAGCCTGTGTCTAGCCTGTGTCTAGCCTGTGTCTAGCCTGTGTCTAGCCTGTGTCTAGCCTGTATCTAGCCTGTTTCTAGCCTGTGTCTAGCCTGTGTCTAGCCTGTGTCTAGCTTGTGTCTAGCCTGTGTCTAGCCTGTGTCTAGCCTGTGTCTAGCCTGTGTCTAGCCTGTTTCTAGCCTGTGCCTAGCCTGTGTCTAGCCTGTGTCTAGCTTGTGTCTAGCCTGTGTCTAGCCTGTGTTTAGCCTGTGTCTAGCCTGTGTCTAGCCTGTGTCTAGCCTGTGTCTCGCCTGTGTCTTGCCTGTGTCTAGCCTGTGTCTAGAATGTGTCTAACCTGTGTCTAGCCTGTATCTAGCCTGTTTCTAGCCTGTGTCTAGCCTGTGTCTAGCCTGTGTCTAGCCTGTGTCTAGCCTGTGTCTAGCCTGTTTCTATCCTGTGTCTAGCCTGTTTCTAGCCTGTGTCTAGCCTGTGTCTAGCCTGTGTCTAGCCTGTGTCTAGCCTGTGTCTAGCCTGTATCTAGCCTGTTTCTAGCCTGTGTCTAGCCTGTGTCTAGCCTGTGTCTAGCTTGTGTCTAGCCTGTGTCTAGCCTGTGTCTAGCCTGTGTCTAGCCTGTGTCTAGCCTGTGTCTAGCCTGTGTCTAGCCTGTGTCTTGCTTGTGTCTAGAATGTGTCTAGCCTGTGTCTAGCCTGTGTCTAGCCTGTGTCTAGCCTGTGTCTAGCCTGTGTCTAGCCTGTGTCTAGCCTGTGTTTAGCCTGTGTCTAGCCTGTGTCTAGCCTGTGTCTAGCCTGTCTCTAGCCTGTGTCTAGCCTGTGTATAGCCTGTGTCTAGCGCGTGTGTAGCCTGTGCCTAGCCAGTGTCTAGCCAGTGTATAGCCTCTGTCTAGCCTGTGCCTAGCCAGTTTCTAGCCTGTGTCTAGCCTGTGCTAAGCCAGTGTCTAGTCTGTGCCAAGCCAGTGTCTAGCCTGTGTCTAGCCTGTGTCTAGCCTGTATCTAGCCTGTTTCTAGCCTGTGCCTAGCCAGTGTCTAGCCTGTGACCAGCCTGTGCCTAGCCAGTTTCTAGCCAGTGTCTAGCCTGTGTCTAGCCTGTGTCTTGCCTGTGTCTAGCCTGTGTCTAGCCTGTGTCTAGCCTGTGTCTAGCCTGTGTCTCGCCTGTGTCTTGCCTGTGTCTAGCCTGTGTCTAGAATGTGTCTAGCCTGTGTCTAGCCTGTATCTAGCCTGTTTTTAGCCTGTGTCTAGCCTGTGTCTAGCCTGTGTCTAGCCTGTGTCTAGCCTGTGTCTAGCGTGTGTCTAGACTGTGTCTAGCCTGTGTCTAGCCTGTGTCTAGCCTGTATCTAGCCTGTTTCTAGCCTGTGTCTAGCCTGTGTCTAGCCAGTGTCTAGCCTGTGTCTAGCCTGTGTCTAGCCTGTGTCTTGCCTGTGTCTAGCCTGTGTATAGCCTGTGTCTAGCCTGTGTCTAGCCTGTGTCTCGCCTGTGTCTTGCCTGTGTCTAGCCTGTGTCTAGGATGTGTCTAGCCTGTGTCTAGCCTGTATCTAGCCTGTTTCTAGCCTGTGTCTAGCCTGTATCTAGCCTGTTTCTAGCCTGTGTCTAGCCTGTGTCTAGCCTGTGTCTAGCTTGTGTCTAGCCTGTGTCTAGCCTGTGTCTAGCCTGTGTCTAGCCTGTGTCTAGCCTGTGTCTAGCCTGTGTCTAGCCTGTGTCTAGCCTGTGTCTAGCCTGTGTCTAGCCTGTGTCTAGCCTGTGTCTAGCCTGTGTCTAGCCTGTGTCTTGCCTGTGTCTAGAATGTGTCTAGCCTGTGTCTAACCTGTGTCTAGCCTGTGTCTAGCCTGTGTATATCCTGTATCTAGCCTGTTTCTAGCCTGTGTCTAGCCTGTGTCTAGCCTGTGTCTAGCTTGTGTCTAGCCTGTGTCTAGCCTGTGTCTAGCCTGTGTCTAGCCTGTGTCTAGCCTGTGTCTAGCCTGTGTCTAGCCTGTGTCTAGCCTGTGTCTAGCCTGTATCTAGCCTGTTTCTAGCCTGTGTCTAGCCTGTGTCTAGCCTGTGTCTAGCTTGTGTCTAGCCTGTGTCTAGCCTGTGTCTAGCCTGTGTCTAACCTGTGTCTAGCCTGAGTCTAGCCTGTGTCTAGCCTGTGTCTAGCCTGTGTCTAGCCTGTGTCTAGGCTGTATCTAGCCTGTTTCTAGCCTGTGTCTAGCCTGTGTCTAGCCTGTGTCTAGCTTGTGTCTAGCCTGTGTCTAGCCTGTGTCTAGCCTGTTTCTAGCCTGTGCCTAGCCTGTGTCTAGCCTGTGTCTAGCTTGTGTCTAGCCTGTGTCTAGCCTGTGTTTAGCCTGTGTCTAGCCTGTGTCTAGCCTGTGTCTAGCCTGTGTCTAGCCTGTATCTAGCCTGTATCTAGAATGTGTCTAGCCTGTGTCTAGCCTGTGTCTAGCCTGTGTCTAGCCTGTGTCTAGCCTGTGTCTAGCCTGTGTCTAACCTGTGTCTAGCCTGTGTCTAGCCTGTGTCTAGCCTGTGTCTAGCCTGTGTCTAGCCTGTGTCTAGCCTGTGTCTAGCCTGTGTCTAGCCTGTGTCTAGCCTGTGTCTAGCCTGTGCCTAGCCAGTGTCTAGCCTGTGCCCAGCCAGTGTCTAGCCTGTGCTTAGCCAGTGTCTAGTCTGTGCCAAGCCCGTGTCTAGCCTGTGTCTAGCCTGTGTCTAGCCTGTGTCTAGCCTGTGTCTAGCCTGTGTCTAGCCTGTTTCAAGCCTGTGTCTAGCCTGTGTCTAGCCTGTGTCTAGCCTGTGTCTAGCTTGTGTCTAGCCTGTGCCTAGCCAGTGTCTAGAATGTGTCTAGCCTGTGTCTAGCGTGTGTCTATCCTGTGTCTAGCCTGTGTCTAGCCAGTGTCTAGCCTGTGCCCAGCCAGTGTCTAGCCTGTGTCTAGCCTGTGCTTAGCCAGTGTCTAGTCTGTGCCAAGCCCGTGTCTAGCCTGTGTCTAGCCTGTGTCTAGCCTGTGTCTAGCCTGTTTCAAGCCTGTGTCTAGCCTGTGTCTAGCCTGTGTCTAGCTTGTGTCTAGCCTGTGCCTAGCCAGTGTCTAGAATGTGTCTAGCCTGTGTCTAGCCTGTGTCTAGCCAGTTTCTAGCCTGTGTCTAGCCTGTGCTTAGCCAATGTCTATTCTGTGCCAAGCCAGTGTATGGCCTGTGTCTAGCCTAGGTCTAGCCTGTTTCAAGCCTGTGTCTAGCCTGTGTCTAGCCTGTGTCTAGCTTGTGTCTAGCCTGTGCCTAGCCAGTGTCTAGAATGTGTCTAGCCTGTGTCTAGCCTGTGTCTAGCCTGTGTCTAGCCTGTGTCTAGCCTGTGTCTAGCCAGTGTCTAGCCTGTGCCCAGCCAGTGTCTAGCCTGTGTCTAGCCTGTGCTTAGCCAGTGTCTAGTCTGTGCCAAGCCCGTGTCTAGCCTGTGTCTAGCCTGTGTCTAGCCTGTGTTTAGCCTGTTTCAAGCCTGTGTCTAGCCTGTGTCTAGCCTGTATCTAGCTTGTGTCTAGCCTGTACCTAGCCAGTGTCTAGAATGTGTCTAGCCTGTGTCTAGCCTGTGTCTAGCTTGTGTCTAGCCTGTATCTAGCCTGTGTCTAGCCTGTGTCTTGCCTGTGTCTAGAATGTGTCTAGCCTGTGTCTAGCCTGTGTCTAGCCTGTGTCTAGCCTGTGTCTAGCCTGTGTCTAGCCTGTGTCTAGCCTGTATCTAGCCTGTTTTATAGCCTGTGTCTAGCCTGTGTCTAGCCTGTGTCTAGCTTGTGTCTAGCCTGTGTCTAGCCTGTGTCTAGCCTGTGTCTAGCCTGTGTCTAGCCTGTATCTAGCCTGTGTCTAGCCTGTGTCTAGCCTGTATCTAGCCTGTGTCTAGCCTGTGTCTTGCCTGTGTCTAGCCTGTGTCTAGAATGTGTCTAGCCTGTGTCTAGCCTGTGTCTAGCCTGTGTCTAGCCTGTGTCTAGCCTATGTCTAGCCTGTGTCTAGCCTGTGTCTAGCCTGTGTCTAGCCTGTGTCTAGCCTGTGTCTAGCGCGTGTGTAGCCTGTGCTTAGCCAGTGTCTAGTCTGTGCCAAGCCAGTGTCTAGCCTGTGTCTAGCCTGTTTCTAGCCTGTGTCCAGCCTGTGTCTAGCCTGTGCCTAGCGTGTGTCTAGCCTGTGTTTAGCCTGTGTCTAGCCTGTGTCTAGCCTGTGTCTTTCCTGTGTCTAGCCTGTGTCTAGAATGTGTCTAGCCTGTGTCTAGCCAGTGTCTAGCCTGTGTCTAACCTGTGTCTAGCCTGTGTCTAGCCTGTGTCTAGCCTGTGTCTAGCCTGTGTCTAGCCTGTGTCTAGCCTGTGGCTAGCCTGTGTCTAGCCTGTGTCTAGCCTGTGTCTAGCCTGTGTCTAGCCTGTGTCTAGCCTGTGTCTAGCCTGTGTCTAGCCTGTGTCTAGCCTGTGTCTAGCCTGTGCCTAGCCTGTGCCCAGCCAGTGTCTAGCTTGTGTCTAGCCTGTGCCCAGCAAGTTTCTAGCCTGTGTCTGGCCTGTGTCTAGCCTGTGTCTAGCCTGTGTCTAGCATGTGCCTAGCCTCTGCCTAGCCTGTACGTAGCCATGGCCTAGCCTCTGCCTAGCCTGTGCCCAGCCAGTGTCTAGCCTGTGTCTACCCTGTGCCTAGCCAGTTTCTAGCCTGTGTCTAGCCTGTGCTTAGCCAGTGTCTAGTCTGTGCCAAGCCCGTGTCTAGCCTGTGTCTAGCCTGTGTCTAGCCTGTGTCTAGCCTGTGTCTAGCCTGTTTCAAGCCTGTGTCTAGCCTGTGTCTAGCCTGTGTCTAGCTTGTGTCTAGCCTGTTTCTAGCTTGTCTCTAGCCTGTGTCTAGCCTGTGTCTAGCCTATGTCTAGCCTGTGTCTAGCCTGTGACTAGCCAGTGTCTAGCCTGTGTCTAGCCTGTGTCTAGCCTGTGTCTAGCCTGTGTCTAGTCTGCGTCTAACATGTGCCTAGCCAGTGTCTAGCCTGTGCCCAGCCAGTGTCTAGCCTGTGTCTAGCCTGTGCCTAGCCAGTTTCTAGCCAGTGTCTAGCCTGTGTCCAGCCTGTGTCTAGCCTGTGTCTTGCCTGTGTCTAGCCTGTGTCTAGCCTGTGTCTAGCCTGTGTCTATCCTGTGTCTCGCCTGTGTCTAGCCTGTGCCTAGCCTGTGTCTAGCCTGTGCCTAGCCTGTGTCTTGCCTGTGTCTAGCCTGTGTCTAGCCTGTGTCTAGCCTGTGTCTAGCCTGTGTCTAGCCTCTGTCTAGCCTGTGCCTAGCCAGTTTCTAGCCTGTGTCTAGCCTGTGCTTAGCCAGTGTCTAGTCTGTGCCAAGCCAGTGTCTAGCCTGTGTCTAGCCTGTATCTAGCCTGTTTCTAGCCTGTGCCTAGCCAGTGTCTAGCCTGTGCCCAGCCAGTGTCTAGCCTGTGTCTAGCCTGTGCCTAGCCAGTGTCTAGCCTGTGTCTAGCCTGTGTCTAGCCTGTGTCTAGCCTGTGTTTAGCCTGTGTCTCGCCTGTGTCTTGCCTGTGTCTAGCCTGTGTCTAGAATGTGTCTAGCCTGTGTCTAGCCTGTATCTAGCCTGTTTCTAGCCTGTGTCTAGCCTGTGTCTAGCCTGTGTCTAGCTTGTGTCTAGCCTGTGTCTAGCCTGTGTCTAGCCTGTGTCTAGCCTGTATCTAGCCTGTGTCTAGCCGGTGTCTAGCCTGTGTCTAGAATGTGTCTAGCCTGTGTCTAGCCTGTGTCTAGCCTGTGTCTAGCCTGTGTTTAGCCTGTGTCTAGCCTGTGTCTAGCCTGTGTCTAGCCTGTGTCTAGCCTGTATCTAGCCTGTTTCTAGCCTGTGTCTAGCCTGTGTCTAGCCTGTGTCTAGCTTGTGTCTAGCCTGTGTCTAGCCTGTGTCTAGCCTGTGTCTAGCCTGTGTCTAGCCTGTGTTTAGCCTGTGTCTTGCCTGTGTCTAGAATGTGTCTAGCCTGTGCCTAGCCTTTGCCTATCCAGTGTCTAGCCTTTGTCTAGCCTGTGTCTAGCCTGTGTCTAGCCTGTGTCTAGCGCGTGTGTAGCCTGTGCCGAGCCAGTGTCTAGCCAGTGTATAGCCAGTGTATAGCCTCTGTCTAGCCTGTGCCTAGCCAGTTTCTAGCCTGTGTCTACCTTGTGCTTAGCCAGTGTCTATTCTGTGCCAAGCCAGTGTCTAGCCTGTGTCTAGAATGTGTCTAGCCTGTGTCTAGCCTGTGTCTAGCCTGTGTCTAGCCTGTGTTTAGCCTGTGTCTAGCCTGTGTCTAGCCTGTGTCTAGCCTGTGTCTAGCTTGTGTCTAGCGCGTGTGTAGCCTGTGCCTAGCCAGTGTCTAGCCAGTGTATAGCCTGTGTCTAGCCTGTGCCTAGCCAGTTTCTAGCCTGTGTCTACCCTGTGCTTAGCCAGTGTCTATTCTGTGCCAAGCCAGTGTCTAGCATGTGTCTAGCCTGTTTCTAGCCTGTGTCTAGCCTGTGTCTAGCCTGTGTCTAGCTTGTGTCTAGCCTGTGTCTAGCCTGTGTCTAGCCTGTGTTTAGCCTGTGTCTAGCCTGTGTCTAGCCTGTGTCTAACCTGTGTCTAGCCTGTGTCTAGCCTGTGTCTAGCCTGTGTCTAGCCTGTGTCTAACCTGTGTCTAGCCTGTGTCTAGCCTGTGTCTAGCCTGTGTCTAACCTGTGTCTAGCCTGTGTCTAGCCTGTGTCTAGCCTGTGTCTAGCCTGTGTCTAGCCTGTGTCTAGCCTGTCTCTAGCTTGTGTCTAGCCTGTGCCTAGGCAGTGTCTAGCCTGTGCCCAGCCAGTGTCTAGCCTGTGTCTAGCCTGTGCCTAGCCTGTGTCTTGCCTGTGTCTAGCCTGTGTCTAGCCTGTGTCTAGCCTGTGTCTAGCCTGTGTCTAGCCTGTGTCTAGCCTGTGTCTAGCCTGTGTCTAGCCTGTGTCTAGCCTGTGTCTAGCCTGTGTCTAGCCTGTTTCAAGCCTGTGTCTAGCCTGTGTCTAGCCTGTGTCTAGCTTGTGTCTAGCCTGTGTCTAGCTTGTGTCTAGCCTGTGTCTAGCCTTTGTTTAGCCTGTGTTTAGCCTGTGTCTAGCCTGAGTCTAGCCTGTGTCTTGCCTGTGTCTAGCCTGTGTCTAGAATGTGTCTAGCCTGTGTCTAGCCTGTGTCTAGCCTGTGTCTAGCCTGTGTCTAGCCTGTGTCTAGCCTGTGTCTAACCTGTGTCTAGCCTGTGTCTAGCCTGTGTCTAGCCTGTGTCTAGCCTGTGTCTAGCCTGTGTCTAGCCTGTGTCTAGCCTGTGTCTAGCCTGTGTCTAGCCTGTGTCTAGCCTGTGCCTAGCCTCTGCCTAGCCTGTACGTAGCCAGTGCCTAGCCTCTGCCTTGCCTGTGCCCAGCCAGTGTCTAGCCTGTGTCTAGCCTGTGCCTAGCCAGTTTCTAGCCTGTGTCTAGCCTGTGCTTAGCCAGTGTCTAGTCTGTGCCAAGCCCGTGTCTAGCCTGTGTCTAGCCTGTGTCTAGCCTGTGTCTAGCCTGTTTCAAGCCTGTGTCTAGCCTGTGTCTAGCCTGTGTCTAGCTTGTGTCAAGCCTGTGTCTAGCTTGTGTCTAGCCTGTGTCTAGCCTGTGTCTAGCCTGTGTCTAGCCTGTGCCTAGCCAGTGTCTAGCCTGTGCCCAGCAAGTGTCTAGCCTGTGTCTAGCCTGTGCCTAGCAAGTTTCTAGCCTGTGTCTAGCCTTTGTCTAGCCTGTGTCTAGCCTGTGTCTTGCCTGTGTCTAGCCTGTGTCTAGCCTGTGTCTAGCCTGTGTCTAGCCTGTGTCTAGCCTGTGTCTAGCCTGTGTCTAGCCTGTGTCTAGCCTGTGTCTAGTCTGTGTCTAACATGT
>JAEIHA010000982.1:0-32828 GCA_018904595.1 Zaprionus indianus
CTGTGTCTAGCCTGTGTCTAGCCTGTGTCTAGCCTGTGTCTAGCCTTTGTCTAGCCTGTTGTCTAGCCTGTGTCTAGCCTGTGTCTAGCCTGTGTCTAGCCCTGTGTCTAGCCTGTGTCTAGCCTGTGTCTGAGCCTGTGTCTAGCCTGTGTCTAGCCTGTGTCTAGCCTGTGTCTAGCCTGTGTCTAGCCTGTGTCTAGCCTGTGTCTAGCCTGTGTCTAGCCTGTGTCTAGCCTGTGTCTAGTCTGTGTCTAGCCTGTGTCTAGTCTGTGTCTAGCCTGTGTCTAGCCTGTGTCTAGCCTGTGTCTAGCCTGTGTCTAGCCTGTGTCTAGCCTGTGTCTAGCCTGTGTCTAGCCTGTGTCTAGCCTGTGTCTAGCCTGTGTCTAGTCTGTGTCTAGCCTGTGTCTAGCCTGTGTCTAGCCTGTGTCTAGCCTGTGTCTAGCCTGTGTCTAGCCTGTGTCTAGCCTGTGTCTAGCCTGTGTCTAGCCTGTGTCTAGCCTGTGTCTAGCCTGTGTCTAGCCTCTGTCTAGCCTGTGTCTAGCCTGTTTCTAGCCTGTGTCTAGCCTGTGTCTAGCCTGTGTCTAGCCTGTGTCTAGCCTGTGTCTAGCCTGTGTCTAGCCGGTGTGTAGCGTGTGTCGAGTTTATGTCTAGCTAGTGTTTTGCTTGTGTCTAACCTGTTTCTAGCCTGTGTCTAGCCTGTGTCAAGCCTGTTTCTAGCCTGTGTCTACCCAGTGTCTAGCCTGTGTCAAGCCTGTGTCTTGCCTGGGTCTAGCCTGTATCTAGCCAATGTCTAGCCAGTGTTTACCCTGTGTCTAGCCTGTTTCTAGCCTCTGTCTAGCTTTTGTCTAGCCTGTGTCTAGCCTGTGTCTAGCCTGTGTCTAGCCTGTGTCTAGCCTGTGTCTAGACTGTGTCTAGCCTGTGTCTAGCCTGTGCCTAGCCTGTGTCTAGCCTGTGTCTAGCCTGTGTCTAGCCTGTGTCTAGACTGTGTCTTGCCTGTGTCTAGCCAGTGTCTAGCCAGTGTTTTGCCTGTGTCTAGCCTGTGTCTAGCCAGTGTCTAGCCTGTGTCTAGCCTGTGTCTAGCCTGTGTCTAGCCTGTGTCTAGCCTGTGTCTAGCCTGTGTCTAGCCTGTGTCTAGCCTGTGTCTAGCCTGTGTCTAGCCTGTGTCTAGCCTGTGTCTAGCCTGTGTCTAGCCTGTGTCTAGCCTGGGTCTAGCCTTTGTCTAGCCTGTGTCTAGTCTTTGTCTAGCCAGTGCCTAGCCAGTGCCTAACATGTGTCTAGCCTGTGTCTAGCCTATGTCTATCCTATGTCTAGCCTGTGTCTAGCCTGTGTCTAGCCTGTGTCTAGCCTGTGTATAGCCTGTGTCTAGCCTGTGTCTAGCCTGTGTATAGCCTGTGTCTAGCCTGTGTCTAGCCTGTGTCTAGCCTGTGTCTAGCCTGTGTCTAGCCTGTGTCTAGCCTGTTTCTATCCTCTGTCTAGGCTCTGTCTAGCCTGTGTCTAGCCTGTGAATAGCCTGTGTCTAGCCTGTGTCAAGCCTGTGTCAAGCCTGTGTCTAGCCTGTGTCTACCCTGTGTCTACCCTGTGTCTACCCTGTGTCAAGCATGTGTCTTGCCTGTGTCTAGCCTGTGTCTAGCCAATGTCTAACCAGTGTTTTGCCTGTGTCTAGCCTTTGTCTAGCCTGTGTCTAGCCTGTGTCTAGCCTTTGTCTAGCCTGTGTCTAGCCAGTATCTAGCCAATGTCTAGCCTGCGGCTAGTCTGTGTCTAGCCTGTGTCTAGTCTGTGTCTAGTCTGTGTCTAGTCTGTGTCTAGCCTGTGTCTAGCGTGTGTCTTGGCTGTGTCTTGCCTGTGTCTAGCCTGTGCCTAGCCTGTGTCTTGCCTGTGTCTAGCCTATGTCTAGCCTGGGCCTAACCTGTGTCAAGCTTGTGTCTAGCCTGTGCCTAGTCTGTGTCAAGCCTGTGTCAAGCCTGTGTCTAGCCTGTGTCTAGCCTGTGTCTAGCCTGTGTCTAGCCTGTGTCTAGCCTCTGTCTAGCCCGTGTCTAGCCTGTTTCTAGCCTGTGTCTAGCCTGTGTCTAGCCTGTGTCTAGCCTGTGTCTAGCCTGTGTCTAGCCTGTGTCTAGCCGGTGTCTAGCGTGTGTCGAGTTTATGTCTAGCTAGTGTTTTGCTTGTGTCTAACCTGTGTCTAGCCTGTGTCTAGCCTGTGTCTAGCCTGTGTCTAGCCTGTGTCTAGCCTGTGTCTAGCCTCTGTCTAGCTTGTGCCTAGCCTGTGTCTAGCTTCTGTCTAGCCTGTGTCTACCCTGTGTCTAGCATGTATCTAGCCTGTGTCTTGCCTGTGTCTAACCTGTGTCTAGCCAATGTCTAGCCAGTGTTTTACCTGTGTCTAGCCTGTGTCTAGCCTGTGTCTGGCCTGTGTCTAGCCTGTGTCTAGCATGTGTCTAGCCTGTGTCTAGCCAGTCTTTTGCTTGTGTCTAGCCAGTCTTTTGCTTGTGTCTAGCCAGTGTTTTTCCTGTGTCGAGCCTGTGTCTAGTCTGTGTCTAGCCTGTGTCTAGCGTGCGTCTAGCCCGTGTCTATCCCGTGTCTAGCCTCTGTCTAGCCTGTGTCTGGCCTCTGTCTAGCCTGTGTCTAGCCTCTGTCTAGCCTGTGTCTAGCCTGTGTCTAGCCTGTGTCAAGCCTATGTCTTGCCTATGCCTAGCCAGTATTTTGCTTATGTCTAGCCTGTGTCTAGCCTGGGTCTAGCCTTTGTCTAGCCTGTATCAAGCCTGTGTCTACCCTGTGTCTAGCCTGTGTCTAGCCAATGTCTAGCCAGTGTTTTGTCTGTGTCTAGCCTGTGTCTAGCCTGGGTCTAGCCTTTGTTTAGCCTGTATCAAGCCTGTGTCTACCCTGTGTCTAGCCTGTGTCTAGCCAATGTCTAGCCAGTGTCTTGTCTGTGTCTAGCCTGTGTCTAGCCTGGGTCTAGCCTTTGCCTAGCCTGTATCAAGCCTGTGTCTACCCTGTGTCTAGCCTGTGTCTAGCCAATGTCTAGCCAGTGTTTTGTCTGTGTCTAGCCTGTGTCTAGCCTGGGTCTAGCCTTTGTCTAGCCTGTATCAAGCCTGTGTCTACCCTGTGTCGAGCCTGTGTCTAGCCAATGTCTAGCCAGTGTTTTGTCTGTGTCTAGCCTGTGTCTAGCTTGTGTCTAGCCTGTGTCTAGCCTGTGTCTAGCGTGTGTCGAGTTTATGTCTAGCTTGTGCCTAGCCTGTGTCTAGCTTCTGTCTAGCCTGTGTCTACCCTGTGTCTAGCATGTATCTAGCCTGTGTCTTGCCTGTGTCTAACCTGTGTCTAGCCAATGTCTAGCCAGTGTTTTGCCTGTGTCTAGCCCGTGTCTAGCCTGTGTCTAGCCTGTGTCTAGCCTGTGTCTAGCCTGTGTCTAGCCTGTGTCTAGCCTGTGTCTAGCCTGTGTCTGGCCTGTGTCTAGCCTGTGTCTAGCATGTGTCTAGCCTGTGTCTAGCCAGTCTTTTGCTTGTGTCTAGCCAGTCTTTTGCTTGTGTCTAGCCAGTGTTTTTCCTGTGTCTAGCCTGTGTCTAGTCTGTGTCTAGCCTGTGTCTAGCGTGCGTCTAGCCCGTGTCTATCCCGTATCTAGCCTCTGTCTAGCCTGTGTCTGGCCTCTGTCTAGCCTGTGTCTAGCCTCTGTCTAGCCTGTGTCTAGCCTGTGTCTAGCCTGTGTCAAGCCTATGTCTTGCCTATGCCTAGCCAGTATTTTGCTTATGTCTAGCCTGTGTCAAGCCTGGGTCTAGCCTTTGGCTAGCCTGTATCAAGCCTGTGTCTACCCTGTGTCTAGCCTGTGTCTTGCCAATGTCTAGCCAGTGTTTTGTCTGTGTCTAGCCTGTGGCTAGCCTGTGTCTAGCCATTGTCTAGCCAATGTCTAGCCAGTGTTTTGCTTGTGTCTAGCCTATGTCTAGCCTGGATCTAGCTTTTGTCTAACCTGTGTCTTACCTGGTCTAGCCAGTGTTTTCCTTGTGTCTAGCCTGTGTCTAGTCTATGTCTAGCGTGTGTCGAGTTTATGTCTAGCTTGTGTTTTGCTTGTGTCTAACCTGTGTCTAGCCTGTGTCTAGCCTGTGTCTAGCCTGTGTCTAGCCTCTGTCTAGCTTGTGCCTAGCCTGTGTCTAGCTTCTGTCTAGCCTGTGTCTACCCTGTGTCTAGCATGTATCTAGCCTGTGTCTTGCCTGTGTCTAACCTGTGTCTAGCCAATGTCTAGCCAGTGTTTTGTCTGTGTCTAGCCTGTGTCTAGCTTGTGTCTAGCCTGTGTCTAGCCTGTGTCTAGCGTGTGTCGAGTTTATGTCTAGCTTGTGTTTTGCTTGTGTCTAACCTGTGTCTAGCCTGTGTCTAGCCTGTGTCTAGCCTGTGTCTAGCCTCTGTCTAGCTTGTGCCTAGCCTGTGTCTAGCTTCTGTCTAGCCTGTGTCTACCCTGTGTCTAGCATGTATCTAGCCTGTGTCTTGCCTGTGTCTAACCTGTGTCTAGCCAATGTCTAGCCAGTGTTTTGCCAGTGTCTAGCCCGTGTCTAGCCTGTGACAAGCCTGTGTCAAGCCTGTGTCTAGCCTTTGTCTAGCCCGTGTCTAGCCTGTGTCTTGCCAGTGTCTAGTCAGTGTTTTGCCTGTGTCTAGCCTGTATTTAGCCTCTGTCTAGCCTGTGTCTAGCCTCTGTCTAGCCGGTGTCTAGCCTGTGTCTAGCCTGTGTCTAGCCAGTGTCTAGTCAGTATTTTGCCTGTGTCTAGCCTGTATCTAGTCTGTGTCTAGCCTGAGTCTAGCGTATGTCTTGCCTGTGTCTAGCCTGTGTCTAGCCTCTGCCCTCTCTGTGTCTAGCCTCTGTTTAGCCTGTTTCTAAACTCTATCTAGCCCCTGTCTAGCCTGTGTCTAGCCTGTTTCTAGCCTGTGTCTAGCCTGTGTCTAGCATGTATCTAGCCTGTGTCTTGCCTGTGTCTAGCCTGTGTCTAGCCAGTCTTTTGCTTGTGTCTAGCCAGTGTTTTTCCTGTGTCTAGCCTGTGTCTAGTCTGTGTCTAGCCTGTGTCTAGCGTGTGTCTAGCCCGTGTCTAGCCCGTGTCTAGCCTCTTTCTAGCCTGTGTCTGGCCTCTGTCGAGCCTGTGTCTAGCCTCTGTCTAGCCTGTGTCTAGCCTGTGTCAAGCCTATGTCTTGCCTATGCCTAGCCAGTATTTTGTTTGTGTCTAGACTGTGTCTAGCCTGGGTCTAGCCTTTATCTAGCCTGTATCAAGCCTGTGTCTACCCTGTGTCTAGCCTGTGTCTTGCCAATGTCTAGCCAGTGTTTTTCCTGTGTCTAGCCTGTGGCTAGCCTGTGTCTAGCCATTGTCTAGCCAATGTCTAGCCAGTGTTTTGCTTGTGTCTACCCTATGTCTAGCCTGGATCTAGCTTTTGTCTAGCCTGTGTCTTGCCTGGTCTAGCCAATGTTTTGCTTGTGTCTAGCCTGTGTCTAGTCTGTGACAAGCCAGTGCCTAGCCTGTGTCTACCCTGAGTCTAGCCTGTGTCAAGCCTGTGTCTAGTCTGTGTCTAGCCAGTGCCTAGCCTGTGTCTAGCCTGTGTCTACCCTGTGTCTAGCCTGTGTCTAGCCTCTGTCTAGCCTGTGTCTAGCATGTGACTAGCTTGTGTCTAGCCTGTGTCTAGCCTGTGTCTAGCCAGTGTCTAGCCAATGTCTAGCCTGTGTCTAGTCTGTGTCTAGCCTGTGTCTAGTCTGTGTCTAGCCTGTGTCTAGCCAGTGTTTTGCTTGTGTCTAGCCTGTGTCTACACAGTGTCTAGCCAATGTCTAGCCAGTCTTTTGCTTGTGTAGCCAGTGATTAGCCTGTGCCTAGCCTGTGTCTAGTCTGTATCTAGCCTGTGTCTAGTCTTTGTCTAGCCAGTGCCTAGCCTGTGTCTAGTCTTTGTCTAGCCAGTGCCTTGCCTGTGTCTAGCCTGTGTCTACCCTGTGTCTACCCTGTCTAGCCTGTGTCTAGCCTGTGTCTAGCCTGTGTCTAGCCTGTGCCTAGCCTGTGTCTAGCCTGTGTCTACCCTGTGTCTAGCCTGTGTCTAGCCTGTGTCAAGCCTGTGTCTAGCCTGTGTCTAGTCTTTATCTAGCCAGTGCCTTGCCTGTGTCTAGCCTGTGTCTACCCTGTGTCTACCCTGTCTAGCCTGTGTCTAGCCTGTGTCTAGCCTGTGTCTAGCCTGTGCCTAGCCTGTGTCTAGCCTGTGTCTAGCCTGTGTCTAGCCTGTGTCTAGCCTGTGTCTAGCCTGTGTCTAGCTTTTGTCTAGCCTGTGTATAGCCAGTGTCTAGCCAATGTCTAGCCTGTGTCTAGTCTGTGTCTAGCCTGTGTCTAGTCTGTGTCTAGCCTGTGTCTAGCGTGTATCTAGACCGTGTCTAGCCTGTGTCTAGCCTCTTATAGCCTGTGTCTAGCCTCTGTCTAGCCTGTGTCTAGCCTGTGTCTAGCTTCTGTCTAGCCTGTGACAAGCCTGTGTCTAGCCTCTGTCTAGCCGGTGTCTAGCCTGTGTCTAGCCTGTGTCTAGCCAGTGTCTAGTCTGTATTTTGCCTGTGTCTAGCCTGTATCTAGTCTGTGTCTAGCCTGTGTCTAGCGTATGTCTTGCCTGTGTCTAGCCTGTGTCTAGCCTCTGCCCTCTCTGTGTCTAGCCTCTGCCCTCTCTGTGTCTAGCCTCTGTTTAGCCTGTTTCTAATCTCTATCTAGCCTCTGTCTAGCCTGTGTCTAGCCTGTTTCTAGCCTGTGTCTAGCCTGTGTCAAGCCTGTATCAAGCCTGTGTCTAGCCTGTGTCTACCCTGTGTCTTGCCTGTGTCAAGCCTGTGTCTTGCCTGGGTCTAGCCTGTATCTTGCCAAAGTCTAGCCAGTGTTTACCCTGTGTCTAGCCTGTTTCTAGCCTCTGTCTAGCTTTTGTCTAGCCTGTGTATAGCCTGTGTCTAGCCTGTGTCTAGCCTGTGTCTAGCCTGTGTCTAGCCTCTGTCTAGCCTGTGTCTAGCCTGTGTCTAGCTTCTGTCTAGCCTGTGACAAGCCTGTGTCTAGCCTCTGTCTAGCCGGTGTCTAGCCTGTGTCTAGCCTGTGTCTAGCCAGTGTCTAGTCAGTATTTTGCCTGTGTCTAGCCTGTATCTAGTCTGTGTCTAGCCTGTGTCTAGCGTATGTCTTGCCTGTGTCTAGCCTCTGCCCTCTCTGTGTCTAGCCTCTGCCCTCTCTGTGTCTAGCCTCTGTTTAGCCTGTTTCTAAACTCTATCTAGCCTCTGTCTAGCCTGTGTCTAGCCTGTTTCTAGCCTGTGTCTAGCCTGTGTCAAGCCTGTATCAAGCCTGTGTCTAGCCTGTGTCTACCCTGTGTCTTGCCTGTGTCAAGCCTGTGTCTTGCCTGTGTCTAACCTGTGTCTAGCCAATGTCTAGCCAGTGTTTTGCCTGTGTCTAGCCTGTGTCTAACCTGTGTCTAGCCTGTGTCTAGCCTGTGTCTAGCCTGTGTCTAGCCTGTGTCTAGCCTGTGTCTAGCCTGTGTCTGGCTTGTGTCTAGCCTGTGTCTAGCATGTGTCTAGCCTGTGTCTAGCCAGTCTTTTGCTTGTGGCTAGCCAGTCTTTTGCTTGTGTCTAGCCACTGTTTTTCCTGTGTCTAGCCTGTGTCTAGCCTGTGTCTAGCCTGTGTCTAGCGTGTGTCTAGCCCGTGTCTATCCCGTGTCTAGCCTCTGTCTAGCCTGTGTCTGGCCTCTGTCTAGCCTGTGTCTAGCCTCTGTCTAGCCTGTGTCTAGCCTGTGTCTAGCCTGTGTCAAGCCTATGTCTTGCCTATGCCTAGCCAGTATTTTGCTTATGTCTAGCCTGTGTCTAGCCTGGGTCTAGCCTTTGTCTAGCCTGTATCAAGCCTGTGTCTACCCTGTGTCTAGCCTGTGTCTAGCCAATGTCTAGCCAGTGTTTTGCTTGTGTCTAGCCTATGTCTAGCCTGGATCTAGATTTTGTCTAACCTGTGTCTTACCTGGTCTAGCCAGTGTTTTCCTTGTGTCTAGCCTGTGTCTAGTCTATGTCAAGCCAGTGCCTAGCCTGTGCCTACCCTGAGTCAAGCCTCTGTCAAGCCTGTGTCTTGCCTGTGTCTAGCCTGTGTCTAGCCTGTGTCTAGCCAATGTCTAGCCAGTGTTTTGCCTGTGTCTAGCCAGTGTTTTGCCTGTGTCTAGCCTGTGTCTAGCCGGTGTTTTGCCTGTGTCTAGCCTGTGTCTAGCCTGTGTCTAGCCTGTGTCTAGCCGGTGTCTAGCCTGTGTCTAGCCTGTGTCTAGCCTGTGTCTAGCCTGTGTCTAGCCTGTGTCTAGCCTGTGTCTAGCCTGTGTCTAGCCTGTGTCTAGCCTGTGTCTAGCCTGTGTCTAGCCTGTGTCTAGCCTGTGTCTAGCCTGTGTCTAGCCTGTGTCTAGCCTGTGTCTAGCCTGTGTCTAGCCTGTGTCTAGCCTGTGTCTAGCCTGTGTCTAGCCTGTGTCTAGCCTGTGTCCAGCCTGTGTCTAGCCTGTGTCTAGCCTGTGTCTAGCCTGTGTCTAGCCTGTGTCTAGCCTCTGTCTAGCCTGTGTCTAGCCTCTGTCTAGCCTGTGTCTAGCCTGGGTCTAGCCTTTGTCTAGCCTGTGTCTAGTCTTTGTCTAGCCAGTGGCTAGCCAGTGCCTAACCTGTGTCTAGCCTGTGTCTAGCCTGTGTCTAGCCTGTGTCTAGCCTATGTCTAGCCTATGTCTAGCCTGTGTCTAGCCTGTGTCTAGCCTGTGTCTAGCCTGTGTCTAGCCTGTGTCTAGCCTGTGTCTAGCCTGTGTCTAGCCTGTGTCTAGCCTGTGTCTAGCCTGTGTCTAGCCTGTGTCTAGCCTGTGTCTAGCCTCTGTCTAACCTGTATCTAGCCTGTGTCTAGCTTCTGTCTAGCCTGTGTCTAGCCTGTGTCAAGCCTGTGTCTACCCTGTGTCTAGCCTGTGTCTAGCCTGTGTCTAGCATGTATCTAGCCTGTGTCTTGCCTGTGTCTAGCCTGTGTCTAGCCAATGTCTAGCCAGTGTTTTGCCTGTGTGTAGCCTGTGTCTAGCCTGTTTCTAGCCTGTATCTAGCCTGTGTCTAGCCTGTGTCTAGCCTGTGTCTGGCCTGTGTCTAGCCTGTGTCTAGCCAGTGTCTAGCCTGTGTCTAGCCTGTGTCTAGCCTGTGTCTAGCCAGTCTTTTGCTTGTGTCTAGCTAGTGTTTTTCCTGTGTCTAGCCTGTGTCTAGTCTGTGTCTAGCCTGTGTCTAGCGTGTGTCTAGCCCGTGTCTAGCCCGTGTCTAGCCTCTTTCTAGCCTGTGTCTGGCCTCTGTCGAGCCTGTGTCTAGCCTCTGTCTAGCCTGTGTCTAGCCTGTGTCAAGCCTATGTCTTGCCTATGCCTAGCCAGTATTTTGTTTGTATCTAGCCTGTGTCTAGCCTGGGTCTAGCCTTTGTCTAGCCTGTGTCAAGCCTGTGTCAAGCCTGTGTCTACCCTGTGTCTAGCCTGTGTCTAGCCAATGTCGACCCAGTGTTTTTCCTGTGTCTAGCCTGTGGCTAGCCTGTGTCTAGCCATTGTCTAGCCAATGTCTAGCCAGTGTTTTGCTTGTGTCTACCCTATGTCTAGCCTGGATCTAGCTTTTGTCTAGCCTGTGTCTTGCCAATGTTTTGCTTGTGTCTAGCCTGTGTCTAGTCTGTGTCAAGCCAGTGCCTAGCCTGTGTCTACCCTGAGTCTAGCCTGTGTCAAGCCTGTGTCTAGTCTTTGTCTAGCCAGTGCCTAGCCTGTGTCTAGCCTGTGTCTACCCTGTGTCTAGCCTGTGTCTAGCCTCTGTCTAGCCTGTGTCTAGCCTGTGACTTGCCTGTGTCTAGCCTGTGTCTAGCCTGTGTCTAGCCTGTGTCTAGCCTGTGTCTAGCCTGTGTCTAGCCAGGGTCTAGCCAATGTCTAGCCTGTGTCTTGTCTGTGTCTAGCCTGTGTCTAGTCTGTGTCTAGCCTGTGTCTAGCCAGTGTTTTGCTTGTGTCTAGCCTGTGTCTACACAGTGTCTAGCCAATGTCTAGCCAGTCTTTTGCTTGTGTAGCCAGTGATTAGCCTGTGCCTAGCCTGTGTCTAGTCTGTGTCTAGCCTGTGTCTAGTCTTTGTCTAGCCACTGCCTAGCCTGTGTCTAGTCTTTGTCTAGCCAGTGCCTAGCATGTGTCTAGCCTGTGTCTACCCTGTGTCTAGCCTGTGTCTAGCCTGTGTCTAGCCTGTGTCTAGCCTGTGTCTAGCCTGTGTCTAGCCTGTGTCTAGCCTGTGTCTAGCCTGTGTCTAGCCAGTGTCTAGCCAATGTCTAGCCTGTGTCTAGTCTGTGTCTAGCCTGTGTCTAGTCTGTGTGTAGCCTGTGTCTAGCCAGTGTTTTGTTTGTGTCTAGCCTGTGTCTAGCCTGTGTCTAGTCTTTGTCTAGCCAGTGCCTAGCCTGTGTCTAGCCTGTGTCTACCCTGTGTCTAGCCTATGTCTAGCCTGGATCTAGCTTTTGTCTAACCTGTGTCTTACCTGGTCTAGCCAGTGTTTTCCTTGTGTCTAGCCTGTGTCTAGTCTATGTCAAGCCAGTGCCTAGCCTGTGCCTACCCTGAGTCAAGCCTCTGTCAAGCCTGTGTCTTGCCTGTGTCTAGCCTGTGTCTAGCCTGTTTCTAGCCTGTGTCTAGCCTGTGTCAAGCCTGTATCAAGCCTGTGTCTAGCCTGTGTCTACCCTGTGTCTAGCCTGTGTCAAGCCTGTGTCTTGCCTGGGTCTAGCCTGTATCTAGCCAATGTCTAGCCAGTGTTTACCCTGTGTCTAGCCTGTATCTAGTCTGTGTCTAGCCTGTGTCTACCGTATGTTTTGCCTGTGTCTAGCCTGTGTCTAGCCTCTGCCCTCTCTGTGTCTAGCCTCTGTTTAGCCTGTTTCTAAACTCTATCTAGCCTCTGTCTAGCCTGTGTCTAGCCTGTTTCTAGCCTGTGTCTACCCTGTGTCTAGCCTGTGTCAAGCCTGTGTCTTGCCTCGGTCTAGCCTGTATCTAGCCAATGTCTAGCCAGTGTTTACCCTGTGTCTAGCCTGTTTCTAGCCTCTGTCTAGCTTTTCTCTAGCCTGTGTCTAGCTTGTGTCTAGCCTGTGTCTAGCCTGTGTCTAGCCAGTGTCTAGCCAGTGTTTTGCCTGTGTCTAGCCTGTGTCTAGCCTGTGTCTAGCCTGTGTCTAGCCTCTGTCTAGCCGGTGTCTAGCCTGTGTCTAGCCTGTGTCTAGCCTGTGTCTAGCCTGTGTCTAGCCTGTGTCTAGCCTGTGTCTAGCCTGTGTCTAGCCTGTGTCTAGCCTGTGTCTAGCCTGTGTCTAGCCTGTGTCTAGCCTGTGTCTAGCCTGTGTCTAGCCTGTGTCTAGCCAGTGTCTAGCCTGTGTCTAGCCTGTGTCTAGCGTGTGTCTAGCCTGCGTCTAGCGTGTGTCTAGTTAATGTCTAGCCTGTGTCTAGCCTCTGTCTAGCCTGTGTCTAGCCTCTGTCTAGCCTGTGTCTAGCCTGGGTCTAGCCTTTGTCTAGCCTGTGTCTAGTCTTTGTCTAGCCAGTGGCTAGCCAGTGCCTAACCTGTGTCTAGCCTGTGTCTAGCCTGTGTCTAGCCTGTGTCTAGCCTATGTCTAGCCTATGTCTAGCCTGTGTCTAGCCTGTGTCTAGCCTGTGTCTAGCCTGTGTCTAGCCTGTGTCTAGCCTGTGTCTAGCCTGTGTCTAGCCTGTGTCTAGCCTGTGTCTAGCCTCTGTCTAGCCTGTATCTAGCCTGTGTCTAGCTTCTGTCTAGCCTGTGTCTAGCCTGTGTCAAGCCTGTGTCTACCCTGTGTCTAGCCTGTGTCTAGCCTGTGTCTAGCATGTATCTAGCCTGTGTCTTGCCTGTGTCTAGCCTGTGTCTAGCCAATGTCTAGCCAGTGTTTTGCCTGTGTGTAGCCTGTGTCTAGCCTGTTTCTAGCCTGTATCTAGCCTGTGTCTAGCCTGTGTCTAGCCTGTGTCTGGCCTGTGTCTAGCCTGTGTCTAGCCAGTGTCTAGCCTGTGTCTAGCCTGTGTCTAGCCTGTGTCTAGCCTGTGTCTAGCCAGTCTTTTGCTTGTGTCTAGCCAGTGTTTTTCCTGTGTCTAGCCTGTGTCTAGTCTGTGTCTAGCCTGTGTCTAGCGTGTGTCTAGCCCGTGTCTAGCCCGTGTCTAGCCTCTTTCTAGCCTGTGTCTGGCCTCTGTCGAGCCTGTGTCTAGCCTCTGTCTAGCCTGTGTCTAGCCTGTGTCAAGCCTATGTCTTGCCTATGCCTAGCCAGTATTTTGTTTGTGTCTAGCCTGTGTCTAGCCTGGGTCTAGCCTTTGTCTAGCCTGTGTCAAGCCTGTGTCAAGCCTGTGTCTACCCTGTGTCTAGCCAATGTCGAGCCAGTGTTTTTCCTGTGTCTAGCCTGTGGCTAGCCTGTGTCTAGCCATTGTCTAGCCAATGTCTAGCCAGTGTTTTGCTTGTGTCTACCCTATGTCTAGCCTGGATCTAGCTTTTGTCTAGCCTGTGTCTTGCCAATGTTTTGCTTGTGTCTAGCCTGTGTCTAGTCTGTGTCAAGCCAGTGCCTAGCCTGTGTCTACCCTGAGTCTAGCCTGTGTCAAGCCTGTGTCTAGTCTTTGTCTTGCATGTGCCTAGCCTGTGTCTAGCCTGTGTCTACCCTGTGTCTAGCCTGTGTCTAGCCTCTGTCTAGCCTGTGTCTAGCCTGTGACTTGCCTGTGTCTAGCCTGTGTCTAGCCTGTGTCTAGCCTGTGTCTAGCCAGTGTCTAGCCAATGTCTAGCCTGTGTCTTGTCTGTGTCTAGCCTGTGTCTAGTCTGTGTCTAGCCTGTGTCTAGCCAGTGTTTTGCTTGTGTCTAGCCTGTGTCTACACAGTGTCTAGCCAATGTCTAGCCAGTCTTTTGCTTGTGTAGCCAGTGTTTTTCCTGTGTCTAGCCTGTGTCTAGTCTGTGTCTAGCCTGTGTCTAGCGTGTGTCTAGCCCGTGTCTAGCCCGTGTCTAGCCTCTGTCTAGCCTGTGTCTAGCCTGTGACTTGCCTGTGTCTAGCCTGTGTCTAGCCTGTGTCTAGCCTGTGTCTAGCCAGTGTCTAGCCAATGTCTAGCCTGTGTCTTGTCTGTGTCTAGCCTGTGTCTAGTCTGTGTCTAGCCTGTGTCTAGCCAGTGTTTTGCTTGTGTCTAGCCTGTGTCTACACAGTGTCTAGCCAATGTCTAGCCAGTCTTTTGCTTGTGTAGCCAGTGTTTTTCCTGTGTCTAGCCTGTGTCTAGTCTGTGTCTAGCCTGTGTCTAGCGTGTGTCTAGCCCGTGTCTAGCCCGTGTCTAGCCTCTTTCTAGCCTGTGTCTGGCCTCTGTCGAGCCTGTGTCTAGCCTCTGTCTAGCCTGTGTGTAGCCTATGCCTAGCCTGTGTCTAGACTGTGTCTAGCCTGTGTCTAGCCTGTGTCTAGTCTGTGTCTAGCCTGTGTCTAGTCTTTGTCTAGCCAGTGCCTAGCATGTGTCTAGCCTGTGTCTACCCTGTGTCTAGCCTGTGTCTAGCATGTGTCTAGCCTGTGTCTAGCCTGTGTCTAGCCTGTGTCTAGCCTGTGTCTAGCCTGTGTCTAGCCTGTGTCTAGCCTGTGTCTAGCCAGTGTCTAGCCAATGTCTAGCCTGTGTCTAGTCTGTGTCTAGCCTGTGTCTAGTCTGTGTGTAGCCTGTGTCTAGCCAGTGTTTTGCTTGTGTCTAGCCTGTGTCTAGCCTGTGTCTAGTCTTTGTCTAGCCAGTACCTAGCCTGTGTCTAGCCTGTGTCTACCCTGTGTATAGCCTGTGTCTAGCCTGTGTCTAGCCTGTGTCTAGCCTGTGACTAGCCTGTGTCTAGCCTGTGTCTAGCCTGTGTCTAGCCTGTGTCTAGCCAGTGTCTAGCCAATGTCTAGCCTGTGTCTAGTCTGTGTCTAGCCTGTGTCTAGTCTGTGTCTAGCCTGTGTCTAGCCAGTGTTTTGCTTGTGTCTAGCCTGTGTCTACACAGTGTCTAGCCAATGTCTAGCCAGTCTTTTGCCTGTGTAGCCAGTGATTAGCCTGTGCCTAGCCTGTGTCTAGTCTGTGTCTAGCCTGTGTCTAGCGTGTATCTAGCATGTGTCTAGCCTGTGTCTAGCCTGTGCCTAGCCTATGTCTAGCCTGGATCTAGCTTTTGTCTAACCTGTGTCTTACCTGGTCTAGCCTCTGTTTAGCCTGTGTCTAGCCTGTGTCGAGCCTGTGTCAAGCCTGTGTCAAGCCTGTGTCTTGCCTGTGTCTAGCCTGTGTCTAGCCAATGTCTAGCCAGTGTTTTGCCTGTATCTAGCCTGTGTCTAGCCTGTGTCTAGCCTCTGTCTAGCCTGTGTCTAGCCTGTGTCAAGCCTGTGTCTAGCCAATGTCTAGCCTGTGTCTAGCCTATGTCTAGCCTGGATCTAGCTTTTGTCTAACCTGTGTCTTACCTGGTCTAGCCAGTGTTTTCCTTGTGTCTAGCCTGTGTCTAGTCTATGTCAAGCCAGTGCCTAGCCTGTGCCTACCCTGAGTCAAGCCTCTGTCAAGCCTGTGTCTTGCCTGTGTCTAGCCTGTGTCTAGCCTGTTTCTAGCCTGTGTCTAGCCTGTGTCAAGCCTGTGTCAAGCCTGTGTCTAGCCTGTGTCTACCCTGTGTCTAGCCTGTGTCAAGCCTGTGTCTTGCCTGGGTCTAGCCTGTATCTAGCCAATGTCTAGCCAGTGTTTACCCTGTGTCTAGCCTGTTTCTAGCCTCTGTCTAGCTTTTGTCTAGCCTGTGTCTAGCCTGTGTCTAGCCTGTGTCTAGCCAGTGTCTAGCCAGTGTTTTGCCTGTGTCTAGCCTGTGTCTAGCCTGTGTCTAGCCTGTGTCTAGCCTGTGTCTAGCCTGTGTCTAGCCTGTGTCTAGCCTGTGTCTAGCCTCTGTCTATCCGGTGTCTAGCCTGTGTCTAGCCTGTGTCTAGCCTGTGTCTAGCCTGTGTCTAGCCTGTGTCTAGCCTGTGTCTAGCCTGTGTCTAGCCAGTGTCTAGCCTGTGTCTAGCCTGTGTCTAGCCTGTGTCTAGCCTGTGTCTAGCCTGTATCTAGCGTGTGTCTAGTTAATGTCTAGCCTGTGTCTAGCCTCTGTCTAGCCTGGGTCTAGCCTTTGTCTAGCCTGTGTCTAGTCTTTGTCTAGCCAGTGCCTAGCCAGTGCCTAACCTGTGTCTAGCCTGTGTATAGCCTGTGTCTAGCCTGTGTCTAGCCTGTGTCTAGCCTATGTCTAGCCTATGTCTAGCCTGTGTCTAGCCTGTGTCTAGCCTGTGTCTAGCCTGTGTCTAGCCTGTGTCTAGCCTGTGTCTAGCCTGTGTCTAGTCTGTGTCTAGCCTTTGTCTAGCCTGTGTCTAGCCTGTGTCTAGCCTGTGTCTAGCCTCTGTCTAGCCTGTATCTAGCCTGTGTCTAGCTTCTGTCTAGCCTGTGTCTAGCCTGTGTCAAGCCTGTGTCTACCCTGTGTCTAGCCTGTGTCTAGCATGTATCTAGCCTGTGTCTTGCCTGTGTCTAGCCTGTGTCTAGTCAATGTCTAGCCAGTTTTTTGCCTGTGTGTAGCCTGTGTCTAGCCTGTTTCTAGCCTGTTTCTAGCCTGTATCTAGCCTGTGTCTAGCCTGTGTCTAGCCTGTGTCTGGCCTGTGTCTAGCCTGTGTCTAGCCTGTGTCTAGCCTGTGTCTAGCCTGTGTCTTGCCTGTGTCTAGCCAGTCTTTTGCTTGTGTCTAGCCAGTGTTTTTCCTGTGTCTAGCCTGTGTCTAGTCTGTGTCTAGCCTGTGTCTAGCGTGTGTCTAGCCCGTGTCTAGCCCGTGTCCAGCCTCTTTCTAGCCTGTGTCTGGCCTCTGTCGAGCCTGTGTCTAGCCTCTGTCTAGCCTGTGTCAAGCCTATTTCTTGCCTATGCCTAGCCAGTATTTTGTTTGTGTCTAGCCTGTGTCTAGCCTGGGTCTAGCCTTTGTCTAGCCTGTGTCAAGCCTGTGTCAAGCCTGTGTCTACCCTGTGTCTAGCCTGTGTCTAGCCAATGTCTAGCCAGTGTTTTTCCTGTGTCTAGTCTGTGGCTAGCCTGTGTCTAGCCATTGTCTAGCCAATGTCTAGCCAGTGTTTTGCTTGTGTCTACCCTATGTCTAGCCTGGATCTAGCTTTTGTCTAGCCTGTGTCTTGCCTGGTCTAGCCAATGTTTTGCTTGTGTCTAGCCTGTGTCTAGTCTGTGTCAAGCCAGTGCCTAGCCTGTGTCTACCCTGAGTCTAGCCTGTGTCAAGCCTGTGTCTAGTCTTTGTCTAGCCAGTGCCTAGCCTGTGTCTAGCCTGTGTCTACCCTGTGTCTACCCTGTGTCTAGCCTGTGTCTAGCCTCTGTCTAGCCTGTGTCTAGCCTGTGACTAGCCTGTGTCTAACCTGTGTCTAGCCTGTGTCTAGCCAGTGTCTAGCCAATGTCTAGCCTGTGTCTAGTCTGTGTCTAGCCTGTGTCTAGTCTGTGTCTAGCCTGTGTCTAGCCAGTGTTTTGCTTGTGTCTAGCCTGTGTCTACACAGTGTCTAGCCAATGTCTAGCCAGTCTTTTGCTTGTGTAGCCAGTGATTAGCCAGTGCCTAGCCTGTGTCTAGCCTGTGTCTACCCTGTGTCTAGCCTGTGTCTAGCCTGTGTCTAGCCTGTGTCTAGCCTTTGTCTAGCCAGCTGACTAGCCTGTAGCCTGTGTCTAGCCTGTGTCTAGCCTGTGTCTAGCCAGTGTCTAGCCAATGTCTAGCCTGTGTCTAGTTCAGTGTTTTGCTTTGTGTCTAGCCTGTGTCTAGCCTGTGTCTAGTCTTTGTCTAGCCAGTGCCTAGCCTGTGTCTAGCCTGTGTCTACCCTGTGTCTAGCCTGTGTCTAGCCTGTGTCTAGTTAATGTCTAGCCTGTGTCTAGCCTCTGTCTAGCCTGTGTCTAGCCTGGGTCTAGCCTGGGTCTAGCCTTTGTCTAGCCTGTGTCAAGCCTGTGTCTAGCCTGTGTCTAGTCTTTGTCTAGCCAGTGCCTAGCCTGAGTCTAGCCTGTGTCTAACCTGTGTCTACCCTGTCTAGCCTGTGTCTAGCCTGTGTCTAGCCTGTGTCTAGCCTGTGTCTAGCCTGTGCCTAGCCTGTGTCTAGCCTGTGTCTAGCCTGTGTCTAGCCTGTGTCTAGCCTGTGTCTACCCTGTGTCTAGCCAGTGTCTAGCCAATGTCTAGCCTGTGTCTAGTCTGTGTCTAGCCTGTGTCTAGTCTTTGTCTAGCCTGTGTCTAGCGTTTATCTAGACCGTGTCTAGCATGTGTCTAGCCTATGTCTAGCCTGTGTCTACCCTGTGTCTAGCCTGTGTCAAGCCTGTGTCTACCCTGTGTCTAGCCTGTGTCAAGCCTGTGTCTAGCCTCTGTCTAGCCTGTGTCTAGCCTGTGTCTAGCCTGTGTCTAGCCTGTTTCTAACCCTTGTCTAGCCTCTGTCTAGCCTGTGTCTTGCCTGGTCTAGCCAGTGTTTTGCTTGTGTCTAGCCTGTGTCTAGCCTGTGTCTAGCCTGTGTCTAGCCTGTGTCTAGCCTGTGTCTAGCCTGTGTCTAGCCTGTGTCTAGCCTGTGTCTAGCTTCTGTCTAGCCTGTGTCTAGCCTGTGTCAAGCCTGTGTCTACCCTGTGTCTAGCATGTATCTAGCCTGTGTCTTGCCTGTGTCTAACCTGTGTCTAGCCAATGTCTAGCCTGTGTCTAGCCTGTGTCTAGCCTGTGTCTAGCCTGTGTCGAGCCTGTGTCTAGCCTGTGTCTAGCCTGCGTCTAGCCTCTGTCTACCCTGTGTCTACTCTGTGTCAAGCCTGTGTCTTGCCTGTGTCTAGCCTGTGTCTAGCCAATGTCTAGCCAGAGTTTTGCCTGTGTCTAGCCTGTGTCTAGCCTGTGTCTAGCCTTTATCTAGCCTGTGTCTAGCCTGTGTCTAGCCTGTGTCTAGCCTCCGTCTAGCCTGTGTCTAGCCTGTGTCTAGCCAGTGTCTAGCAAGTGTCTAGCCTGTGTCTAGTCTGTGTTTAGCCTGTGTCTAGTCTGTGTCTAGCCTGTGTCTAGCGTGTGTCTTGCCTGTGTCTAGCCTGTGTCTAGCCTGTGTTTAGCCAGTGTCTAGTCTCTGTCTCCTCTGTGTCTAGCCTGTGTCTAGCCTCTTTCTAACCTCTGTCTAGCCTCTGTCTAGCCTGTGTCCAGCCTGTGTCTAGCCAGTGTCTAGTAAATGTCTAGCCTGTGTCTAGTCTGTGTCTAGCCTGTGTCTAGTCTGTGTCTAGCCTGTGTCTAGCCTGTGTCTTGCCTGTGTCTATTCTGTGTCTAGCCTGTGTTTAGCCAGTGTCTAGTCTGTGTCTCCTCTGTGTCTAGCCTGTGCCTAGCCTATGTCTAACCTCTGTCTAGCCTCTGTCTAGCCTTTGCCTCCTCTAAGTCTAGCCTCTGTTTAGCCTGTTTCTAAACTCTATCTAGCCTCTGTCTAGCCTGTGTCTAGCCTCTGTCTAGCCTGTGTCTAGCCTGTGTCAAGCCTGTGTCTAGCCTGTGTCTAGCCTGTGTCTACCCTGTGTCTAGCCTGTGTCAAGCCTGTGTCTGGCATGTGTCTAGCCTGTGTCTAGCCAATATCTAGCCAGTGTTTGGCCTGCGTCTAGCCTGTTTCTAGCCTCTGTCTAGCCTCTGTCTAGCCTATGTCTAGCCTGTGT
Source organism: Zaprionus indianus (assembly GCA_018904595.1). NCBI lineage: Eukaryota > Metazoa > Arthropoda > Insecta > Diptera > Drosophilidae > Zaprionus > Zaprionus indianus. The sequence goes on from JAEIHA010000982.1 coordinate 18,605, forward strand.
CTTGCGTGTGTCTAGCCTGTGTCTAGTCTGTGTCAAGCCTGTGTCTAGCCTGTGTCAAGCCTGTGTCTAGCCTCTGTCTTGCCTGTGTCTAGCCTGTGTCTAGCCAGTGTCTATCAAATGTCTAGCCTGTGTCTAGTCTGTGTCTAGCCTGTGTCTAGTCTGTGTCTAGCCTGTGTCTAGCCTGTGTCTTGCCTGTGTCTTGTCGGTGTCTAGCCGGTGTCTAGCCTGTGTCTAGCCTGTGTCTAGCCTGTGTCTAGCCTTCTTGTCTAGCCTTTTAACCTGTGTCTAGCCTGTTTTTGCCTGTGTCTAGCCTGTGTCTAGCCTGTGTCTAGCCTGTGTCTAGCCTGTGTCTAGCCTGTGTGTCTAGCCTCTGTCTAGCCTGTGTCTAGCCTGTGTCTAGCCTGTGTCTAGCCTGTGTCAGCCTGTGTCTAGCCTGTGTCTAGCCTGTGTCTAGCCTGTGACTAGCCTGTGTCTTGCCTGTGCCTAGCCTGTATCTAGCTTGTGTCTAGCCTGTGTCTAGCCTGTGTCTAGCCTGTGTCTAGCCTGTTAGCCTGTGTCTAGCCTGTGTCTAGCCTCTGTCTAGCCATGTTTAGCCTGTGTCTAGCCTGTGTCTAGCCTGTGTCTAGCCTGTGTCTAGCCTGTGTCTAGCCTGTGTTTGGCCTGTGTCTAGCCTGTGTCTAGCCTCTTGTCTAACCTGTGTCTTGCCTGGTCTAGCTGTGTTTTCCCTGTGTCTAGCCTGTGTCTGCCTTTAGCCAGTGTCTAGCCTGTGTTTAGCCTGGTCTAGCCTTTGTCTAGCCTGTGTCTAGCCTGTGTCTAGCCTGTGTCTAGCCTGTGTCTAGCTGTGTCTAGCTGTGTCTAGGCTGTGTCTAGCCTGTGTCTTGCCTGTGCCTAGCCTGTGTCTAGCCTGTGTCTAGCTTGTGTCTAGCCTGGGCCTAGCCTGTGTCAAGCTTGTGTCTAGCCTGTGCCTAGCCTGTGTCAAGCCTGTGTCTAGGCCTGTATCTAGCCTGTGTCTGGCCTGTGTCTAGCCTGTGTCTAGCCTGTGTCTCTAGCCTGTGTCTAGCCTGTGTCTAGCCTGTGTCTAGCCTGTGTCTAGCCTGTGTCTAGCCTGTGTCTAGCTGAATGTCTAGCTAGTGTCTAGTTAATGTCTAGCTTGTGTTTTGCTTGTGTCTACCATGTGTCTAGCATGTATCTAGCCTGTGTCTAGCTTGTGTCTACCTGTGTCTGTGTGTCTGGCCTGTGTCTAGCCTGTGTCTACCCTATGTCTAGCCTGTGTCAAGCCTGTGTCTTGCGTGTGTCTAGCCTGTGTCTAGCCTGTGTCAAGCCTGTGTCTTGCCTGTGTCTAGCCTGTGTCTAGCCAATGTCTAGCCTGTGTTTTGCCTGTGTCTAGCCTGTGTCTATCCAATGTCTAGCCTGTGTCTAGTCTGTGTCTAGCCTGTGTCTAGTCTGTGTCTAGCCTTTGTCTAGCGTGCGTCATGCCTGTGTCTAGCCTGTGTTTAGCCAGTGTCTAGTCTCTGTCTCCTCTGTGTCTAGCCTCTGTCTAGCCTGTGTCTAGCCTGTTTCTAACCTCTGTCTAGCCTCTGTCTAGCCTGTGTCTTGCCTGGTCTAGCCAGTGTTTTGCTTGTTTCTAGCCTGTGTCTAGTCTGTGTCAAGCCAGTGCCTAGCCTGTGTCTAGCCTGTGTCTTACCTGTGTCAATCTTGTGTCTAACCTGTGTCTACCTTGTGTCTAGCCTGTGACAAGCCTGTGTCTTGCCTGTATCTAGCCTGTGTCTAGCTAATGTCTAGCCAGTGTTTAGCCTGTGTCTAGCCTGTTTCTAGCCTCTGTCTAGCCTGTGTCTAGCCTGTGAATAGCCTGTGTCAAGCCTGTGTCTAGCCTGTGTCTACCATGTGTCTACCATGTGTCAAGCATGTGTCTTGCCTGTGTCTAGCCTGTGTCTAGCCAATGTCTAACCAGTGTTTTGATGTGCCTAGCCTTTGTCTAGCCTGTGTCTAGCCAGTGTCTAGCCAATGTCTAGAATGTGTCTAGTCTGTGTCTAGCCTGTGTCTAGTCTGTGTCTAGCCTGTGTCTAGCGTGTGTCTAGCCCGTGTCTATCCCGTGTCTAGCCTCTGTCTAGCCTGTGTCTGGCCTCTGTCTAGCCTGTGTCTAGCCTCTGTCTAGCCTGTGTCTAGCCTGTGTCAAGCCTATGTCTTGCCTATGCCTAGCCAGTATTTTGCTTATGTCTAGCCTGTGTCTAGCCTGGGTCTAGCCTTTGTCTAGCCTGTGTCAAGCCTGTGTCTACCCTGTGTCTAGCCTGTGTCTAGCCAATGTCTAGCCAGTGTTTTGCCTGTGTCTAGCCTGTGTCTAGCCATTGTCTATCCAATGTCTAGCCAGTGTTTTTCTTGTGTCTAGTCTATGTCTAGCCTGGATCTAGCTTTTGTCTAACCTGTGTCTTACCTGGTCTAGCCAGTGTTTTCCTTGTGTCTAGCCTGTGTCTAGTCTATGTCAAGCCAGTGCCTAGCCTGTGTCTACCCTGAGTCTAGCCTGTGTCTAGCCAGTGTCTAGCCTGTGTCTAGCCTGTGTCTAGCCTGTGTCTAGCCTGTGTCTAGCCTGTGTCTAGCCTGTGTCTAGCCTGTGTCTAGCCTGTGTCTGGCCTGTGTCTAGCCTGTGTCTAGCCTGTGTCTAGCCTGTGTCTAGCCTGTGTCTAGCCTGTGTCTAGCCTGTGTCTAGCCTGTGTCTAGCCTGTGTCTAGCCTGTGTCTGTGTCTAGCCTGTGTCTAGCCTGTGTCTAGCCTATGTCTAGCCTGTGTCTAGCCTATGTCTAGCCTGTGTCTCAGCCGGTCTAGCCTGTGTCTGGGCTGTGTCTAGCCTGTGTCTAGCCTGTGTCTAGCCAGTGCCTAGCCTGTGCCTAGCCTGTGTCTAGCCTGTGTCTAGCCTGTGTCTAGCCTGTGTCTAGCCTGTGTCTAGCCTGTGCCTAATTGTCTAGCCTGTCTAGCCTGTGTCTAGCCTGTGTCTAGCCTGTGTCTAGCCTTTGTCTAGCCAGTGTCTAGCCTGTGTCTAGCCAGTGTCTAGCCTGTGTCTAGCCTGTGTCTAGCCTGTGTCTAGCCTTGTGTCTTAGCCTGTGTCTAGCCTGTGTCTAGCCTGTGTCTATGGCCTGTGTCTAGCCTGTGTCTAGTCTAGCCTGTGTCTGGCCTGTGTCCTAGCCTGTGTCTACCTGTGCCTGTGTCTAGCCTGTGTCTAGCCTGTGTCTAGCCTGTGTCTAGCCTGTGTCTAGCCTGTGTCAGCCTGTCTTCTACTGTGCCTAGCTTGTGTCTAGCCTGTGTCTAGCCTGTGTCTAGCCTGTGTCTAGCCTGTGTCTAGCCTGTGTCTAGCCTGTGTCTGGCCAGTGCCTGGCCTCGTGTCTAGCCTGTGTCTAGCCTGTGTCTAGCCTGTGTCTAGCCTGTGTCACAGCCTGTGTCTAGCCTGTGTCTGCCTTCTAGTGCTAGCCTGCCTGTGTCTAGCCTGTGTCTAGCCTGTGTCTAGCCTGTGTCTAGCCTGTGTCTAGCCTGTGTCTAGCCTGTGTCATGTCTAGCCTGTGTCTAGCCAATGTCTAGCCTGTGTCTAGCCTGTGCTTAGCCTGTGTCTAGCCTGTGCCTGTCTAGCCTGTGTCTAGCCTGTGTCTAGCCTGTGTCTAGCCTGTGTCTAGCCTGTGTCTAGCCTTGTTTAGCCTGTGTCTAGCCTTGTGTCTAGCCTGTGTCTAGCCTGTGTCTAGCCTGTGTCTAGCCTGTGTCTAGCCTGTCTGGCCTTGTGTCTAGCCTTGCCTAGCCTGTGTCTAGCCTGTGTCCCTTTGTCTACCTGTGTCTAGCCTGTGTCTAGTGTCTGGCCTGTGTCTAGCCTGTGTCTAGCCTGTGTCTAGCCCTGTGTCTAGCCTGTGTCTAGCCTTGTCTAGCCTGTGCCTGTGCCTGTGTCTAGCCTGTGTCTAGCTTGTGTCTAGCCTGTGTCTAGCCTGTGTCAAGCCTGTGTCTAGCCTGTGTCAGCCCTGTGTCTACCTGTGTTAGCCTTAGTGTTTAGCCTGTGTCTAGCCCTGTGTTTAGCCCCTATGTCTAGCCTGTGTCTAGCCTGTGTCTAGCCTGTGTCTAGCCTGTGTCTAGGCCTGTGTCTAGCCTGTGTCTGCAGTATTTAGCCTGTGTCTAGCCTGTGTCTAGTCTGTGTCTAGCCTGTGTCTAGCCTATGTCTAGCCTGTGTCTAGCCTGTGTCTAGCCTGTGCTCTGTGTCTAGCCTGTGTCTAGCCTGTGTCTAGCCTGTGTCTAGCCTGTGTCTAGCCTGTGTCTAGCCTGTGTCTAGCCTGTGTCTAGCCTGTGTCAAGCCTGTGTTGGCCTATGTCTAGCCTGTGCCTAGCCTGTGTCTAGCCTGTGTCTAGCCTGTGTCTTGCCTGTGTCTAGCCTGTAATCTAGCCTGTGTCTAGCCAGTGTTTAGCCTGTGCCTAGCCTGTGTCTAGCCTCTGTCAGCTTTTGTCTAGCCTGTGTCTAGCCTGTGTCAGCCTGTGTCTAGCCAGTGTCTAGCCAGTGTCTGGCCTGTGTCTAGCCAGTGTCTAGCCTGTGTCTAGCCTGTGTCTAGCCTCTGTCTAGCCTGTGTCTAGCCTGTGTCTAGCCTGTGTCTAGCCTGTGTCTAGCCTGTGTCTAGCCTGTGTCTAGCCTGTGTCTAGCCTGTGTCTAGCCTGTATCTAGCCTGTGTCTAGCCTGTGTCTAGCCAGTGTCTAGCCTGTGTCTACTTGTGTCTAGCCTGTGTCTAGCCTGTGTCTAGCCTGTGTCTAGCCTGTGTCTAGCCTATGTCTAGCCTGTGTCTAGCCTGTGTCTAGCCTGTGTCTAGCCTGTGTCTAGCCTGTGTCTAGCCTGTGTCTAGCCTGTGTCTAGCCTGTGTCTAGCCTGTGTTCTAGCCTGTGTCTGGCCTGTGTCTAGCCTGTGTCTAGCCTGTGTCTAGCCTGTGTCTAGCCTGTGTCTAGCCTGTGCCTAGCCTGTGTCTAGCCTGTGTCAGCCTATGTCTAGCCTGTGTCTAGCCTGTGTCTAGCCTGTGTCTAGCCTGTGTCTAGCCTGTGTCTAGCCTGTGTCTAGCCTGTGTCTAGCCTGTGTCTAGCCTGTGTCTAGCCTGTGTCTAGCCTGTGTCTTGCCTGTGTCTGGCCTGTGTCTAGTATTTGCCTGTGTCTAGCCTGTGTCTAGCCTGTGTCTAGCCTGTGTCTAGCCTGTGTCTAGCCTGTGTTAGCTTGTGTCTAGCCTGTGTCTAGCCTTTGTCTAGCCTGTGTCTAGCCTTTGTCTAGCCTGTGTCTAGCCTGTGTCTAGCCTGTGTCTAGCCTGTGTCTAGCCTGTGTCTAGCCTGTGTCTAGCCTGTGTCTAGCCTGTGTCTAGCCTGTGTCTAGCTCAGTCTAGCCTGTGTTCAGCCTGTGTCTAGCCTGTGTCTAGCCTGTGTCTAGCCTGTGTCTAGCCTGTGTCTAGCCTGTGTCTAGCCTGTGTCTAGCCTGTGTCTAGCCTGTGTCTAGCCTGTGTCTAGCCTGTGTCTAGCCTGTGTCTGGCCTCTGTCTAGCCTGTGTCTAGCCTGTGTCTAGCCTGTGTCTAGCCTCTGCCTAGCCTGTGTCTAGCCTGTGTCTAGCCTTGTGTCTAGCCTGTGTCTAGCCTTTTGTCTAGCCTGTGTCTAGCCTGTGTCTAGCCAGTGTCTAGCCAGTGTCTAGCCTGTGTCTAGCCTGTGTCTAGCCTGTGTCTAGCCTGTGTCTAGCCTGTGTCTAGCCTGTGTCTAGCTTGTGTCTAGCCTGTGTCTAGCCAGTGTCTAGCCTGTGTCTAGCCAGTCTTTGCTTGTCCTAGCCTGTGTTTAGCCTGTGTCTAGCCTGTGTCTAGCCTGTGTCTAGCCTGTGTCTAGCCTGTGTCTAGCCTGTGTCTAGCCTGTGTCTAGCCTGTGTCTAGCTTATGTCTAGCCTGTGTCTAGCCTGTGTCTAGTCTGTGTCTAGCCTGTGTCTAGCCTGTGTCTAGCCTGTGTCTAGCCTGTGTCTAGCCTGTGTCTAGCCAGTGTCTAGCCGTGTTCTTTTCTAGCCTGTGTCTGGCCTATGTCGAGCCTATCTAGCCTGTGTCTAGCCTGTGTCTAGCCTGTCAAGCCTATGCCTTGCCTGCCTAGGCATTTTTGTGTCTAGCCTGTGTCTAGCTTGTGTCTAGCCTATGTCTAGCCTGTGTCAAGCCTGTGTCAAGCATGTGTGTTTGCCAGTGTCTAGCCAGTGTTTTGCCTGTGTCTAGCCTGTGTTTAGCCTGTGTCTAGCCTGTGTCTAGTTTCTAGCCAGTGTTTTGCCTAGTTTGTGTCTAGCCTGTTTAGCTTTGTCTAACCTATGTCTAGCCTGTGTCTAGCCTGTGTCTAGCCTGTGTCTAGCCTGTGTCTAGCCTGTGTCTAGCCTGTGTCTAGCCTGTGTCTGCCTGTGTTCAGCCTGTGTCAGCCTGTCTAGCCTTGTTTACCTTTGTCTAGCCTATGTCTGGCTTAGCCAATGTTTAGCTGTCTAGCCTGTGTCTAGCCTGTGTCTAGCCTGTGTCTAGCCTGTGTCTAGTCTTTGTCTAGCCTGTGCCTAGCCTGTGTCTAGCCTTTGTCTAGCCAGTGTCTAGCCTGTGCCTAGCCTGTGTCTAGCCTGTGTCTAGCCTGTGTCTAGCCTGTGTCTAGCCTGTGTCTAGCCTGTGTCTAGCCTGTGTCTAGCCTGTGTCTAGCCTGTGCCTAGCCTGTGTCTAGCCTGTGTCTAGCCTGTGTCTAGCCTGTGTCTAGCCTGTGTCTAGCCAGTGTCTAGCCAATGTCTAGCCTGTGTCTAGCCTGTGTCTAGCCTGTGTCTAGCCTGTGTCTAGCCTGTGTCTAGCCTGTGTCTAGCCTGTGTCTAGCCTGTGTCTAGCCTGTGTCTAGTCTTTGTCTAGCCAGTGCCTAGCCTGTGTCTAGCCTGTGTCTAGCCTGTGCCTAGCCTGTGTCTAGCCTGTGCCTAGCCTGTGTCTAGCCTGTGTCTAGCCTGTGTCTAGCCTGTGTCTAGCCAGTGTCTAGTGTCTAGCCTGTGTCTAGTCTGTGTCTAGCCTGTGTTTTGCTATTGTGTCTGGCCTGTGTCTGGCTTGTGTCAGTCTGTGCTCCCAGTGTCTAGCCAATGTCTAGCCAGTTTTTTGCTTGTGTGTAGCCTGTGTTTAGCCTCAGGCCTAGCCTGTGTCTAGCCTGTGTCTAGCCTGTGTCTAGCGTGTATCTGGCCTGTGTCTAGCCTGTGTCTAGCCTGTGTCTAGCCTGTGTTTAGCTCTCTGTTATAGCCTGTGTCTGCCTGTGTCTAGCCTCCAGTTCAGCCTGTGTTCAGCCTGTGTCAAGCCTGTAGCCTAGCCTGTGTCTGGCCTGGCCCGGCCTTGTGTCTAGCCTGTGTCTAGCCTGTGTCTAGCCTGTGTCTAGCCTGTGTCTAGCCAGTGTTTGCCTGTGTCTAGCCTGTGTCTAGTCCAGTGTCTAGCTCTGTTCAGCCTGTGTCTAGCCTGTGTCTAGCTTTGTCTAGCCTGTGTCTAGCCTGTGTCTTGCCAGTGTCTAGCCTGTGTTCTGTGTCTGGCCTCTCTGTGTCTAGGCTTAGTGCCTCTTCTGGCCTGTGTCTAGCCAGTGTCTAGCCTGTGTCTAGCCTGTGTCTAGCCTGTGTCTAGCCTTTGTCTAGTGGCCTGTGTCTAGCTAACCTAGCCTGTGTTTAGCCTGTGTCTAGCCTGTGTCTAGCCTGTGTCTAGCCTGTGTCTCCTGTGTCTGGCCTGTGTCTAGCTTGTGTCTAGCCTGTGTCTGGCCTGTGTTTAGCCTGTGTCTAGCCTGTGTGTCTAGCCTGTGTCTAGCCTGTGTTTGTTTTAACCCTGTGTCTATGTCTAGCTAGTGTCTTGTCTGTGTCTAGCCTGTGTCTAGGTCTTGTCTAGCTGGTCTAGCCTGTGTCTAGCCAATGTCTAGCCTGTGTTTTGCTCTGTGTCTAGCCAGTGTTTTGCCGTGTCTAGCCTGTCTAGCCTGTGTCTAGCCTGTGTCAGTACTTTTTTTAGGCCTGTGTCTAGCCTGTGTCTAGCCTGTGTACTAGCTTGTGTCGGCCCAGCCTGTCTGAGCCTGTGTCTAGCCTGTGTCTAGCTTGTGTCTAGCCTGTGTCTAGCCTGTGTCTAGCCTGTGTCTGCCTGTGTCTAGTCTGTGTCCAGCCTGTGTCTAGTCTAAAGTCTAGCGTGTATCTAGGCTGTGTCTAGCCTGTGTCTAGCCTGTTCTTAGCCTGTGTCTAGCCTTTGTCTAGCTTATTGTCTAGCCTGTGTCTAGCTGTCTAGCCTGTGTCTAGCCTGTGTCTAGCCTGTGTCTAGCCTGTGTCTAGCCTGTGTCTGGCCCAGCCTGTGGTCTAGCCTGTGTCTAGTCAGTGCTTTGTCTGTGTCTAGCCTGTGTTTAGCTGCTGTCTAGCCTGCATGTTTAGCCTGTGTTTAGCCTCTGTCTGGCCTGTGCATAGCCTGTGTCTAGACCTCTGTCTAGTCGGTGTCAAGTCAGTATTGTTCTGCCTGTGTCTAGCCTGTGTCTAGTCCGTGTCTGGCCTGTGTCTAGCGTGTCTTGGCCTGTGTCTAGCTCTGTGTCTGGCCTGTGCTCTCCAGTGCTCATTTGGCCAGGTTGTCTGGCCTGTGTCTGGCCTAATGTTCAGCCTGTGTCTAGTCTGTGTAGCCTGTGTCTAGCCTGTGTCATGAGCCTGTGTCTATGTGTATCTAGACCGTGTCTAGCCTGTGTCTAGCCTTCTATAGCCTGTGTCTAGCCTTTGTCTAGCCTGTGTCTAGCCTGGTCTAGCCAGTGTCTACTCAGTGTCTAGCCTGTGTCTAGCCTCGTGGTTTAGCCTCTGTCTAGCCGCTTGTCTAGCCTGTATGTCTAGCCTGTGTCTAGTCTTGTGTCTAGCCTGTGTCTCAGCCTCCCTTGTCTAGCCTGTGTCTGGCCTTTGTCTAGTCAGTATCTAGCCTGTGTCTGCCTGTGTCTGGTCTGTGTCTAGCCTCAGGCCCTAGCCTGTGTCTGGCCTCAGTCTAGCCTGTGTCTAGCCTGTGTCTTGCCCTAGTGTCTAGCTTGTGTCTAGCCTGTCCTGTGTCTAGCCTGTGTCTAGCCTTTTGTTTAGCCAGTGCCTGGCCTGTGTCTAGCCTGTGTCTAGCCTGTGTCTGGTCTAGCTTTGTGTCAGCCTGTGTCTAGCCCCTGTGTCTAGCCTGTGTCTTGTCCTAGCCTGCTGTCTGCGCCTGTGTCTAGCCTGTGTCTAGCCAGTGTCTAGCCAGCTGTCTGGCCTGTGTGCAGTGCCTGTGTCTAGCTGTCTTGCTGTCTAGAGCTGTATCAGCGTGTGTCTGGCCTGTGTCTTCCCTGTCTAGCCTGTGTCTAGCCTGTGTCTAGCCTGTGTCTAGCGGGTGTCTAGCTCTTATACTGTGATTAGCCTGTGCCTAGCCTGTTTTCTAGCCTGTGTCTGGCACCTGTCATAGCCTGTCTAGCCTGTGTCTAGCCTGTGTCTAGCCTGTGCCTATGCTTGCCTAGCCCACAGTAGCCTGTGTCCAGCCGGGTCTAGTCCTGTCGATATAGACTCTGGGTCTAGCCCGTGTCAAGCTCAGATGCACCCCGTGTCTAGCCTCTGTCTAGCTATATCTCTATCCAGCCTTTGTCTTAGTCTCTGTCTAGGCCCCTTATGATGTGTCAAACCTCTGCTTTGCCTATGCCTAGTCAGTGTTTTTGCTTGTGTCTACCCTGAGGTCCTAGCCATGTCTGTCAGGCTTTGTCCAAGCCCTGTATCCGTGTCTGTGACTAATCTAGCCAGTGTTTGTGGGCCTGTGTCTAGCCTGTGGCTAGCCTCTGCTTAGCCATTGTCTAGCCAGTGTCTAGCCAGTGTTATCTTGTGTCTAGCCTGCGCCTAGCCAATGTCTAGCCAGGGCCTAGCCTTTGTCTAGCCCTGTGGCTTGCCTGTGCCCAGCCTATGGTGTTTGGCCTGAATGTCTGGCCTGTTTTTTAGCCTGTGTTTACCCTGTGTCAAGCCTGTGATCAAGCCTGTGTCTGCCCTTGTGTCTTGCCTGTGTCTGATAGTGTTTATCTGTGTCTGGCCTGTTTTTTGCCTGTGTTTTGGCTGTGGCTAGCCTGTGTCGTCTCCCATTGTCTCAATCAGGTCTAGCCAGTCGTTTGCTTGTGCTCACCCTGGTCTAGCCTGGGCCTAGCTTTTGTCTAACCAGTGTCTTGCCGCCTGGTGTCTAGTCTGTGTTTAGCCTGTGTCTAGCCTGTGTTCTGGCTCTGTCTAGGCTCTGTCTAGCCTGTGTCTAATGCCTGTGTATGGGTACTGTGTCTGCCTGTGTCTAGGCCATGTGTCCAGGCCCTGTCTTTGCCTGTGTCTAGCCTTCCAACCGGTATCTGTGTCTGCCTGGCCTGTGTCTAGTCTGTGTCCTGGCCTCGTGTCTGAGTCTGTGGCTAGTCTGTGTCTAGTCTGGTGTCTGGCCTGCCGTGTCTGCTGTGCCCCGCCTGTGTCTTGCCTGTGTCTGGCCTGTTCCTAGCCTGTGTCTTGTCCTGTGTCTAGCCTGTGTCTGGCCTGGGTCTGGCCTGTGTCTAGCGTGTGTCTAGTTTATGCCTGAGCTCTGCTGTCGAACCTGTGTCTAGCCTGTGTCAGGGCCTGTGTCTAGACTGTGTCTAGCCTGTGTTTTGCCTGTGTCTGGCCTGTGTCTAGCCATGTCTAGCCTCTTTTTAGCCTGTGTCTGGCCTGTGTCTGGCCTGTGTCTAGCCTGTGTCTAGCCTGTGTCTAGCCTGTGTCTAGTTTGTGTCTAGCTGGTGTTTTGCTTTGTGTCTGGCCTGTGTCTAGCCTGTGTCCAGCCTGTGTCTAGCCTGTGTCTAGCCTGTCTTTTGCTTTTGTCAAGCCTGTAGTCTTTTGCTTATGTCTAGCCAGTGTTTTCCTTTGTCTAGCCTGTGTCTAGTCTGTGTCTAGCCTGTGCCTGAGTGTCTAGCCTGTATCTATCCCTGTGTATCCCTGTGTCTAGCCTCCTTCTAGCCCCTTGTGTCTGGCCTCTGTCTAGCCTGTGTGTCTGGCCTCTGTCTAGCCTGTGTCTTTAGTTTCTTTGTGTCTAGCCTTTGTCTTGGCCTATGCCTAACCAGTTTTTCTTGTGTCTGGCCTGTGTCTGGCCTTGTTCTGGCCTTTTGTCATATAGCGTTTATCTAGCCTGTGTCTGGCCTGTGTCTAGCCATTGTCTAGCCAGTGTTTTGTTTTGTTGTCTAGCCTGTGTTTAGCCTATGTCTAGCCAGTGTCTGGCCTGTGTCCTACCCTGTGTCTTGCTTCTCTCTAGCCTTGTATCTTGCCTGTGTCTCCGCCTTTTGTCTGTGCCCTGTGTTCTAGCCTTTCTTTGTGCCTATGTCTAGCCTGTGTTTGCTGGTCTATGTCACCCTATGCCTAGCCTATGCCTACCCTGTGTCAAGCCTCTGTCCTTGCCTGTGCTTTGCCTGTGTCTAGCCTCTGGCTAGCCTGTTTCTAGCCTGTATCTAGCCTGTTGTCTAGCCCAATGTCTAGCCAGTGTTTTCCTTGTGTCTACCCTGTGTCTAGCCGCTTTGTTTGGCCTGTTTTTTGCCTGGTCTGTAGTGTTTGCTGTGTCTGGCCTGTTTCTGCCTGTTTGGCCTGTGTCAGCCTATGTCTAGCCAGTGTCTTGCCTGTGTCTACCCTATGTCTAGCCTCCTTTTCTGATGTTTTTTGCCTGTGTCTAGCCTGTGGCTGTGCCTGTCTAGCCATGTCTGTGTCTTAATGTGTTTTGCTTTTGTCTGGCCTATGTCTAGCCTGCTGTGTCTGGCCTGTGTCTACCCTATGGCTGGCCTGACCTGTCTAGCCTGTGTCTTGCCTATGTCTAGCCAGTGTTTTTGCTTGTGTCTACCCTGTTTCTAGCCTGGGCCTAGCTTTTGTCTGGCCTGTGTCTAGCCTGTGCATTCTGTGTCTAGCCTCAGTCTTGCCTGTGTCTAGCCTGGTGTCTAGCCTCTGTCTAGGCTCTGTCTACTATGTGTCTAGCCTATGTATAGCCTGTGTCTGGCCTGTGTCAAGCCTGTCCTCAAGCCTAGCTGTCTAGCCTGTGTCTAGCCTGTAACTTAACAGTGTCTGGCCTGTGTCTAGCCTGTGCTCTAGTCTGTGTCTTGCCTGTGTCTTGTCTATGTCTAGCCTGGGCCTAGCTCTGTCTAGTCTGTGTCTAGCCTGTGTCTAGCGTATGTCTTGGCTGTGTTTGCCTGTGTCTAGCCTGTGCTAGCCTTTTTTATGTCTGGCCTATGTCTAGCCGTGCCCTGTGCTCCTGTGTCTTACTCCTGTGTCTAGCCTGTGTCATGCCTGTGTCTGGCCTGTGTCTGGCCTGGTAGCCAATGTCTAGCCTGTGTCTGGCCTGTGTCTATGCAGCCTGTGTCTTGCCAGTGTCTTTTGTGTCTGTGATCTTTTTGGCCTGTGTCTAGCCTGTTTCTTGCCTGTGTCTGGCCTGTGTCTAGTCTTGTGTCTGGCCTGTGTCTAATCCTGTGTCTGTCCTGTGTCTAGCCTGTGTCTGGCCTGTGTCTGACGTGTGTCTAGCCCTGTGTCTGGCCCGCTGTCTAGCCTCTGTCTGGCCCACTGTGTCTGCTCTCTTTCTGGCCTGTGTCTGGCCTCTGTCTGAGCCTATGTCTGGCCTGTCCGTCTCTTGCCTGTACTTGGCTTGTATTTTGCTTGTGTCTGGCCTGGGTCTATCCTTTGTCTGCCCTGTGTCAAGCCTGTCAAGCCTGTGTCTCCCCCCTGTGTCTAGCCTAGTGTCTAGTGAGTCTCTGGCCAGTCCCTTATTGTCCACCCTGTGGCTCGGCCTGTGTCTAGCCATTTGTCTATTGCCAATGTCTAGCCAGTGTTTTGCTTGTGTCTACCCTATGTCTAGCCTGGTTCTAGCTTTTGTTTTAGCCTGTGTCTTGCCTGTCTAGCCAGTGTTTTAGCCTGTGTCTAGCCTGTTTCTAGCCTCTGTTGCAGCCTGTGCCTATGCCTGTGTCTACCTGTTTCTGGCCTGTCTGTCTAGCCTGGTGTCTAGCCTGTGTTTTGCCTGTGTCTGGCCTGTTGCTCCAGCCTCGTGTCTAGCCATTGTCTGTTATTCTTTAGCCAGTGTTTTGCTTGTGTCTGCCCTGTGGCCTAGCCTGGCCTACTCTTGTCTGAGCCTGTGTTTTTGGGTCTACCCTATGTTTGCGGACCTTGCTTTTGTCTGTCTGTTTCCCTGGTCTAGCCTCTGTCTGAGCCTCTGTCTAGCCTGTTTCTGTGTGATAGCCTGTGTCTAGGCCGTCCTATCTGTCGCTAGCCAGAACCTGTCTAGCCTCCTTGTCTAGCCTATGTGCCAAGCTGTCTAGCCTGTGTCTGGCCAATGTCTAAGGCCTGTGTCTAGTCTATGTCTAGTGCCTGTGTCTAGTCTGTGCTCTAGTCTGTGTCTAGTCTGTGTCTAGCCTGTGTCTAGCCTGTGTCTTGGGTGTGTCTTGCCTGTGGCCTGTGCCTGGCCTGTGTCTTGCCTGTGCGTCTACCTCTGCCTGGTTTGGCCTGTGTCGTGCAGAGCTGTCCTGGCCTGTTGCCTGTGATAGGCCTGGCAGCTACTCAGCCAGGTTGTGTCTAGCCTGTGTCTAGCCTGTGTCACAGGCCAGCCTGTGTCTAGCCTGTTTCTAGCCTGTGTCTAGGCCAGTGTCTTGCCTGACTTGGCCTGTGTCTGGCCTGTGTCTAGCCTTGTGTCTAGCCTGTGTCTAGTCTGTGTCTAGCTTGTGTTTTTGCTGTGTGTCTAGCCTGTGTCCAGCCTGTGTCTTGCTTGTGTCTAACCTGTGTCTAGCCTGTCTTTTGCTTGTGTCTAGCCTCTTCTTGCTTGTGTCACACTATGTCTAGTCTGTGTCTAGCCTGTCCTTAGGGTGTGTGTCTAGCCGTGTCTAGCCTGTGCTAGCCGATTCGTGTCTAGCCCCTGTCTAGCCTGTGTCTATCCCGTGTCTAGCCTCTGTCTAGCCTGTGTCTGGCCTCTGTCTAGCCTGTGTCTGCCTGTGTCTAGCCTGTGTCTAGCCTGTGTCTTGCCTCTTCCTGGCCAGCCTTTGTTTTGCTTCTATCCCTGGCCCAGTTGTCTAGCCTGGGTCTGCCTGTGTTTTGCCCTGTGTCAGCCTGTATCAAGCGTGTGTCTACCCCTTGTCTAGCCTGTGTCTACCCAATCTCTAGCCAGTGTTTTGTTTGTGTCTAGCCTGTGGCTAGCCTGTGTTCTATGTCTTGCCATGTCTAGCCAATGTTTTTCCGTAGTTTGTGTCTAGCCTATGTCTA
>JAEIHA010000983.1:0-40459 GCA_018904595.1 Zaprionus indianus
AGCCTGTGTCCTAGCCTGTGTCTAGCCTGTGTTTAGCCTTTGTCTAGCCTGTGTCTAGCCTGTGTCTAGCCTGTGTCTAGCCTGTGTCTAGCCTGTGTCTGGCCTGTGTCTAGCCTGTGTCTAGCCTGTGTCTAGCCTGTGTCTAGCCTGTGTCTAGCCTGTGTCTGGCCTGTGTCTAGCCTGTGTCTAGCCTGTGTCTAGCCTGTGTCTAGCCTGTGCCTTGCCTGTGACTGGCATGTGCATAGCCTGTGCCTAGCCAGTGTCTAGCCTGTGTCTAGCCTGTGCCTAGCCCTGTGCCTAGCCAGTGTCTAGCCTGTGTCTAGCCTGTGCCTAGCCTGTGTCTAGCCTGTGCCTAGCCAGTGTCTAGCCTGTGTCTAGCCTGTGCCTGGCCTGTGCCATAGCCTGTGCCTAGTCAGTGTCTAGCCTGTGTCTAGCCTGTGCCTGGCCTGAGACTGGCAATGTGCCTAGCCAGTGTCTAGCCTGTGCCTAGCCTGTGCCTAGCCCTGTCCAGCCTGTGTCTAGCCTGTGCCTTGCCTGATGTGCCTGATGTGCCCAGCCAGCCTGTGCCTAGCCTGTGCCTAGCCTGTGTCCAGCCTGTGCTCTAGTGTCTAGCCTGTGCCTTGCCTGTGGCCTAGCCTGTGTCTGTAGCCTGTGTCTAGCCAGCCTGTGCCTGAGCCTGTGCCTAGCCTGTGCCTAGCCAGTGTCTAGCCTTGTGCATAGCCTGTGCCTAGCCAGTGTCTAGCCTGTGTCTAGCCTGTGCCTAGCCTGTGTCTAGCCTGTGCCTAGCCTGTGTATAGCCTGTGTCTAGCCTGTGCCTAGCCTGTGTCTAGCCTGTCTAGCCTGTGTCTAGCCTGTGCCTTGAGCCTGTGACTGCCCATGTGCCTAGCCTGTGCCTAGCCAGTGTCTAGCCTGTGCCTAGCCTGTGCCTAGCCTGTGTCGTAGCCTGTGCCTAGCCTGTGCCTGGCCTGTGCTAGCCATTTGCCTAGCCTGTGCCTAGCCAGTGTCTAGCCTTTGTCTAGCCTGTGCCTAGCCTGTGTCTAGCCTGTGTCTAGCCTGTGCCTAGCCTGTGCCTGTGCCTAGCCAGTGTCTAGCCGGTTTTAGCCTGTGCCTAGCCTGAGTCTAGCCTGTGTCTAGCCTGTGCCTGGCCTGTGCCTAGCCTGTGCCTAGCCTGGTGTCCTAGCCTGTGCCTAGCCTGTGTCTAGCCTGTGCCTAGCCTGTGTGCTAGCCTGTGCCTAGCCTGTGCCTCAGCCTGTGTCTAGCCTGTGTCTAGGCCTGTGTCTGCAGCCTGTGTCTAGCCTGTGTGTCTCTAGCCTGTGTCTAGCCCTGTTAGCCTGTGTCTAGCCTGTGTCTGGCCTGTGTCTAGCCTGTGCCTAGCCTGTGTCTAGCCTGTGTCTAGCCTGTGCCTTGCCTGTGTCTATGTCTAGCCTGTGTCTAGCCTGTGTCTAGCCTGTGTCTAGCCTGTGTCTAGCCTGTGTCTAGCCTGTGTCTAGCCTTTGCCTAGCCTGTGTCTAGCCTGTGTCTAGCCTGTGCCTAGCCAATGTCTAGCCTGTGTCTAGCCTGTGCCTTGCCTGTGACTGGCATGTGACTGGCATGTGCATAGCCTGTGCCTAGCCAGTGTCTAGCCTGTGTCTAGCCTGTGCCTAGACACAGGCTAGACACATGCCTGTGCCTAGCCTGTGCTGTACAGTTAGCGTGTGCCTAGCCAGTGTCTAGCCTGTGTCTAGCCTGTGCCTTGCCAGAGACTGGCATGTGCATAGCGTGTGCCTTGCCAGTGTCTAGCCTGTGTCTAGCCTGTGCCTTGCCTGAGACAGGCATGTGCATAGCGTGTGCCTAGCCAGTGTCTAGCCTGTGCCTAGCCTGTGCCTAGCCTGTGTCTAGCCTGTGTCTAGCCTGTGCCTAGCCTGTGCCTAGCCTGTGCATAGCCTGTGTCTAGCCTGTGTCTAGCCTGTGCCTTGCCTGTGACTGGCATGTGCATAGCCTGTGCCTAGCCAGTGTCTAGCCTGTGTCTAGCCTGTGCCTTGCCTGTGACTGGCATGTGCATAGCGTGTGCCTAGCCAGTGTCTAGCCTCTGTCTAGCCTGTGCCTTGCCAGAGACTGGCATGTGCATAGCGTGTGCCTTGCCAGTGTCTAGCCTGTGTCTAGCCTGTGCCTTGCCTGAGACAGGCATGTGCATAGCGTGTGCCTAGCCAGTGTCTAGCCAGTGCCTAACCTGTGCCTAGCCTGTGCCTAGCCTGTGTCTAGCCTGTGTCTAGCCTGTGCGTTGCCTGTGACTGGCATGTGCATAGCCAGTGCCTAGCCTGTTTCTAGCCTGTGTCTAGCCTGTGCCTAGCCAGTGTCTAGCCTGTGTCTAGCCTGAGCCTTGCCTGTGACTGGCATGTGCATTGCCTGTGCCTAGCCAGTGTCTAGCCTGTGTCTAGCCTGTGCCTTGCCTGAGACTGGCATGTGCATAGCGTGTGCCTAGCCTTTGTCTAGCGTTTGTCTAGCCAGTGCCTAGCCTGTGCCTAGCCTGTGTCTAGCCAGTGCCTAGCCAGTGTATAGCCTCTGTCTAGCCTGTGTCTAGTCAGTGTCTAGCCGGTGTCTAGCCGGTGTCTAGCCTGTGCCTAGCCTGTGCCTAGCCTGTGACTAGCCTGTGCCTAGCCTGTGTCTAGCCTGTGTCTAGCCTGTGCCTTGCCTGTGACTGGCATGTGCATAGCCTATGCCTAGCCAGTGTGTAGCCTGTGTCTAGCCTGTGCCTTGCCTGAGACAGGCATGTGCATAGCGTGTGCCTAGGCAGTGTCTAGCCAGTGCCTAGCCTGTGCCTAGCCAGTGTCTTGCCTTTGTCTAGCCTGTGCATAGCCTGTGTCTAGCCTGTGCCTAGCCAGGGCCTAGCCAGTTTATAGCCTCTGTCTAGCCTGTGTCTAGTCAGTGTCTAGCCGGTGTCTAGCCGGTGTCTAGCCTGTGCCTAGCCTGTGCCTAGCCTGTGCCTAGCCTGTGCCTAGCCTGTGACTAGCCTGTGCCTAGCCTGTGACTAGCTTGTGCCTAGCCTGTGCCTAGCCTGTGTCTAGCCTGTGCCTAGCCTGTGTCTAGCCTGTGTCTACCTGCCTATGTATGTAAGGTAATTATTAGAAAGAGTTTATTATAATGGTTCAATTCAATGTGGTTAATTAATACAAAATAATAGCGTTACAACTTCAGTGTTTTTTCGCAACTTAATAATTGGCAACTTTTACAACTTAATAGCAGTTCCGTTTCTGCACGTTCTACTGTCAACTTTATACGCGAGACGACCGACTACGACTCTCTTTCGCTTCTCTCTCGCAACTCTCTTCTGGCAACACTCTTCGGTTCGCAGGGATGCCAACTATCCTCTTTTGGTGGGGTTGCCAGCTTGCATCAAAGTATACCATCTTACATTCGGCCCTCCTGATCTTCCTCATCCGTCCCGGATGACAAAATATCCTCGTTCTCGGCTACATATTTCCATAACTTCATATTATCGCAGCTTGTTGCGGTAATATTTGGTCCCTCGGTGTTTATTGATGCCTTCTTCACATCGTAGCGCCCGTTTCTCTTAACTTTAATGACAGAATATGGACCAAGATATTCGCTAGCCAGCTTTCGGCCTGCAATAAATTGAGTTCGCTTTATAGCGACCAAGTCGCCCAAATTGTAGATCTGCGCCGTACGACGCTTCTTATCGTAGTGCATCTTGTAATTTTTCTGTGCCTTTTCAATGTTATGTTTTGCTTCTATACGCAGCTGCTGTCACTCCTCGTTGAACTTCTCGACCAACTCCTGCTGCAGCATGTCTAGCAAACGGTCGTCCACCTTGCTATACATCTTCGTACCAAACATAATCTCAAACGGCGTTGACAGCGTTGTCGAATGTACGTGCGAGTTAATTGCCATCTGTACACGTGGCACATACTTATACCACTTAGCAGGTTCGTCTGAAGACAGCTTCGCAAGAATGTCAATTATGCAGCGATTGACCCTCTCGACTTGACCGTTGCCTCTTGCAACTCCGGTTGTTGTGCAAATCTGCTCCACCATGTTGACCTCCAGAAAATCTTTGTAAGCGTTTGATGTAAACGCCGATCCTCTATCGCTTACTATACGGGTGGGAAATCCGAATACGCTTGTCCATTCTTTTAGCTTCTTTAGAACTTCCTCCTGTCCTGTCGACTTCACAGGATATAGCCACACGAATTTGGAGAATCCATCTACCACTGCGAAAATGTACTTGTACATCTTAGAAGTCATATCCATTGGTCCAAGATGATCTACATGCAATGTTTGCAGGGGAACATCACCTTTTCCGATACAATGTAAACGTCCTTCTTGTTTGCCCAATTTCTTACTGTGTATTATACAAACAATACAATTAGAAATATACTTTGATACTTTACCCTCTAAATGCGAGATAAAGTATTGCTGCTTTATGTTATGCATTGTTTTACGTGCAGCGAAGTGACCAGAGTCATGAGCGTTTTTAATGACGTCACGCTCCATAATCTTGGGGACAAGTAGAAGTTCGCAACCATCAACTTTTTTGAAGAGTAGTCCACCCTTCATCTTGTAATTCTCATAAGGTCCATTCTGAAGCAACTGTAATATGGCTTTCACGTTATCGTCTTCTTGTTGCGCTTTTCGTAATCGAGCTGACAACTCAGTTGTGATCATCAAAACATCCTGTGGGTAACGACTAAGATGATCGACGTGCTTCATCCTTGCTCCTGCACGATGTTCTACATCTGGTGCGAAGCTTTTTATGTAGAGTACCCATTCCTCCACATCACGAGGTATTTCGTCTTTGCTTGTTGTCTGCTTAAATGCTGCGCAATCTGTTACCAATTTGAATCGAGTTCCCAATAAAAAATGGCGGAATTTCTTAAGAGCAAGATATGCAGCTTTGATCTCCAAGATATAACTGTGTTTTTTGGCCTCGGCTTCACTCGTCTTTTTGCTCCAGAAATACACGGGATGCATCTGTCCCTCAAAACACTGCAGCAGCACAGCTCCTAGCCCGTCCTTGGAAGCGTCGGTATGTAGCTCTGTCTTTGCCTCCCTAGAGTATATATGCAATACTGGCTTACTTGTTAACAGATCCTTTAATCTTTCGATTGCGTCCTTTTCAGCTTCACCAATTGTAAATGCAGCGTCCTTCCTCAACAAAATTGTCAACGGGCGCGCTATCTCTGCATAACGCGGAATACATTTTCGAAAAATCCAGTCAAACCCAGAAACGATTGAACGCCTTTTATGTTTTTAGGATAACCAAATCGTTTTACAGCTGATGTTTTGTCTGCTCCAGGCCAAACTCGTCCGTTTGCCACTGTATGACCAAGAAAGTTTATACTCTCCTGTAGGAAACTGCATTTTTTCCATTTTATCCTCAAGCCATACCTGGCTGCTGTTTCCAAAACTTGTCTGCTCTTCTGCATGCATACGTCTGCAGACTCTGCGAAAACAACAATGTCGTCCATATAAAGCTGCATTACTTCTTCGTTAATAAGTTTTTGAAAAACATGGTTGACATATCTGATGAACGCAGCGGGCGAATTCTTAAACCCAAAAGGAGCCCTGTTAAATTCAAAGAGGCCTTCTCGTGTGATGAAAGCCGTTAAGTGTCTGCTCTTTTCCTCGATGGGCACGTGAAAGAATCCATTTTCTAAGTCCATAATTGTGAAAAATTTCGCTGCTTGTAGTTTGTCAAGAACATCTTCAATAAGTGGCACAGGAAACAAATCTTGAAGTACCATGCTGTTTAGCTTACGGTAATCGACGCATATCCTCAATGTTTGATCCTTCTTCTTGACCACGACCACGCGACTTGCTACATTTGAAAATGATTCGCGTACAATTCCCATCTGCAACCATTCATTGACCTGATTCTTTACAGCTTCTGCTTCGTTCGGTGACAGACGACTGGGTGCTTGCCGAAATGGCACTATGTTACCATCTGGAACAATGTTCAGCATAATCGGACATTGCGCGTGATCCGCTTCTTCCAACTGAAATGCAGCTTCAATCATATCCTTCACGTCCTTCTGGTATTTTGTTGGCGCTGTAATGTTTTTATATTCTTCAAAAACGCTGTAAACTTCCATTGAATACTCATCTGTAGAAATATGGTCGTTCAGTACTCGTTGAAATATAAACCCGTTCGAATCAGCTACGAATTCAAACTTCTTTATAAAGTCGTAACCAAGAATTACATTGCAGTCCATCTTGCAGTTTGACACAACCAAGAATTTGTGCTTCGTACGCAGCGTGTCGACTTCCAATTCGGCGTTGAAAAATCCAATTGGTTTTGTGCTGGCGTTACCCAGACCACGTAGCGTTGATGCGGTTTTAAAAATGTCCACATTCAACATATCTGCAATGTTCTGCTTAACAATGGTTACATCGGAGCCGGTATCTAATAAACATTCCACCTGTAAGCCATTTAAAAGAATTGTTTTAAGTCGATAACTATTTGAAATAACTCGAACTCGATCAGCGTTTGATGGACAGCAGCGTGAAATATGCCCCTCCTCGTTGCAGCGAAAGCATTTTGTGGCTGACGTGCATTCCTTCCTTTTATGTTCTGACGAGCCGCAATTAAAACAGTATTCTTTCTTTTTCGGTTTTTTCTCGTCTATTTTGTTTTGATTCCCCTGATTCTTGTTCTCGTTCTTTCGATTGTTCTCGTTCTTTTGATGATTATCGTTTATCGGATAATTATCGTTTCTGTGAACTAGTTCATATGTTTCGTATTCCTCTTTAAGCTGTTTATACGTTTTGCACCGATACATGGCGATTTTGAAATCGCTTTTGATCTGCAATCCGTTAACAATGTGGCGAATTACTGCTGTCTCTTCTACGTCACCCATACTTGCAACTTTTTTCATGTTCAGCATGTACTCGTGAAAAGATTCCGTTTTTTTCTTTATGCGATCTTTCAGCTGTTGATGAATATCAGCACTGTTCCAGCTGCATCGAAATTCGTCAATTAATTTATATTTCAATTCCTTATAATTGTTTATAAATTCCGATTCTAAAAAGAGCTTTGCGGTGCCACACATTCTTCCTCTAGCTTGCACGTATTTCTGCTTTTCATTTAGCCCATAAGCTTCGGCATTGTGTTCAAAAATTTCGAACCACTTGACAACGGGTATTGAAACACCATCAAAATCGTTCACCACTTTTTCGAAATTGTTTGCTGTAATTTTCACTTGATTTTCACGCTGTTCATCAACCTCAACTTTGAGTGTCAACAACTGCATAAGCTGCTGCATTTTGGCATTGAGGTCATAATTGCTCGCGGCCGTAAAGTCTCTTTTCGCGTTTTTTTGTTCCATTATCGTTTCTTCTTCGCTTTCGTCTATATACTGATCCTCATTTCTTGTACTGTTCATTTTTTCTTCTAACGCGTGTGCACTTCTCGTTTTTGGCATTTCTCGCGTTCGCTTTTATGTATATGCGTATTTGAATTTTCGACGTTCAGCAACGGTAAAACCACAGATTGACAGCGACTGTTCAGACAAAAAATTCGTTTGTCATTTCACAACTGTTCAACTTAATAATTATTGTTCGTTATTAGGCAAATGTTCAACTTTATCCACTTTTAAACGTATTGTACTAACCGATATGAATCAAAAACCGGCACGAGCCCCCAAATGTAAGGTTATTATTAGAAAGAGTTTATTATAATAGTTCAATTCAATGTGGTTAATTAATACAAAATAATAGCGTTACAACTTCAGTGTTTTTTCGCAACTTAATAATTGGCAACTTTTACAACTTAATAGCAGTTCCGTTTCTGCACGTTCTACTGTCAACTTTATACGCGAGACGACCGACTACGACTCTCTTTCGCTTCTCTCTCGCAACTCTCTTCTGGCAACACTCTTCGGTTCGCAGGGATGCCAACTATCCTCTTTTGGTGGGGTTGCCAGCTTGCATCAAAGTATACCATCTTACATGTATAGCTTGTGTCTAGCCTGTGTCTAGTCTGTGTCTAGCCTGTGCCTAGCCTGTGTCTAGCCTGTGTCTAGCCTGTGTCTAGCCTGTGTCTAGCCTGTGTCTAGCCTGTGTCTAGCCTGTGTCTAGCCTGTGTCTGGCCTGTACCTTGCCTGTGTCTGGCATGTGACTGGCATGTGCATAGCCTGTACCTAGCCAGTGTCTAGCCTGTGTCTAGCCTGTGCCTTGCCTGAGACTGGCATGTGCATAGCGTGTGCCTAGCCAGTGTCTAGCCTGTGTCTAACCTGTGCCTTGCCAGAGACTGGAATGTGCATAGCGTGTGCCTAGCCAGTGTCTAGCCAGTGCCTAGCCTGTGCCTAGCCTGTGTCTAGCCTGTGTCTAGCCTGTGCCTTGCCTGTGACTGGCATATGCATAGAGTGTGCCTAGCCAGTGTCTAGCCTGTGTCTAGCCTGTGCCTTGCCTGAGACAGGCATGTGCATAGCGTGTGCCTAGCCAGTGTCTAGCCAGTGCCTGACCAGTGTCTAGCCTTTGTCTAGCCTGTGCCTAGCCTGTGCCTAGCCTGTGTCTAGCCTGTGTCTAGCCTGTGTCTAGCCTGTGCCTAGCCTGTGTCTAGCCTGTGCCTTGCCTGAGACAGGCATGTGCATAGCGTGTGCCTAGCCAGTGTCTAGCCAGTGCCTGACCAGTGTCTAGCCTTTGTCTAGCCTGTGCATAGCCTGTGTCTAGCCTGTGCCAAGCCAGTGTATAGCCACTATCTAGCCTGTGTCTAGTATGTGTCTAGCCGGTGTCCAGTCGCTGTCTAGCCTGTGCCTAGCCTGTGCCTAGCCTGTGCCTAGCCTGTGACTGGCCTGTGCCTAGCCTGTGCCTAGCTTGTGCCTAGCCTGTGCCTAGCCTGTGCCTAGCCTGTGGCTAGCCTGTGCCTAGCCTATACCTAGCCTGTGTCTAGCCTGTGTCTAGCCTGTGTCTAGCCTGTGTCTAGCCTGTGCCTAGCCTGTGCCTAGCCTGTGTCTAGCCTGTGTCTAGCCTGTGCCTTGCCTGTGACTGGCATGTGCATAGCCTGTGCCTAGCCAGTGTCTAGCCTGTGTCTAGCCTGTGCCTTGCCTGAGACTGGCATGTGCATAGCGTGTGCCTAGCCAGTGTCTAGCCAGTGCCTAGCCTGTGCCTAGCCAGTGTCTAGCCTTTGTCTAGCCTGTGTCTAGCCTGTGTCTAGCCTGTGCCTTTCCTGTGACTGGCATGTGCATAGCCTGTGCCTAGCCAGTGCCTAGCCTGTGTCTAGCCTGTGCCTTGCCTGAGACTGGCATGTGCATAGCGTGTGCCTAGCCAGTGTCTAGCCAGTGCCTAGTCTGTGCCTAGCATGTGCCTAGCCTGTGTCTAGCCTGTGTCTAGCCTGTGTCTAGCCTGTGCCTTGCCTGTGACTGGCATGTGCATAGCCTGTGCCTAGCCAGTGTCTAGCCTGTGTCTAGCCTGTGCCTTGCCTGTGACTGGCATGTGCATAGCCTGTGCCTAGCCAGTGTCTAGCCTTTGTCTAGCCTGTGCATAGCCTGTGTCTAGCCTGTGCCTAGCCAGTGTCTAGCCGGTGTCTATCCGGTGTCTAGCCTGTGCCTAGCCTGTGCCTAGCCTGTGCCTAGCCTGTGACTGGCCTGTGCCTAGCCAGTGAATAGCTTGTGCCTAGCCAGTGCCTAGCCTGTGCCTAGCCTGTGCCTAGCCTGTGCCTAGCCTGTGGCTAGCCTGTACCTAGCCTATGCCTAGCCTGTGTCTAGCCTGTGTCTAGCTTGTGTCTAGCCTGTGTCTAGCCTTTGTCTAGCCTGTGTCTAGCCTGTGTCTAGCCTGTGTCTAGCCTGTGTCTAGCCTGTGTCTAGCCTGTGTCTAGCCTGTGTCTAGCCTGTTTCTAGCCTGTGTCTAGCCTGTGTCTAGCCTGTGTCTAGCTTGTGTCTAGCCTGTGTCTAGCCTGTGTCTAGCTTGTGTCTAGCCTGTGTCTAGCCTGTGTCTAGCCTGTGTCTAAACTGTGTCTAGCCTGTGCCTTGCCAGAGACTGGCATGTGCATAGCGTGTGCCTAGCCAGTGTCTAGCTAGTGCCTAGCCTGTGCCTAGCCTGTGCCTAGCCTGTGTCTAGCCTGTGCCTTGCCTGTGACTGGCATGTGACTGGCATGTGCATAGCCTGTGCCTAGCCAGTGTCTAGCCTGTTTCTAGCCTGTGCCTTGCCTGAGACTGGCATGTGCATAGCGTATGCCTAGCCAGTGTCTAGCCTGTGTCTAGCCTGTGTCTAGCCTGTGTCTAGCCTGTGTCTAGCCTGTGTCTAGCCTGTGTCTAGCCTGTGTCTAGCCTGTGTCTAGCCTGTGTCTAGCCTGTGTCTGGCCTGTACCTTGCCTGTGTCTGGCATGTGACTGGCATGTGCATAGCCTGTACCTAGCCAGTGTCTAGCCTGTGTCTAGCCTGTGCCTTGCCTGAGACTGGCATGTGCATAGCGTGTGCCTAGCCAGTGTCTAGCCTGTGTCTAACCTGTGCCTTGCCAATGACTGGCATGTGCATAGCGAGTGCCTAGCCAGTGTCTAGCCAGTGCCTAACCTGTGTCTAGCCAGTGCCTAGCATGTGCCTTGCCAGAGACTGGCATGTGCATAGCGTGTGCCTAGCCAGTGTCTAGCCAGTGCCTAGCCTGTACCTAGCCTGTGCCTAGCCTGTGCCTATCCTGTGTCTAGCCTATGTCTAGCCTGTGCCTTGCCTGTGACTGGCATGTGCATAGCCTGTGCCTAGCCAGTGTCTAGCCTGTGCCTTGCCTGAGACTGGCATGTGCATAGCGTGTGCCTAGCCAGTGTCTAGCCAGTGCCTAGCCTGTGCCTAGCATGTGCCTAGCCTGTGTCTAGCCTGTGTCTAGCCTGTGCCTTGCCTGTGACTGGCATGTGCATAGCCTGTGCCTAGCCAGTGTCTAGCCTGTGTCTAGCCTGTGCCTTGCCTGAGACAGGCATGTGCATAGCGTGTGCCTAGCCAGTGTCTAGCCAGTGCCTAGTCTGTGCCTAGCCAGTGTATAGCCTTTGTCTAGCCTGTGCATAGCCTGTGTCTAGCCTGTGCCTAGCCAGTGTATAGCCTCTGTCTAGCCTGTGTCTAGTTTGTGTCTAGCCGGTGTCTAGCCTGTGCCTAGCCTGTGCCTAGCCTGTGCCTAGCCTGTGACTGGCCTGTGCCTAGCCTGTGCCTAGCTTGTGCCTAGCCTGTGACTAGCCTGTGCCTAGCCTGTGCCTAGCCTGTGGCTAGCCTGTGCCTAGCCTGTGGCTAGCCTGTGCCTAGCCTATGCTTGCCTAGCCTGTGTGTCTAGCCTGTGTCTAGCCTGTGTCTAGCCTGTGTCTAGCCTGTGTCTAGCCTGTGTCTAGCCTGTGTCTAGCCTGTGTCCAGCCTGTGTCTAGCCTGTGTCTAGCCTGTGTCTAGCCCGTGTCTAGCCTTTGTCTAGCCTGTGTCTAGCCTGTGTCTAGCCTGTGTCTAGCCTGTGTCTAGCCTGTGTCTAGCATGTGTCTAGCCTGTGTCTAGCCTGTGTCTAGCATGTGTCTAGCCTGTGTCTAGCCGGTGTCTAGCCTGTGTCTAGCCTGTGCCTAGCCTTTGTCTAGCCTGTGCCTAGCCTGTGACTGGCCTGTGCCTAGCCTGTGACTAGCTTGTGCCTAGCCAGTGCCTAGCCTGTGCCTAGCCTGTGCCTAGCCTGTGTCTAGCCTGTGTCTAGCCTGTGTCTAGCCTGTGTCTAGCCTGTGTCCACCCTGTGTCTAGCCTGTGTCTAGCCTGTGTCTAGCCTGTGTCCAGTCTGTGTCTAGCCTGTGTCTAGCCTGTGTCTAGCCTGTGTCTAGCCTTTGTCTAGCCTGTGCCTAGCCTGTGTCTAGCCTGTGTCTAGCCTGTGTCTAGCCTGTGTCTAGCCTGTTTCTAGCCTGTTTCTAGCCTGTGTCTAGCCTGTGTCTAGCCTCTGTCTAGCTTGTGTCTAGCCTGTGTCTAGCCTGTGTCTAGCCTGTGTCTAGCCTGTGCCTAGCCTGTGTCTAGCCTGTGTCTAGCCTGTGTCTAGCCTGTGTCTACCCTGTGTCTAGCCTGTGTCTAGCCTGTGCCTTGCCTGTGTCTGGCATGTGACTGGCATGTGCATAGCCTGTGCCTAGCCAGTGTCTAGCCTGTGTCTAGCCTGTGCCTTGCCTGAGACTGGCATGTGCATAGCGTGTGCCTAGCCAGTGTCTAGCCAGTGCCTAGCCTGTACCTAGCCTGTGCCTAGCCTGTGCCTATCCTGTGTCTAGCCTGTGTCTAGCCTGTGCCTAGCCTGTGCCTTGCCTGTGACTGGCATGTGCATAGCCTGTGCCTAGCCAGTGTCTAGCCTGTGCCTTGCCTGAGACTGGCATGTGCATAGCGTGTGCCTAGCCAGTGTCTAGCCAGTGCCTAGCCTGTGCCTAGCATGTGCCTAGCCTGTGTCTAGCCTGTGTCTAGCCTGTGCCTTGCCTGTGACTGGCATGTGCATAGCCTGTGCCTAGCCAGTGTCTAGCCTGTGTCTAGCCTGTGCCTTGCCTGAGACAGGCATGTGCGTAGCGTGTGCCTAGCCAGTGTCTAGCCAGTGCCTAGTCTGTGCCTAGCCAGTGTATAGCCTTTGTCTAGCCTGTGCATAGCCTGTGTCTAGCCTGTGCCTAGCCAGTGTATAGCCTCTGTCTAGCCTGTGTCTAGTTTGTGTCTAGCCGGTGTCTAGCCTGTGCCTAGCCTGTGCCTAGCCTGTGCCTAGCCTATGCCTAGCCTGTGTCTAGCCTGTGTCTAGCCTGCGTCTAGCCTGTGTCTAGCCTGTGTCTAGCCTGTGTCTAGCCTGTGTCTAGCCTGTGTCCAGCCTGTGTCTAGCCTGTGTCTAGCCTGTGTCTAGTCCGTGTCTAGCCTTTGTCTAGCCTGTGTCTAGCCTGTGTCTAGCCTGTGTCTAGCCTGTGTCTAGCCTGTGTCTAGCCTGTGTCTAGCCTGTGTCTAGCATGTGTCTAGCCTGTGTCTAGCCTGTGTCTAGCATGTGTCTTGCCTGTGTCTAGCCGGTGTCTAGCCTGTGTCTAGCCTGTGCCTAGCCTGTGACTGGCCTGTGCCTAGCCTGTGACTAGCTTGTGCCTAGCCAGTGCCTAGCCTGTGCCTAGCCTGTGCCTAGCCTGTGGCTAGCCTGTGTCTAGCCTGTGTCTAGCCTGTGTCTAGCCTGTGTCCAGCCTGTGTCTAGCCTGTGTCTAGCCTGTGTCTAGCCTGTGTCCAGTCTGTGTCTAGCCTGTGTCTAGCCTGTGTCTAGCCTTTGTCTAGCCTGTGCCTAGCCTGTGTCTAGCCTGTGTCTAGCCTGTGTCTAGCCTGTGTCTAGCCTGTTTCTAGCCTGTTTCTAGCCTGTGTCTAGCCTGTGTCTAGCCTCTGTCTAGCTTGTGTCTAGCCTGTGTCTAGCCTGTGTCTAGCCTGTGTCTAGCCTGTGCCTAGCCTGTGTCTAGCCTGTGTCTAGCCTGTGTCTAGCCTGTGTCTAGCCTGTGCCTTGCCTGTGTCTGGCATGTGACTGGCATGTGCATAGCCTGTGCCTAGCCAGTGTCTAGCCTGTGTCTAGCCTGTGCCTTGCCAGAGACTGGCATGTGCATAGCGTGTGCCTAGCCAGTGTCTAGCCAGTGCCTAACCTGTGCCTAGCCTGTGTCTAGCCTGTGCCTTGCCTGTGTCTGGCATGTGACTGGCATGTGCATAGCGTGTGCCTAGCCAGTGTCTAGCCTGTGTCTAGCCTGTGCCTTGCCAGAGACTGGCATGTGCATAGCGTGTGCCTAGCCAGTGTCTAGCCAGTGCCTAACCTGTGCCTAGCCTGTTTCTAGCCTGTGTCTAGCCTGTGCCTTGCCTGTGACTGGCATGTGCATAGCCTGTGCCTAGGCAGTGTCTAGCCTGTGTCTAGCCTGTGCGTTGCCTGAGACAGGCATGTGCATAGCGTGTGCCTAGCCAGTGTCTAGCCAGTGCCTAGCCTGTGCCTAGCCTGTGCCTAGCCTGTGCCTAGCCTGTGTCTAGCCTGTGTCTAGCCTGTGCCTAGCCCGTGTCTAGCCTGTGTCTAGCCAGTGCCTTCCCCGAGACAGGCATGTTCATAGCCTGTGCCTAGCCAGTGTCTAGCCAGTGCCTAGCCAGTGTCTAGCCAGTGCCTAGCCTGTGCCTAGCCAGTGTCTAGCCTTTGTCTAACCTGTGCCTAGCCTGTGTCTAGCCTGTGTCTAGCCTGTGTCTAGCCTGTGCCTTGCCTGTGACTGGCATGTGCATAGCCTGTGCCTAGCCAGTGTCTAGCCTGTGTCTAGCCTGTGCGTTGCCTGAGACAGGCATGTGCATAGCGTGTGCCTAGCCAGTGTCTAGCCAGAGCCTAGCCAGTGTCTAGCCAGTGCCTAGCCAGTGTCTAGCCAGTGCCTAGCCAGTGTCTAGCCAGTGCCTAGCCTGTGCCTAGCCAGTGTCTAGCCTTTGTCTAGCCTGTGCATAGCCTGTGTCTAGTCTGTGTCTAGCCGGTGTCCAGCCGGTGTCTAGCCTGTGCCTAGCCTGTGCCTAGCCTGTGCCTAGCCTGTGACTGGCCTGTGCCTAGCCTGTGCCTAGCTTGTGCCTAGCCTGTGCCTAGCCTGTGCCTAGCCTGTGCCTAGCCTGTGCCTAGCCAGTGTCTAGCCTGTGTCTAGCCTGTGCCTTGCCAGAGACTGGCATGTGCATAGCGTGTGCCTAGCCAGTGTCTAGCCAGTACCTAGCCTGTGTCTAGCCAGTGCCTAGCCTGTGCCTTGCCAGAGACTGGCATGTGCATAGCGTGTGCCTAGCCAGTGTCTAGCCAGTGCCTAGCCTGTGTCTAACCAGTGCCTAGAATGTGCCTAGCCTGTGCCTAGCCTGTGCCTAGCCTGTGCCTAGCCTGTGTCTAGCCTGTGTCTAGCCTGTGCCTTGCCTGTGACTGGCATGTGCATAGCCTGTGCCTAGCCAGTGTCTAGCCTGTGTCTAGCCTGTGCCTTGCCTGAGACTGGCATGTGCATAGCGTGTGCCTAGCCAGTGTCTAGCCAGTGCCTAGCCTGTGCCTAGCCTGTGCCTAGCCTGTGTCTAGCCTGTGTCTAGCCTGTGCCTTTCCTGTGACTGGCATGTGCAAAGCCTGTGCCTAGCCAGTGTCTAGCCTATGTGCATAGCCTGTGCCTAGCCAGTGTCTAGCCTGTGTCTAGCCTGTGCCTTGCCTGAGACTGGCATGTGCATAGCGTGTGCCTAGCCAGTGTCTAGCCAGTGCCTAGCCTGTGCCTAGCCTGTGCCTAGCCTGTGTCTAGCCTGTGTCTAGCCTGTGCCTTTCCTGTGACTGGCATGTGCAAAGCCTGTGCCTAGCCAGTGTCTAGCCAGTGCCTAGCCTGTGCCTAGCCAGTGTATAGCCTTTGTCTAGCCTGTGCATAGCCTGTGTCTAGCCTGTGCCTAGCCAGTGTATAGCCTCTGTCTAGCCTGTGTCTAGTCTGTGTCTAGCCGGTGTCTAGCCGGTGTCTAGCCTGTGTCTAGCCTTTGCCTAGCCTGTGACTTGCCTGTGACTTGCCTGTGCCTAGCCTGTGCCTAGCCTAAGCCTAGCCTGTGCCTAGCCTGTGGCTACCCTGTGCCTAGCCTATGCCTAGCCTGTGTCTAGCCTGTGCCTAGCCTATGCCTAGCCTGTGTCTAGCCTGTGTCTAGACTGTGTCTAGCCTGTGTCTAGCCTGTGTCTAGCCTGTGTCTAGCCTGTGTCCAGCCTGTGTCTAGCCTGTGTCCAGCCTGTGTCTAGCCTGTGCATAGCCTGTGTCTAGCCTGTGCCTAGCCAGTGTAAAGCCTCTGTCTAGCCTGTGTCTAGTCTGTGTCTAGCCGGTGTCTAGCCGGTGTCTAGCCTGTGCCTAGCCTGTGCCTAGCCTGTGACTGGCCTGTGCCTAGCCAGTGTCTAGCCAGTGCCTAGCCTGTGCCTAGCCTGTGCCTAGCCTGTGTCTAGCCTGTGTCTAGCCTGTGCCTTGCCTGTGACTGGCATGTGCATAGCTTGTACCTAGCCAGTGTCTAGCCTGTGTCTAGCCTGTGCCTAGCCTGTGTCTAGCCTGTTTCTAGCCTGTGCCTTGCCTGTGACTGGCATGTGCATAGCCTGTGCCTAGCCAGTGTCTAGCCAGTGCGTAGCCTGTGCCTAGCCTGTGTCCAGCCTGTGTCTAGCCTGTGCCTTGCCTGTGACTGGCATGTGCATAGCCAGTGCCTAGCCTGTGTCTAGCCTGTGTCTAGCCTGTGTCTAGCCTGTGCCTTGCCTGTGACTGGCATGTGCATAGCCTGTGCCTAGCCAGTGTCTAGCCTGTGTCTAGCCTGTGCCTTGCCTGAGACAGGCATGTGCATAGCGTGTGCCTAGCCAGTGTCTAGCCAGTGCCTAGCCTATGCCTAGCCAGTGTCTAGCCTTTGTCTAGCCTGTGCATAGCCTGTGTCTAGCCTGTGCCTAGCCAGTGTATAGCCTCTGTCTAGCCTGTGTCTAGTGAGTGTCTAGCCGGTGTCTAGCCCGTGCCTAGCCTGTGCCTAGCCAGTGACTGGCCTATGCCTAGCCTGTGTCTAGCTTGTGTCTAGCCTGTGTCTAGCCTGTGTCCAGCCTGTGTCTAGCCTGTGTCTAGCCTGTGTCTAGCCTGTGTCTAGCCTGTGTCCAGCCTGTGTCAAGCCTGTGTCTAGCCTGTGTCTAGACTGTGTCCAGCCTGTGTCTAGCCTGTGTCTAGCCTGTGTCTAGCCTGTGTCTAGCCTGTGTCTAGCCTTTGTCTAGCCTGTGCCTAGCCTGTGTCTAGCCTGTGTCTAGCCTGTTTCTAGCCTGTGTCTAGCTTGTGTCTAGCCTGTGTCTAGCCAGTGCCTAGCCGGTGCCTAGCCAGTGTCTAGCCTTTGTCTAGTCTGTGCCAAGCCAGTGTCTAGCCTGTGCCTAGCCAGTGTATAGCCTCTGTCTAGCCTGTGTCTAGTCAGTGTCTAGCCGGTGTCTAGCGGATGTCTAGCCTGTGACTAGCTTGTGCCTAGACAGTGGCTAGCCTGTGCCTAGCCTATGCCTAGCCTGTGTCTAGCCTGTGTCTAGCCTGTGTCTAGCCTGTGTCCAGCCTGTGTCTAGCCTGTGTCTAGCCTGTGTGTAGCCTGTGTCTAGCCTTTATCTAGCCTGTGCCTAGCCTGTGGCTAGCCTGTGTCTAGCCTTTGTCTAGCCTGTGTCTAGCCTGTTTCTAGCCTGTTTCTAGCCTGTGTCTAGCCTGTGTCTAGCTTGTGTCTAGCCTGTGTCTAGCTTGTGTCTAGCCTGTGTCTACCCTGTGTCTAGCCTGTGTCTACCCTGTGCCTAGCCTGTGTCTAGCCTGTGTCTAGCCTGTGTCTAACCTGTGCCTAGCCAGTGTCTAGCCTGTGTCAAGCCTGTGCCCTGCCTGTGCCTAGCCTGTGGCTAGCCTGTGCCTAGCCTATGCCTAGCCTGTGTCTAGCCTGTGCCTAGCCTATGCCTAGCCTGTGTCTAGCCTGTGTCTAGACTGTGTCTAGCCTGTGTCTAGCCTGTGTCTAGCCTGTGTCTAGCCTGTGTCCAGCCTGTGTCTAGCCTGTGTCCAGCCTGTGTCTAGCCTGTGCATAGCCTGTGTCTAGCCTGTGCCTAGCCAGTGTAAAGCCTCTGTCTAGCCTGTGTCTAGTCTGTGTCTAGCCGGTGTCTAGCCGGTGTCTAGCCTGTGCCTAGCCTGTGCCTAGCCTGTGACTGGCCTGTGCCTAGCCAGTGTCTAGCCAGTGCCTAGCCTGTGCCTAGCCTGTGCCTAGCCTGTGCCTAGCCTGTGTCTAGCCTGTGTCTAGCCTGTGCCTTGCCTGTGACTGGCATGTGCATAGCTTGTACCTAGCCAGTGTCTAGCCTGTGTCTAGCCTGTGCCTAGCCTGTGTCTAGCCTGTTTCTAGCCTGTGCCTTGCCTGTGACTGGCATGTGCATAGCCTGTGCCTAGCCAGTGTCTAGCCAGTGTCTAGCCAGTGCGTAGCCTGTGCCTAGCCTGTGTCCAGCCTGTGTCTAGCCTGTGCCTTGCCTGTGACTGGCATGTGCATAGCCAGTGCCTAGCCTGTGTCTAGCCTCTGTCTAGCCTGTGCCTTGCCTGTGACTGGCATGTGCATAGCCTGTGCCTAGCCAGTGTCTAGCCTGTGTCTAGCCTGTGCCTTGCCTGAGACAGGCATGTGCATAGCGTGTGCCTAGCCAGTGTCTAGCCAGTGCCTAGCCTATGCCTAGCCAGTGTCTAGCCTTTGTCTAGCCTGTGCATAGCCTGTGTCTAGCCTGTGCCTAGCCAGTGTATAGCCTCTGTCTAGCCTGTGTCTAGTGAGTGTCTAGCCGGTGTCTAGCCCGTGCCCAGCCTGTGCCTAGCCAGTGACTGGCCTATGCCTAGCCTGTGTCTAGCCTGTGTCTAGCCTGTGTCTAGCCTGTGTCCAGCCTGTGTCTAGCCTGTTTCTAGCCTGTGTCTAGCCTGTGTCTAGCCTGTGTCCAGCCTGTGTCTAGCCTGTGTCTAGCCTGTGTCTAGCCTGTGTCCAGCCTGTGTCTAGCCTGTGTCTAGCCTGTGTCTAGCCTGTGTCTAGCCTGTGTCTAGCCTGTGTCTAGCCTTTGTCTAGCCTGTGCCTAGCCTGTGTCTAGCCTGTGTCTAGCCTGTTTCTAGCCTGTGTCTAGCCTGTGTCTAGCCTGTGTCTAGCTTGTGTCTAGCCTGTGTCTAGCCAGTGCCTAGCCTGTGCCTAGCCAGTGTCTAGCCTTTGTCTAGTCTGTGCCAAGCCAGTGTCTAGCCTGTGCCTAGCCAGTGTATAGCCTCTGTCTAGCCTGTGTCTAGTCAGTGTCTAGCCGGTGTCTAGCGGATGTCTAGCCTGTGACTAGCTTGTGCCTAGACAGTGGCTAGCCTGTGCCTAGCCTATGCCTAGCCTGTGTCTAGCCTGTGTCTAGCCTGTGTCTAGCCTGTGTCCAGCCTGTGTCTAGCCTGTGTCTAGCCTGTGTGTAGCCTGTGTCTAGCCTTTATCTAGCCTGTGCCTAGCCTGTGGCTAGCCTGTGTCTAGCCTTTGTCTAGCCTGTGTCTAGCCTGTGTCTAGCCTGTTTCTAGCCTGTTTCTAGCCTGTGTCTAGCCTGTGTCTAGCCTGTGTCTAGCTTGTGTCTAGCCTGTGTCTAGCTTGTGTCTAGCCTGTGTCTACCCTGTGTCTAGCCTGTGTCTACCCTGTGCCTAGCCTGTGTCTAGCCTGTGTCTAGCCTGTGTCTAGCCTGTGTCTAGCCTGTGTCTAGCCTGTGTCTAACCTGTGCCTAGCCAGTGTCTAGCCTGTGTCAAGCCTGTGCCTTGCCTGTGACTGGCATGTGACTGGCATGTGCATAGCCTGTGCCTAGCCAGTGTCTAGCCTGTGTCTAGCCTGTGCCTTACCTGAGACTGGCATGTGCATAGCGTGTGCTTAGCCAGTGTCTAGCCTGTGTCTAGCCTGTGCCTTGCCAGAGACTGGCATGTGCATAGCGTGTGCCTAGCCAGTGTCTAGCCAGTGCCTAGCCTGTGCCTAGCCTGTGCCTAGCCTGTGTCTAGCCTGTGTCTAGCCTGTGCCTTGCCTGTGATTGGCATGTGCATAGCCTGTGCCTAGCCTGTGTCTAGCCTGTGTCTAGCCTGTGTCTAGCCTGTGCCTTGCCTGAGACAGGCATGTGCATAGCCTGTGCCTAGCCAGTGTCTAGCCTGTGTCTAGCCTGTGCCTTGCCTGAGACAGGCATGTGCATAGCGTGTGCCTAGCCAGTGTCTAGCCAGTGCCTAGCCTGTGCCTAGCCTGTGTCCAGCCTGTGTCTAGCCTGTGCATAGCCTGTGTCTAGCCTGTGCCTAGCCAGTGTAAAGCCTCTGTCTAGCCTGTGTCTAGTCTGTGTCTAGCCGGTGTCTAGCCGGTGTCTAGCCTGTGCCTAGCCTGTGCCTAGCCTGTGACTGGCCTGTGCCTAGCCAGTGTCTAGCCAGTGCCTAGCCTGTGCCTAGCCTGTGCCTAGCCTGTGCCTAGCCTGTGCCTAGCCTGTGTCTAGCCTCTGTCTAGCCTGTGCCTTGCCTGTGACTGGCATGTGCATAGCTTGTGCCTAGCCAGTGTCTAGCCTGTGTCTAGAATGTGCCTAGCCTGTGTCTAGCCTGTGTCTAGCCTGTGCCTTGCCTGTGACTGGCATGTGCATAGCCTGTGCCTAGCCAGTGTCTAGCCAGTGCCTAGCCTGTGCCTAGCCTGTGTCCAGCCTGTGTCTAGCCTGTGCCTTGCCTGTGACTGGCATGTGCATAGCCAGTGCCTAGCCTGTGTCTAGCCTGTGTCTAGCCTGTGCCTTGCCTGTGACTGGCATGTGCATAGCCTGTGCCTAGCCAGTGTCTAGCCTGTGTCTAGCCTGTGCCTTGCCTGAGACAGGCATGTGCATAGCGTGTGCCTAGTCAGTGTCTAGCCAGTGCCTAGCCTATGCCTAGCCAGTGTCTAGCCTTTGTCTAGCCTGTGCATAGCCTGTGTCTAGCCTGTGCCTAGCCAGTGTATAGCCTCTGTCTAGCCTGTGTCTAGTGAGTGTCTAGCCGGTGTCTAGCCCGTGCCTAGCCTGTGCCTAGCCAGTGACTGGACTATGCCTAGCCTGTGTCTAGCCTGTGTCTAGCCTGTGTCTAGCCTGTGTCTAGCCTGTGTCTAGCCTGTGTCCAGCCTGTGTCTATCCTGTGTCTAGCCTGTGTCTAGCCTGTGACCAGCCTGTATCTAGCCTGTGTCTAGCCTGTGTCTAGCCTGTGTCCAGCCTGTGTCTAGCCTGTGTCTAGCCTGTGTCTAGCCTGTGTCTAGCCTTTGTCTAGCCTGTGCCTAGCCTGTGTCTAGCCTGTGTCCAGCCTGTTTCTAGCCTGTGTCTAGCCTGTGTCTAGCCTGTGTCTAGCTTGTGTCTAGCCTGTGTCTAGCCTGTGTCTAGCCTGTGCCTAGCCTGTGTCTAGCCTGTGTCTAGCCTGTGCCTAGCCAGTGTCTAGCCTGTGTCTAGCCTGTGCCTTGCCTGTGACATGCATGTGACTGGCATGTGCATAGCCTGTACCTAGCCAGTGTCTAGCCTGTGTCTAGCCTGTGCCTTGCCAGTGACTGGCATGTGCATAGCCTGTGCCTAGCCAGTGTCTAGCCTGTGTCTAGCCTGTGCCTAGCCTGTGCCTAGCCTGTGCCTAGCCTGTGCCTAGCCTGTGCCTAGCCTGTGCCTAGCCAGTGCCTAGCCTGTGTCTAGCCTGTGCCTTGCCTGAGACTGGCATGTGCATAGCGTGTGCCTAGCCAGTGTCTAGCCTGTGCCTTGCCAGTGTCTACCCAGTGCCTAGCCTGTGCCTAGCCAGTGTATAGCCTCTGTCTAGCCTGTGTCTAATCTGTGCCTAGCCTGTGCCTTGCCTGTGACTGGCATGTGCATAGCCTGTGCCTTACCAGTGTCTAGCCTGTGTCTAGCCTGTGCCTTGCCTGTGACTGGCATGTGCATAGCCTGTGCCTAGCCAGTGTCTAGCCTGTGTCTAGCCTGTGCCTAGCCAGTGTCTAGCCTGTGTCTAGCCTGTGCCAAGCCTGTGTCTAGCCTGTGTCTAGCCTGTGTTTGGCCCTTGCCTTGCCTGTGACTGGCATGTGCATGGCCTGTGCCTAGCCAGTGTCTAGCCTGTGTCTAGCCTGTGCCTTGCCTGAGACAGGCATGTGCATAGCGTGTGCCTAGCCAGTGTCTAGCCAGTGCCTAGCCTGTGCCTAGCCAGTGTCTAGCCTTTGTCTAGCCTGTGCATAGCCTGTGTCTAGCCTGTGCCTAGCCTGTGTCTAGCCTGTGCCTAGCCAGTGTAAAGCCTCTGTCTAGCCTGTGTCTAGTCTGTGTCTAGCCGGTGTCTAGCCGGTGTCTAGCCTGTGCCTAGCCTGTGCCTAGCCTGTGACTGGCCTGTGCCTAGCCAGTGTCTACCCAGTGCCTAGCCTGTGCCTAGCCAGTGTATAGCCTCTGTCTAGCCTGTGTCTAATCTGTGCCTAGCCTGTGCCTTGCCTGTGACTGGCATGTGCATAGCCTGTGCCTAGCCAGTGTCTAGCCTGTGTCTAGCCTGTGCCTTGCCTGAGACAGGCATGTGCATAGCGTGTGCCTAGCCAGTGTCTAGCCAGTGCCTAGCCTGTGCCTAGCCAGTGTCTAGCCTTTGTCTAGCCTGTGCATAGCCTGTGTCTAGCCTTTGCATAGCCTGAGACAGGCATGTGCATAGCGTGTGCCTAGCCAGTGTCTAGCCAGTGCCTAGCCTGTGCCTAGCCAGTGTCTAGCCTTTGTCTAGCCTGTGCATAGCCTGTGTCTAGCCTGTGCCTAGCCAGTGTAAAGCCTCTGTCTAGTCTGTGTCTAGTCTGTGTCTAGCCGGTGTCTAGCCGGTGTCTAGCCTGTGCCTAGCCTGTGCCTAGCCTGTGACTAGCCTGTGCCTAGCCAGTGCCTAGCCTGTGCCTTGCCTGTGACTGGCATGTGCATAGCCTGTGCCTAGCCAGTGTCTAGCCTGTGTCTAGCCTGTGTCTAGCCTGTGCCTTGCCTGAGACTGGCATGTGCATAGCGTGTGCCTAGCCAGTGTCTAGCCTGTGACTAGCCTGTGCCTAGCCTGTGTCTAGCCTATGTCTAGCCTGTGCCTTGCCTGTGACTGGCATGTGCATAGCCTGTGCCTAGCCAGTGTCTAGCCTGTGTCTAGCCTGTGTCTAGCCTGTGCCTTGCCTGAGACTGGCATGTGCATAGCGTGTGCCTAGCCAGTGTCTAGCCAGTGCCTAGCTTGTGCCTAGCCTGTGCCTAGCCTGTGCCTAGCCTGTGCCTAGCCTGTGCCTAGCCTGTGCCTAGCCTGTGCCTAGCCTGTGCCTAGCCTGTGCCTAGCCTGTGCCTAGCCTGTGCCTAGCCTGTGCCTAGCCTGTGCCTAGCCTGTGCCTAGCCTGTGCCTAGCCTGTGCCTAGCCTGTGCCTAGCCTGTGCCTAGCCTGTGCCTAGCCTGTGCCTAGCCTGTAGCCTGTGCCTAGCCTGTGCCTAGCCTGTGCCTAGCCTGTGCCTAGCCTGTGCCTAGCCTGTGCCTAGCCTGTGCCTAGCCTGTGCCTAGCCTGTGCCTAGCCTGTGCCTAGCCTGTGCCTAGCCTGTGTCTAGCCTGTGTTTAGCTTGTGCCTTGCCTGTGACTGGCATGTGCATAGCGTGTGCCTAGCCAGTGTCTAGCCAGTGCCTAGCCTGTGCCTAGCCAGTGTCTAGCCTTTGTCTAGCCTGTGCATAGCCTGTGTCTAGCCTGTGCCTAGCCAGTGTATAGCCTCTGTCTAGCCTGTGTCTAATCTGTGTCTAGCCGGTGTCTAGCCTGTGTCTAGCCTGTGCCTTGCCTGTGACTGGCATGTGCATAGCCTGTGCCTAGCCAGTGTCTAGCCTGTGTCTAGCCTGTGCCTTGCCTGAGACTGGCATGTGCATAGCGTGTGCCTAGCCAGTGTCTAGCCAGTGCCTAGCCTGTGCCTAGCCAGTGTCTAGCCTTTGTCTATCCTGTGCATAGCCTGTGTCTAGCCTGTGCCTAGCCAGTGTATAGCCTCTGTCTAGCCGGTGTCTAGCCTGTGTCTAGCCTGTGCCTAGCCTGTGACTGGCCTGTGCCTAGCCAGTGTCTAGCCTGTGCCTTGCCTGTGACTGGCATGTGCATAGCCTGTGCCTAGCCAGTGTCTAGCCTGTGTCTAGCCTGTGCCAAGCCTGAGACAGGCATGTGCATAGCGTGTGCCTAGCCAGTATCTAGCCAGTGCCTAGCCTGTGCCTAGCCAGTGTCTAGCCTTTGTCCAGCCTGTGCATAGCCTGTGTCTAGCCTGTGCCTAGCCAGTGTAAAGCCTCTGTCTAGCCTGTGTCTAGTCTGTGTCTAGCCGGTGTCTAGCCGGTGTCTAGCCGGTGTCTAGCCTGTGCCTAGCCTGTGCCTAGCCTGTGACTGGCATGCGCCTAGCCAGTGTCTAGCCAGTGCCTAGCCTGTGCCTAGCCTGTGCCTAGCCTGTGTCTAGCCTGTGTCTAGCCTGTGCCTTGCCTGTGACTGGCATGTGCACAGCCTGTGCTTAGCCAGTGTCTAGCCTGTGTCTAGCCTGTGTCTAGCCTGTGTCTAGCCTGTGCCTTGCCTGTGACTGGCATGTGCATAGCCTGTGCCTAGCCAGTGTCTAGCCTGTGTCTAGCCTGTGCCTTGCCTGAGACTGGCATGTGCATAGCGTGTGCCTAGCCAGTGTCTAGCCAGTGCCTAGCATGTGCCTAGCCAGTGTCTAGCCTTTGTCTATCCTGTGCATAGCCTGTGTCTAGCCTGTGCCTAGCCAGTGTATAGCCTCTGTCTAGACGGTGTCTAGCCTGTGTCTAGCCTGTGCCTAGCCTGTGACTGGCCAGTGCCTAGCCTGTGTCTAGCCTGTGTCTAGCCTGTGCCTTGCCTGTGACTGGCATGTGCATAGCGTGTGCCTAGCCAGTGTCTAGCCAGTGCCTAGCCTGTGCCTAGCCAGTGTATAGCCTCTGTCTAGCCTGTGTCTAATCTGTGCCTAGCCTGTGCCTTGCCTGTGACTGGCATGTGCATAGCCTGTGCCTAGCCAGTGTCTAGCCTGTGTCTAGCCTGTGCCTTGCCTGAGACAGGCATGTGCATAGCGTGTGCCTAGCCAGTGTCTAGCCAGTGCCTAGCCTGTGCCTAGCCAGTGTCTAGCCTTTGTCTAGCCTGTGCATAGCCTGTGTCTAGCCTTTGCATAGCCTGAGACAGGCATGTGCATAGCGTGTGCCTAGCCAGTGTCTAGCCAGTGCCTAGCCTGTGCCTAGCCAGTGTCTAGCCTTTGTCTAGCCTGTGCATAGCCTGTGTCTAGCCTGTGCCTAGCCAGTGTAAAGCCTCTGTCTAGTCTGTGTCTAGTCTGTGTCTAGCCGGTGTCTAGCCGGTGTCTAGCCTGTGCCTAGCCTGTGCCTAGCCTGTGACTAGCCTGTGCCTAGCCAGTGCCTAGCCTGTGCCTTGCCTGTGACTGGCATGTGCATAGCCTGTGCCTAGCCAGTGTCTAGCCTGTGTCTAGCCTGTGTCTAGCCTGTGCCTTGCCTGAGACTGGCATGTGCATAGCGTGTGCCTAGCCAGTGTCTAGCCTGTGACTAGCCTGTGCCTAGCCTGTGTCTAGCCTATGTCTAGCCTGTGCCTTGCCTGTGACTGGCATGTGCATAGCCTGTGCCTAGCCAGTGTCTAGCCTGTGTCTAGCCTGTGTCTAGCCTGTGCCTTGCCTGAGACTGGCATGTGCATAGCGTGTGCCTAGCCAGTGTCTAGCCAGTGCCTAGCTTGTGCCTAGCCTGTGCCTAGCCTGTGCCTAGCCTGTGCCTAGCCTGTGCCTAGCCTGTGCCTAGCCTGTGCCTAGCCTGTGCCTAGCCTGTGCCTAGCCTGTGCCTAGCCTGTGCCTAGCCTGTGCCTAGCCTGTGCCTAGCCTGTGCCTAGCCTGTGCCTAGCCTGTGCCTAGCCTGTGCCTAGCCTGTGCCTAGCCTGTGCCTAGCCTGTGCCTAGCCTGTGCCTAGCCTGTGCCTAGCCTGTGCCTAGCCTGTGCCTAGCCTGTGCCTAGCCTGTGCCTAGCCTGTGCCTAGCCTGTGCCTAGCCTGTGCCTAGCCTGTGCCTAGCCTGTGCCTAGCCTGTGTCTAGCCTGTGTTTAGCTTGTGCCTTGCCTGAGACTGGCATGTGCATAGCGTGTGCCTAGCCAGTGTCTAGCCAGTGCCTAGCCTGTGCCTAGCCAGTGTCTAGCCTTTGTCTAGCCTGTGCATAGCCTGTGTCTAGCCTGTGCCTAGCCAGTGTATAGCCTCTGTCTAGCCTGTGTCTAATCTGTGTCTAGCCGGTGTCTAGCCTGTGTCTAGCCTGTGCCTTGCCTGTGACTGGCATGTGCATAGCCTGTGCCTAGCCAGTGTCTAGCCTGTGTCTAGCCTGTGCCTTGCCTGAGACTGGCATGTGCATAGCGTGTGCCTAGCCAGTGTCTAGCCAGTGCCTAGCCTGTGCCTAGCCAGTGTCTAGCCTTTGTCTATCCTGTGCATAGCCTGTGTCTAGCCTGTGCCTAGCCAGTGTATAGCCTCTGTCTAGCCGGTGTCTAGCCTGTGTCTAGCCTGTGCCTAGCCTGTGACTGGCCTGTGCCTAGCCAGTGTCTAGCCTGTGCCTTGCCTGTGACTGGCATGTGCATAGCCTGTGCCTAGCCAGTGTCTAGCCTGTGTCTAGCCTGTGCCAAGCCTGAGACAGGCATGTGCATAGCGTGTGCCTAGCCAGTATCTAGCCAGTGCCTAGCCTGTGCCTAGCCAGTGTCTAGCCTTTGTCCAGCCTGTGCATAGCCTGTGTCTAGCCTGTGCCTAGCCAGTGTAAAGCCTCTGTCTAGCCTGTGTCTAGTCTGTGTCTAGCCGGTGTCTAGCCGGTGTCTAGCCGGTGTCTAGCCTGTGCCTAGCCTGTGCCTAGCCTGTGACTGGCATGCGCCTAGCCAGTGTCTAGCCAGTGCCTAGCCTGTGCCTAGCCTGTGCCTAGCCTGTGTCTAGCCTGTGTCTAGCCTGTGCCTTGC
This sequence comes from Zaprionus indianus, assembly GCA_018904595.1. NCBI lineage: Eukaryota > Metazoa > Arthropoda > Insecta > Diptera > Drosophilidae > Zaprionus > Zaprionus indianus. The sequence goes on from JAEIHA010000983.1 coordinate 26,339, forward strand.
CTGTGACTGGCATGTGCACAGCCTGTGCTTAGCCAGTGTCTAGCCTGTGTCTAGCCTGTGTCTAGCCTGTGTCTAGCCTGTGCCTTGCCTGTGACTGGCATGTGCATAGCCTGTGCCTAGCCAGTGTCTAGCCTGTGTCTAGCCTGTGCCTTGCCTGAGACTGGCATGTGCATAGCGTGTGCCTAGCCAGTGTCTAGCCAGTGCCTAGCATGTGCCTAGCCAGTGTCTAGCCTTTGTCTATCCTGTGCATAGCCTGTGTCTAGCCTGTGCCTAGCCAGTGTATAGCCTCTGTCTAGACGGTGTCTAGCCTGTGTCTAGCCTGTGCCTAGCCTGTGACTGGCCAGTGCCTAGCCTGTGCCTAGCCTGTGCCTAGCCTGTGACTGGCATGCGCCTAGCCAGTGTCTAGCCAGTGCCTAGCCTGTGCCTAGCCTGTGCCTAGCCTGTGTCTAGCCTGTGTCTAGCCTGTGCCTTGCCTGTGACTGGCATGTGCACAGCCTGTGCTTAGCCAGTGTCTAGCCTGTGTCTAGCCTGTGTCTAGCCTGTGTCTAGCCTGTGCCTTGCCTGTGACTGGCATGTGCATAGCCTGTGCCTAGCCAGTGTCTAGCCTGTGTCTAGCCTGTGCCTTGCCTGAGACTGGCATGTGCATAGCGTGTGCCTAGCCAGTGTCTAGCCAGTGCCTAGCATGTGCCTAGCCAGTGTCTAGCCTTTGTCTAGCCTGTGCATAGCCTGTGTCTAGCCTGTGCCTAGCCAGTGTATAGCCTCTGTCTAGACGGTGTCTAGCCTGTGTCTAGCCTGTGCCTAGCCTGTGACTGGCCAGTGCCTAGCCTGTGTCTAGCCTGTGCCTTGCCTGTGACTGGCATGTGCATAGCCTGTGCCTAGCCAGTGTCTAGCCTGTGTCTAGCCTGTGCCTTGCCTGAGACTGGCATGTGCATAGCGTGTGCCTAGCCAGTGTCTAGCCAGTGCCTAGCATGTGCCTAGCCAGTGTCTAGCCTTTGTCTATCCTGTGCATAGCCTGTGTCTAGCCTGTGCCTAGCCAGTGTATAGCCTCTGTCTAGACGGTGTCTAGCCTGTGTCTAGCCTGTGCCTAGCCTGTGACTGGCCAGTGCCTAGCCTGTGTCTAGCCTGTGTCTAGCCTGTGCCTTGCCTGTGACTGGCATGTGCATAGCGTGTGCCTAGCCAGTGTCTAGCCAGTGCCTAGCCTGTGCCTAGCCAGTGTATAGCCTCTGTCTAGCCTGTGTCTAATCTGTGCCTAGCCTGTGCCTTGCCTCTGACTGGCATGTGCATAGCCTGTGCCTAGCCAGTGTCTAGCCTGTGTCTAGCCTGTGCCTTGCCTGAGACAGGCATGTGCATAGCGTGTGCCTAGCCAGTGTCTAGCCAGTGCCTAGCCTGTGCCTAGCCAGTGTCTAGCCTTTGTCTAGCCTGTGCATAGCCTGTGTCTAGCCTTTGCATAGCCTGAGACAGGCATGTGCATAGCGTGTGCCTAGCCAGTGTCTAGCCAGTGCCTAGCATGTGCCTAGCCAGTGTCTAGCCTTTGTCTATCCTGTGCATAGCCTGTGTCTAGCCTGTGCCTAGCCAGTGTATAGCCTCTGTCTAGACGGTGTCTAGCCTGTGTCTAGCCTGTGCCTAGCCTGTGACTGGCCAGTGCCTAGCCTGTGTCTAGCCTGTGTCTAGCCTGTGCCTTGCCTGTGACTGGCATGTGCATAGCGTGTGCCTAGCCAGTGTCTAGCCAGTGCCTAGCCTGTGCCTAGCCAGTGTATAGCCTGTGTCTAGCCTGTGTCTAGCCTGTGTCTAGCCTGTGCCTTGCCTGTGACTGGCATGTGCATAGCCTGTGCCTAGCCAGTGTCTAGCCTGTGTCTAGCCTGTGCCTTGCCTGAGACTGGCATGTGCATAGCGTGTGCCTAGCCAGTGTCTAGCCAGTGCCTAGCCTGTGCCTAGCCAGTGTCTAGCCTTTGTCTATCCTGTGCATAGCCTGTGTCTAGCCTGTGCCTAGCCAGTGTATAGCCTCTGTCTAGCCGGTGTCTAGCCTGTGTCTAGCCTGTGCCTAGCCTGTGACTGGCCTGTGCCTAGCCTGTGCCTAGCCTGTGCCTAGCCTGTGACTGGCATGCGCCTAGCCAGTGTCTAGCCAGTGCCTAGCCTGTGCCTAGCCTGTGCCTAGCCTGTGTCTAGCCTGTGTCTAGCCTGTGCCTTGCCTGTGACTGGCATGTGCATAGCCTGTGCCTAGCCAGTGTCTAGCCTGTGTCTAGCCTGTGCCTTGCCTGAGACTGGCATGTGCATAGCGTGTGCCTAGCCAGTGTCTAGCCAGTGCCTAGCCTGTGCCTAGCCAGTGTCTAGCCTTTGTCTATCCTGTGCATAGCCTGTGTCTAGCCTGTGCCTAGCCAGTGTATAGCCTCTGTCTAGCCGGTGTCTAGCCTGTGTCTAGCCTGTGCCTAGCCTGTGACTGGCCTGTGCCTAGCCAGTGTCTAGCCTGTGCCTTGCCTGTGACTGGCATGTGCATAGCCTGTGCCTAGCCAGTGTCTAGCCTGTGTCTAGCCTGTGCCAAGCCTGAGACAGGCATGTGCATAGCGTGTGCCTAGCCAGTATCTAGCCAGTGCCTAGCCTGTGCCTAGCCAGTGTCTAGCCTTTGTCCAGCCTGTGCATAGCCTGTGTCTAGCCTGTGCCTAGCCAGTGTAAAGCCTCTGTCTAGCCTGTGTCTAGTCTGTGTCTAGCCGGTGTCTAGCCGGTGTCTAGCCGGTGTCTAGCCTGTGCCTAGCCTGTGCCTAGCCTGTGACTGGCATGCGCCTAGCCAGTGTCTAGCCAGTGCCTAGCCTGTGCCTAGCCTGTGCCTAGCCTGTGTCTAGCCTGTGTCTAGCCTGTGCCTTGCCTGTGACTGGCATGTGCACAGCCTGTGCTTAGCCAGTGTCTAGCCTGTGTCTAGCCTGTGTCTAGCCTGTGTCTAGCCTGTGCCTTGCCTGTGACTGGCATGTGCATAGCCTGTGCCTAGCCAGTGTCTAGCCTGTGTCTAGCCTGTGCCTTGCCTGAGACTGGCATGTGCATAGCGTGTGCCTAGCCAGTGTCTAGCCAGTGCCTAGCATGTGCCTAGCCAGTGTCTAGCCTTTGTCTATCCTGTGCATAGCCTGTGTCTAGCCTGTGCCTAGCCAGTGTATAGCCTCTGTCTAGACGGTGTCTAGCCTGTGTCTAGCCTGTGCCTAGCCTGTGACTGGCCAGTGCCTAGCCTGTGTCTAGCCTGTGTCTAGCCTGTGCCTTGCCTGTGACTGGCATGTGCATAGCGTGTGCCTAGCCAGTGTCTAGCCAGTGCCTAGCCTGTGCCTAGCCAGTGTATAGCCTCTGTCTAGCCTGTGTCTAATCTGTGCCTAGCCTGTGCCTTGCCTGTGACTGGCATGTGCATAGCCTGTGCCTAGCCAGTGTCTAGCCTGTGTCTAGCCTGTGCCTTGCCTGAGACAGGCATGTGCATAGCGTGTGCCTAGCCAGTGTCTAGCCAGTGCCTAGCCTGTGCCTAGCCAGTGTCTAGCCTTTGTCTAGCCTGTGCATAGCCTGTGTCTAGCCTTTGCATAGCCTGAGACAGGCATGTGCATAGCGTGTGCCTAGCCAGTGTCTAGCCAGTGCCTAGCCTGTGCCTAGCCAGTGTCTAGCCTTTGTCTAGCCTGTGCATAGCCTGTGTCTAGCCTGTGCCTAGCCTGTGCCTAGCCTGTGCCTAGCCTGTGTCTAGCCTGTGTCTAGCCTGTGCCTTGCCTGTGACTGGCATGTGCACAGCCTGTGCTTAGCCAGTGTCTAGCCTGTGTCTAGCCTGTGTCTAGCCTGTGTCTAGCCTGTGCCTTGCCTGTGACTGGCATGTGCATAGCCTGTGCCTAGCCAGTGTCTAGCCTGTGTCTAGCCTGTGCCTTGCCTGAGACTGGCATGTGCATAGCGTGTGCCTAGCCAGTGTCTAGCCAGTGCCTAGCATGTGCCTAGCCAGTGTCTAGCCTTTGTCTAGCCTGTGCCTAGCCTGTGTCTAGCCTGTGCCTAGCCAGTGTCTAGCCTGTGTCTAGCCTGTGTCTAGCCTGTGTCTAGCCTGTGCCTAGCCTGTGACTGGCCAGTGCCTAGCCTGTGCCTAGCCTGTGCCTAGCCTGTGACTGGCATGCGCCTAGCCAGTGTCTAGCCAGTGCCTAGCCTGTGCCTAGCCTGTGCCTAGCCTGTGTCTAGCCTGTGTCTAGCCTGTGCCTTGCCTGTGACTGGCATGTGCACAGCCTGTGCTTAGCCAGTGTCTAGCCTGTGTCTAGCCTGTGTCTAGCCTGTGTCTAGCCTGTGCCTTGCCTGTGACTGGCATGTGCATAGCCTGTGCCTAGCCAGTGTCTAGCCTGTGTCTAGCCTGTGCCTTGCCTGAGACTGGCATGTGCATAGCGTGTGCCTAGCCAGTGTCTAGCCAGTGCCTAGCATGTGCCTAGCCAGTGTCTAGCCTTTGTCTAGCCTGTGCCTTGCCTGTGACTGGCATGTGCATAGCCTGTGCCTAGCCAGTGTCTAGCCTGTGTCTAGCCTGTGTCTAGCCTGTGCCTTGCCTGAGACTGGCATGTGCATAGCGTGTGCCTAGCCAGTGTCTAGCCAGTGCCTAGCCTGTGCCTAGCCTGTGCCTAGCCTGTGCCTAGCCTGTGCCTAGCCTGTGCCTAGCCTGTGCCTAGCCTGTGCCTAGCCTGTGCCTAGCCTGTGCCTAGCCTGTGCCTAGCCTGTGTCTAGCCTGTGTTTAGCTTGTGCCTTGCCTGTGACTGGCATGTGCATAGCGTGTGCCTAGCCAGTGTCTAGCCAGTGCCTAGCGTGTGCCTAGCCAGTGTCTAGCCTTTGTCTAGCCTGTGCATAGCCTGTGTCTAGCCTGTGCCTAGCCAGTGTATAGCCTCTGTCTAGCCTGTGTATAATCTGTGTCTAGCCGGTGTCTAGCCTGTGTCTAGCCTGTGCCTTGCCTGTGACTGGCATGTGCATAGCCTGTGCCTAGCCAGTGTCTAGCCTGTGTCTAGCCTGTGCCTTGCCTGAGACTGGCATGTGCATAGCGTGTGCCTAGCCAGTGTCTAGCCAGTGCCTAGCCTGTGCCTAGCCAGTGTCTAGCCTTTGTCTATCCTGTGCATAGCCTGTGTCTAGCCTGTGCCTAGCCAGTGTATAGCCTCTGTCTAGCCGGTGTCTAGCCTGTGTCTAGCCTGTGCCTAGCCTGTGACTGGCCTGTGCCTAGCCAGTGTCTAGCCTGTGCCTTGCCTGTGACTGGCATGTGCATAGCCTGTGCCTAGCCAGTGTCTAGCCTGTGTCTAGCCTGTGCCAAGCCTGAGACAGGCATGTGCATAGCGTGTGCCTAGCCAGTATCTAGCCAGTGCCTAGCCTGTGCCTAGCCAGTGTCTAGCCTTTGTCCAGCCTGTGCATAGCCTGTGTCTAGCCTGTGCCTAGCCAGTGTAAAGCCTCTGTCTAGCCTGTGTCTAGTCTGTGTCTAGCCGGTGTCTAGCCGGTGTCTAGCCGGTGTCTAGCCTGTGCCTAGCCTGTGCCTAGCCTGTGACTGGCATGTGCCTAGCCAATGTCTAGCCAGTGCCTAGCCTGTGCCTAGCCTGTGCCTAGCCTGTGTCTAGCCTGTGCCTTGCCTGTGACTGGCATGTGCACAGCCTATGCTTAGCCAGTGTCTAGCCTGTGTCTAGCCTGTGTCTAGCCTGTGCCTTGCCTGTGACTGGCATGTGCATAGCCTGTGCCTAGCCAGTGTCTAGCCTGTGTCTAGCCTGTGCCTTGCCTGAGACTGGCATGTGCATAGCGTGTGCCTAGCCAGTGTCTAGCCAGTGCCTAGCCTGTGCCTAGCCAGTGTCTAGCCTTTGTCTATCCTGTGCATAGCCTGTGTCTAGCCTGTGCCTAGCCTGTGCCTAGCCTGTGACTGGCCTGTGCCTAGCCTGTGTCTAGCCTGTGTCTAGCCTGTGCCTTGCCTGTGACTGGCATGTGCATAGCGTGTGCCTAGCCAGTGTCTAGCCAGTGCCTAGCCTGTGCCTAGCCAGTGTCTAGCCTTTGTCTAGCCTGTGTCTAGCCTGTGTCTAGCCTGTGCCTTGCCTGTGACTGGCATGTGCATAGCCTGTGTCTAGCCTGTGCCTTGCCTGTGACTGGCATGTGCATAGCCTATGCCTAGCCAATGTCTAGCCTGTGTCTAGCCTGTGCCTTGCCTGAGACTGGCATGTGCATAGCGTGTGCCTAGCCAGTGTCTAGCCTGTGTCTAGCCTGTGCCTTGCCTGAGACTGGCATGTGCATAGCGTGTGCCTAGCCAGTGTCTAGCCTGTGTCTAGCCTGTGTCTAGCCTGTGCCTTGCCTGAGACTGGCATGTGCATAGCGTGTGCCTAGCCAGTGTCTAGCCAGTGTCTAGCCAGTGCCTAGCCTGTGCCTAGCCTGTGCCTAGCCTGTACCTAGCCTGTGCCTAGCCTGTGCCGAGCCTGTGCCTAGCCTGTGCCTAGCCTGTGCCTAGCCGGTGCCTAGCCTGTGCCTAGCCTGTGCCTAGCCTGTGCCTAGCCTGTGCCTAGCCTGTGCCTAGCCTGTGCCTAGCCTGTGCCTAGCCTGTGTCTAGCCTGTGTTTAGCCTGTGCCTTGCCTGTGACTGGCATGTGCATAGCCTGTGCCTAGCCAGTGTCTAGCCTGTGTCTAGCCTGTGCCTAGCCTGTGTCTAGCCTGTGTCTAGCCTGTGTCTAGCCTGTGTCTAGCCTGTGCCTTGCCTGTGACTGGCATGTGCATAGCCTGTGCTTAGCCAGTGTCTAGCCTGTGTCTAGCCTGTGCCTTGCCTGAGACTGGCATGTGCATAGCGTGTGCCTAGCCAGTGTCTAGCCAGTGCCTTGCCTGTGCCTTGCCAGTGTCTAGCCTTTGTCTAGCCAGTGCCTAGCCTGTGCCTTGCCTGTGCCTAGCCTGTGTCTAGCCTGTGTCTAGCCTGTGCCTTGCCTGTGACTGGCATGTGCATAGCCTATGCCTAGCCAGTGTCTAGCCTGTGTCTAGCCTGTGCCTTGCCTGAGACAGGCATGTGCATAGCGTGTGCCTAGGCAGTGTCTAGCCAGTGCCTAGGCTGTGCCTAGCCAGTGTCTAGCCTGTGTCCAGCCTGTGTCTAGCCTGTGTCCAGCCTGTGTCTAGCCTGTGTCTAGCCTGTGTCTAGCCTGTGTCTAGCTGACTGGCATGTGCATAGCCTGTGCCTAGCCAGTGTCTAGCCTGTGTCTAGCCTGTGCCTTGCCTGAGACAGGCATGTGCATAGCGTGTGCCTAGCCAGTGTCTAGCCAGTGCCTACCCTGTGCCTAGCCAGTGTCTAGCCTTTGTCTAGCCTGTGCATAGCCTGTGTCTAGCCTGTGCCTAGCCAGTGTATAGCCTCTGTCTAGCCGGTGTCTAGCCTGTGTCTAGCCTGTGCCTAGCCTGTGTCTAGCCTGTGACTGGCCTGTGCCTAGCCAGTGTCTAGCCTGTGTCTAGCCTGTGCCTTGCCTGTGACTGGCATGTGCATAGCCTGTGCCTAGCCAGTGTCTAGCCTGTGTCTAGCCTGTGCCTAGCCTGAGACAGGCATGTGCATAGCGTGTGCCTAGCCAGTGTCTAGCCAGTGCCTAGCCTGTGCCTAGCCAGTGTCTAGCCTTTGTCTAGCCTGTGCATAGCCTGTGTCTAGCCTGTGCCTAGCCAGTGTAAAGCCTCTGTCTAGCCTGTGTCTAGTGTTTGTCTAGCCGGTGTCTAGCCGGTGTCTAGCCTGTTCCTAGCCTGTGCCTAGCTTGTGACTGGCCTGTGCCTAGCCAGTGTCTAGCCAGTGCCTAGCCTGTGCCTAGCCTGTGCCTAGCCTGTGTCTAGCCTGTGTCTAGCCTGTGCCTTGTCTGTGACTGGCATGTGCATAGCCTGTGCCTAGCCAGTGTCTAGCCTGTGTCTAGCCTGTGTCTAGCCTGTGCCTTGCCTGAGACTGGCATGTGCATAGCGTGTGCCTAGCCAGTGTCTAGCCAGTGTAAAGCCTGTGCCTAGCCAGTGTATAGCCTCTGTCTAGCCGGTGTCTAGCCTGTGTCTAGCCTGTGCCTAGCCTGTGCCTAGCCTGTGACTGGCCTGTGCCTAGCCAGTGTCTAGCCTGTGTCTAGCCTGTGCCTTGCCTGTGACTGGCATGTGCATAGCCTGTGCCTAGCCAGTGTCTAGCCTGTGTCTAGCCTGTGCCTAGCCTGAGACAGGCATGTGCATAGCGTGTGCCTAGCCAGTGTCTAGCCAGTGCCTAGCCTGTGCCTAGCCAGTGTCTAGCCTTTGTCTAGCCTGTGCATAGCCTTTGTCTAGCCTGTGCATAGCCTGTGTCTAGCCTGTGCCTAGCCAGTGTAAAGCCTCTGTCTAGCCTGTGTCTAGTCTGTGTCTAGCCGGTGTCTAGCCGGTGTCTAGCCTGTGCCTAGCCTGTGCCTAGCCTGTGACTGGCCTGTGCCTAGCCAGTGTCTAGCCAGTGCCTAGCCTGTGCCTAGCCTGTGCCTAGCCTGTGCCTAGCCTGTGTCTAGCCTGTGTCTAGCCTGTGCCTTGCCTTGACTGGCATGTGCATAGCCTGTGCCTAGCCAGTGTCTAGCCTGTGTCTAGCCTGTGCCTAGCCTGTGTCTAGCCTGTGTCTAGCCTGTGCCTTGCCTGTGACTGGCATGTGCATAGCCTGTGCCTAGCCAGTGTCTAGCCTGTGTCTAGCCTGTGTCTAGCCTGTGTCTTGCCTGAGACTGGCATGTGCATAGCGTGTGCCTAGCCAGTGTCTAGCCTGTGACTAGCCTGTGCCTAGCCTGTGTCTAGCCTATGTCTAGCCTGTGCCTTGCCTGTGACTGGCATGTGCATAGCCTGTGCCTAGCCAGTAACTAGCCTGTGTCTAGCCTGTGTCTAGCCTGTGCCTTGCCTGAGACTGGCATGTGCATAGCGTGTGCCTAGCCAGTGTCTAGCCAGTGCCTTGCCTGTGCCTAGCCTGTGCCTAGCCTGTGCCTAGCCTGTGCCTAGCCTGTGCCTAGCCTGTGCCTAGCCTGTGCCTAGCCTGTGCCTAGCCTGTGCCTAGCCTGTGCCTAGCCTGTGCCTAGACTGTGCCTAGCCTGTGCCTAGCCTGTGCCTAGCCTGTGCCTAGCCTGTGTCTAGCCTGTGTTTAGCTTGTGCCTTGCCTGTGACTGGCATGTGCATAGCGTGTGCCTAGCCAGTGTCTAGCCAGTGCCTAGCCTGTGCCGAGCCAGTCTCTAGCCTTTGTCTAGCCTGTGCATAGCCTGTGTCTAGCCTGTGCCTAGCCAGTGTATAGCCTCTGTCTAGCCTGTGTCTAATCTGTGTTTAGCCGGTGTCTAGCCTGTGCCTTGCCTGTGACTGGCATGTGCATAGCCTGTGCCTAGCCAGTGTCTAGCCTGTGTCTAGCCTGTGCCTTGCCTGAGACAGGCATGTGCATAGCGTGTGCCTAGCCAGTGTCTAGCCAGTGCCTAGCCTGTGCCTAGCCAGTGTCTAGCCTTTGTCTAGTCTGTGCATAGCCTGTGTCTAGCCTGTGCCTAGCCAGTGTATAGCCTCTGTCTAGCCCCTTGTCTAGCCTGTGTCTAGCCTGTGCCTAGCCTGTGCCTAGCCTGTGACTGGCCTGTGCCTAGCCAGTGTCTAGCATGTGTCTAGCCTGTGCCTTGCCTGTGACTGGCATGTGCATAGCCTGTGCCTAGCCAGTGTCTAGCCTGTGTCTAGCCTGTGCCTAGCCTGAGACAGGCATGTGCATAGCGTGTGCCTAGCCAGTGTCTAGCCAGTGCCTAGCCTGTGCATAGCCTTTGTCTAGTGTGCATAGCCTGTGTCTAGCCTGTGTCTAGCCTGTGTCTAGCCTGTGTCTAGCCTGTGTCTAGCCGGTGTCTAGCCGGTGTCTAGCCGGTGTCTAGCCTGTGCCTAGCCTGTGCCTAGCCTGTGACTGGCATGTGCCTAGCCAGTGTCTAGCCAGTGCCTAGCCTGTGCCTAGCCTGTGCCTAGCCTGTGTCTAGCCTGTGTCTAGCCTGTGCCTTGCCAGTGACTGGCATGTGCATAGCCTGTGCCTAGCCTGTGCCTAGCCAGTGTCTAGCCTGTGTCTAGCCTGTGTCTAGCCTGTGCCTTGCCTGTGACTGGCATGTGCATAGCCTGTGCCTAGCCAGTGTCTAGCCTGTGTCTAGCCTGTGCCTTGCCTGAGACTGGCATGTGCATAGCGTGTGCCTAGCCAGTGTCTAGCCAGTGTCTAGCCAGTGCCTAGCCTGTGCCTAGGCAGTGTCTAGCCTTTGTCTAGCCTGTGTCTAGCCTGTGCCTAGCCAGTGTATAGCCTCTGTCTAGCCGGTGTCTAGCCTGTGTCTAGCCTGTGCCTTGCCTGTGACTGGCATGTGCATAGCCTGTGCCTAGCTAGTGTATAGCCTGTGTCTAGCCTGTGCCTTGCCTGAGACTGGCATGTGCATAGCGTGTGCCTAGCCAGTGTCTAGCCTGTGTCTAGCCTGTGCCTAGCCTGTGTCTAGCCTATGTCTAGCCTGTGCCTTGCCTGTGACTGGCATGTGCATAGCCTGTGCCTAGCCAGTGTCTAGCCTGTGTCTAGCCTGTGTCTAGCCTGTGCCTTGCCTGTGCCTTGCCTGAGACTGGCATGTGCATAGCGTGTGCCTAGCCAGTGTCTCAGCCAGTGCCTAGCCTGTGCCTAGCCTGTGCCTAGCCTGTGCCTAGCCTGTGCCTAGCCTGTGCCTAGCCTGTGCCTAGCCTGTGCCTAGCCTGTGCCTAGCCTGTGCCTAGCCTGTGTCTAGCCTGTGTTTAGCCTGTGCCTTGCCTGAGACTGGCATGTGCATAGCCTGTGCCTAGCCAGTGTCTAGCCTGTGTCTAGCCTGTGCCTAGCCAGTGTCTAGCCTGTGCCTAGCCTGTGTCTAGCCTGTGTCTAGCCTGTGTCTAGCCTGTGTCTAGCCTGTGCCTTGCCTGTGACTGGCATGTGCATAGCCTGTGCTTAGCCAGTGTCTAGCCTGTGTCTAGCCTGTGCCTTGCCTGAGACTGGCATGTGCATAGCGTGTGCCTAGCCAGTGTCTAGCCAGTGCCTTGCCTGTGCCTAGCCAGTGTCTAGCCTTTGTCTAGCCAGTGCCTAGCCTGTGCCTAGCCTGTGCCTAGCCTGTGTCTAGCCTTCTAGCCTTGCCTGTAGTCCTGTGTCTAGCCTGTGCCTTGCCTGTGACTGGCATGTGCATAGCCTGTGCCTAGCCAGTGTCTAGCCTGTGTCTAGCCTGTGCCTTGCCTGAGACAGGCATGTGCATAGCGTGTGCCTAGGCAGTGTCTAGCCAGTGCCTAGGCTGTGCCTAGCCAGTGTCTAGCCTGTGTCCAGCCTGTGTCTAGCCTGTGTCTAGCCTGTGTCTAGCTGACTGGCATGTGCATAGCCTGTGCCTAGCCAGTGTCTACCCTGTGTCTAGCCTGTGCCTTGCCTGAGACTGGCATGTGCATAGCGTGTGCCTAGCCAGTGTCTAGCCAGTGCCTAGCCTGTGCCTATCCAGTGTCTAGCCTTTGTCTAGCCTGTGTCTAGCCGGTGTGTAGGTGCCTTGCCTGTGACTGGCATGTGCATAGCCTTGTCCAGCCTGTGTCTAGCCTGTGTCTAGCCTGTGTCTAGCCTGTGTCTAGCCTGTGCCTTGCCTGAGACTGGCATGTGCATAGCGTGTGCTTAGCCAGTGTCTAGCCTGTGTCTAGCCTGTGCCTTGCCTGAGACTGGCATGTGCATAGCCTGTGCCTAGCCAGTGTCTAGTCTGTGTCTAGCCTGTGCCTAGCCTGTGTCTAGCCTATGTCTAGCCTGTGCCTTGCCTGTGACTGGCATGTGCATAGCCTGTGCCTAGCCAGTGTCTAGCCTGTGTCTAGCCTGTGCCTTGCCTGAGACTGGCATGTGCATAGCGTGTGCCTAGCCAGTGTCTAGCCAGTGCCTAGCCTGTGCCTAGCCTGTGCCTAGCCTGTGCCTAGCCTGTGCCTAGCCTGTGCATAGCCTGTGCCTAGCCTGTGCCTAGCCTGTGCCTAGCCTGTGCCTAGCCTGTGCCTAGCCTGTGCCTAGCCTGTGCCTAGCCTGTGCCTAGCCTGTGCCGAGCCTGTGCCTAGCCTGTGCCAAGCCTGTGCCTAGCCTGTGCCTAGCCTGTGTCTAGCCTGTGTCTAGCCTGTGTCTAGCCTGTGCCTTGTCTGTGACTGGCCTGTGCCTAGCCTGTGTCTAGCCTGTGCCTAGCCTGTGTCTAGCCTGTGTCTAGCCTGTGTCTAGCCTGTGTCTAGCCTGTGCCTAGCCTGTGTCTAGCCTGTGTCTAGCCTGTGTCTAGCCTGTGTCTAGCCTGTGTCTAGCCTGTGCCTAGCCTGTGACTGGCATGTGCCTAGCCTGTGCCTAGCCAGTGTCTAGCCTGTGTCTAGCCTGTGTCTAGCCTGTGTCTAGCCTGTGTCTAGCCTGTGTCTAGCCTGTGTCTAGCCTGTGTCTAGCCTGTGCCTAGCCTGTGTCTAGCCTGTGTCTAGCCTGTGCCTAGCCTGTGTCTAGCCTGTGCCTAGCCTGTGTCTAGCCTGTGTCTAGCCTGTGTCTAGCCTGTGTCTAGCCTGTGTCTAGCCTGTGTCTAGCCTGTGACTGGCATGTGCATAGCGTGTGCCTAGCCAGTGTCTAGCCTGTGTCTAGCCTGTGCCTTGCCTGAGACTGGCATGTGCATAGCGTGTGCCTAGCCAGTGTCTAGCCTGTGTCTAGCCTGTGTCTAGCCGTTTGTCTAGCCTGTGTCTAGCCTGTGTCTAGCCTGTGTCTAGCCTGTGTCTAGCCTGTGTCTAGCCTGTGTCTAGCCTGTGTCTAGCCTGTGTCTAGCCTGTGTCTAGCTTGTGTCTAGCCTGTGTCTAGCTTGTGTCTAGCCTGTGTCTAGCCTGTGCCTAGCCTGTGCATAGCCTGTGCCTAGCCCGTGTCTAGCCTGTGTCTAGCCTGTGTCTAGCCTGTGTCTAGCCTGTGTCTAGCCTGTGCCTTGCCTGTGACTGGCATGTGCATAGCCTGTGCCTAGCCAGTGTCTAGCCTGTGTCTAGCCTGTGCCTTGCCTGAGACTGGCATGTGCATAGCGTGTGCCTAGCCAGTGTCTAGCCAGTGCCTAGCCTGTGCCTAGCCAGTGTCTAGCCTTTGTCTAGCCTGTGCCTAGCCTGTGCCTAGCCTGTGCCTAGCCTGTGTCTAGCCTGTGTCTAGCCTGTGCCTAGCCTGTGTCTAGCCTGTGTCTAGCCTGTGCCTTGCCTGTGACTGGCATGTGCATAGCCTGTGCCTAGCCAGTGTCTAGCCTGTGTCTAGCCTGTGCCTTGCCTGAGACTGGCATGTGCATAGCGTGTGCCTAGCCAGTGTCTAGCCAGTGCCTAGCCTGTGCCTAGCCAGTGTCTAGCCTGTGTCTAGCCTGTGTCTAGCCTGTGTCTAGCCTGTGCCTAGCTGACTGGCATGTGCATAGCCTGTGCCTAGCCAGTGTCTAGCCTGTGTCTAGCCTGTGCCTTGCCTGAGACTGGCATGTGCATAGCGTGTGCCTAGCCAGTGTCTAGCCAGTGCCTAGCCTGTGCCTAGCCAGTGTCTAGCCCTTGTCTAGCCTGTGTCTAGCCTGTGTCTAGCCTGTGCCTTGCCTGTGACTGGCATGTGCATAGCCTGTGTCTAGCCTGTGTCTAGCCTGTGTCTAGCCTGTGTCTAGCCTGTGTCTAGCCTGTGTCTAGCCTGTGCCTTGCCTGAGACTGGCATGTGCATAGCGTGTGCCTAGCCAGTGTCTAGCCTGTGTCTAGCCTGTGCCTTGCCTGAGACTGGCATGTGCATAGCCTGTGCCTAGCCAGTGTCTAGTCTGTGTCTAGCCTGTGCCTAGCCTGTGTCTAGCCTATGTCTAGCCTGTGCCTTGCCTGTGACTGGCATGTGCATAGCCTGTGCCTAGCCAGTGTCTAGCCTGTGTCTAGCCTGTGCCTTGCCTGAGACTGGCATGTGCATAGCGTGTGCCTAGCCAGTGTCTAGCCAGTGCCTAGCCTGTGCCTAGCCTGTGCCTAGCCTGTGCCTAGCCTGTGCCTAGCCTGTGCCTAGCCTGTGCCTAGCCTGTGCTAGCCTGTGCCTAGCCTGTGCCTAGCCTGTGCCTAGCCTGTGCCTAGCCTGTGCCTAGCCTGTGCCTAGCCTGTGCCTAGCCTGTGCCTAGCCTGTGCCTAGCCTGTGCCTAGCCTGTGCCTAGCCTGTGTCTAGCCTGTGTCTAGCCTGTGTCTAGCC
>JAEIHA010000986.1:0-35420 GCA_018904595.1 Zaprionus indianus
TTGTATGGTTCAATTTACGTATTGCTCTAGGCACACGCTATGCACAGGCTAGGCACTGGCTAGACACTGGCTAGGCACACGCTATGCACATGCCAGTCTCAGGCAAGGCACAGGCTAGACACAGGCTAGACACAGGCTAGACACTGGCTAGGCACAGGCTATGCACATGCCAGTCACAGGCAAGGCACAGGCTAGACACAGGCTAGACACAGGCTAGGCACAGGCAAGACACAGGCTAGACACTGGCTAGGCACAGGCTAGACACAAGCTAGGCACAGGCTAGGCACAGGCTAGGCACAGGCTAGGCACAGGCTAGGCACTGGCTAGACACTGGCTAGGCACAGGCCAGACACAGGCTAGGCACAGGCTAGGCACAGGCTAGACACCGGCTAGGCACAGGCTAGACACAGGCTATGCACAGGCTAGACAAAGGCTAGACACTGGCTAGGCACAGGCTAGGCACTGGCTAGACACTGGCTAGGCACACGCTATGCACATGCCTGTCTCAGGCTAGGCACAGGCTAGACACAGGCTAGACACTGGCTAGGCACAGGCTATGCACATGCCAGTCACAGGCAAGGCACAGGCTAGACACAGGCTAGACACAGGCTAGACACTGGCTAGGCACAGGCTATGCACAGGCTAGACAAAGGCTAGACACTGGCTAGGCACAGGCTAGGCACTGGCTAGACACTGGCTAGGCACACGCTATGCACATGCCTGTCACAGGCTAGGCACAGGCTAGACACAGGTAGCAATCAACATGCCAGTCACAGGCAAGGCACAGGCTAGACACAGGCTAGACACAGGCTAGGCACAGGCTAGGCACAGGCTAGGCACAGGCTAGGCACAGGCTAGGCACAGGCTAGGCACAGGCTAGACACTGGCTAGGCACAGGCTATGCACAGGCCAGTTACAGGCAAGGCACAGGCTAGACACAGGCTAGACACAGGCTAGGCACAGGCTAGGCACAGGCTAGGCACAGGCTAGGCACAGGCTAGGCACAGGCTAGGCACAGGCTAGGCACAGGCTAGGCACAGGCTAGGCACAGGCTAGGCACAGGCTAGACACAGGCTAGACACTGGCTAGGCACAGGCTATGCACATGCCAGTCACTGGCAAGGCACAGGCTAGACACAGGCTAGACACTGGCTAGGCACAGGCTATGCACATGCCAGTCACATGCAAATCACAGGCAAGGCACAGGCTAGACACAGGCTAGACACTGGCTAGGCACAGGCTAGACACAGGCTAGACACAGGCTAGACACAGGCTAGACACAGGCTAGAAACAGGCTAGACACAGGCTAGACACAGGCTAGGCACAGGCTAGACAAAGGCTAGACACAGGCTAGACACAGGCTTGACACAGGCTAGACACAGGCTGGACACAGGCTAGACACAGGCTAGACACAGGCCTAGACAAGGGCTGGACACAGGCTAGACGCAGGCACAGGCTAGACACAGGCTAGGCATAGGCTAGACACAGGCTAGACACAGGCTAGACACAGGCTAGACACAGGCTAGACACAGGCTAGACACAGGCTAGGCACAGGCGAGACACAGGCTAGGCACAGGCTAGACAAAGGCTAGACACAGGCTAGACACAGGCTTGACACAGGCTAGACACAGGCTGGACACAGGCTGGACACAGGCTAGACACAGGCTAGACACAGGCTAGACACAGGCTGGACACAGGCTAGACACAGGCTAGACACAGGCTAGACACAGGCTAGACACTGGCTAGGCATAGGCCAGTCACAGGCTAGGCACAGGCTAGGCACAGACACCGGCCAGACACTGACTAGACACAGGCTAGACAGAGGCTATACACTGGCTAGGCACAGGCTAGACACAGGCTATGCACAGGCTAGACAAAGGCTAGACACTGGCTAGGCACAGGCTAGGCACTGGCTAGACACTGGCTAGGCACACGCTATGCACATGCCAGTCTCAGGCAAGGCACAGGATAGACACAGGCTAGACACTGGCTAGGCACAGGCTATGCACATGCCAGTCACAGGCAAGGCACAGGCTAGACACAGGCTAGGCACAGGCTAGACACAGGCAAGACACTGGCTAGGCACAGGCTAGGCACAGGCTAGGCACAGGCTAGGCACAGGCTAGGCACAGGCTAGGCACAGGCTAGGCACTGGCTAGACACTGGCTAGGCACACGCTATGCACATGCCAGTCTTTAGGCAAGGCACAGGCTAGACACAGGCTAGACACAGGCTAGACACAGGCTAGACACTGGCTAGGCACAGGCTATGCACATGCCAGTCACAGGCAAGGCACAAGGCTAGACATAGGCTAGACACAGGCTAGGCACAGGCTAGACACAGGCTAGACACTGGCTAGGCACAGGCTATGCACATGCCAGTCTCAGGCAAGGCACAGGCTAGACACAGGCTAGACACAGGCTATGCACATGCCAGTCACAGGCAAGGCACAGCCTAGACAGAGGCTAGACACAGGCTAGACAAAGGCTAGACACTGGCTAGGCACAGGCTAGGCACTGGCTAGACACTGGCTAGGCACACGCTATGCACATGCCAGTCTCAGGCAAGGCACAGGCTAGACACAGGCTAGACACTGGCTAGGCACAGGCTATGCACATGCCAGTCACAGGCAAGGCACAGGCTAGACACAGGCTAGACACAGGCTAGGCACAGGCTAGACACAGGCTAGACACTGGCTAGGCACAGGCTATGCACAGGCTAGGCACTGGCTAGACACTGGCTAGGCACAGGCTATGCACATGCCAGTCTCAGGCAAGGCACAGGCTAGACACAGGCTAGACACAGGCTAGACACTGGCTAGGCACACGCTATGCACATGCCAGTCTCAGGCAAGGCACAGGCTAGACACAGGCTAGACACAGGCTAGACACTGGCTAGGCACAGGCTATGCACATGCCAGTCACAGGCAAGGCACAGGATAGACACAGGCTAGACACAGGCTAGGCACAGGCAAGACACAGGCTAGACACTGGCTAGGCACAGGCTATGAACATGCCAGTCACAGGCAAGGCACAGGCTAGACACAGGCTAGACACAGGCTAGGCACAGGCTAGGCACAGGCTAGGCACAGGCTAGGCACAGGCTAGGCACAGGCTAGGCAGTGGCTAGACACTGGCTAGGCACAGGCCAGACACAGGCTAGGCACAGGCTAGGCACAGGCTAGACACCGGCTAGACACCGGCTAAACACAGACTAGACACAGGCTAGACAGAGGCTTTACACTGGCTTGGCACAGGCTAGACACAGGCTATGCACAGGCTAGACAAAGGCTAGACACTGGCTAGGCACAGGCTAGGCACTGGCTAGACACTGGCTAGGCACAGGCTATGCACATGCCAGTCACAGGCAAGGCACAGGCTAGACACAGGCTAGACACTGGCTAGGCACAGGCCAGTCACAGGCTAGGCACAGGCTAGGCACAGGCTAGACACAGGCTAGACACCGGCTAGACAGAGGATATACACTGGCTAGGCACAGGCTAGACACAGGCTATGCACAGGCTAGACAAAGGCTAGACACTGGCTAGACACTGGCTAGGCACAGGCTATGCACATGCCAGTCACAGGCAAGGCACAGGCTAGACACAGGCTAGACACAGGCTAGGCACAGGCAAGACACAGGCTAGACACTGGCTAGGCACAGGCTATGCACATGCCAGTCACAGGCCAGGCACAGGCTAGACACAGGCTAGACACAGGCTAGACACAGGCTAGGCACAGGCTAGGCACAGGCTAGGCACAGGCTAGGCACAGGCTAGGCACAGGCTAGGCACAGGCTAGGCACAGGCTAGGCACTGGCTAGACACATGCCAGTCACAGGCAAGGCACAGGCTAGACACAGGCTAGACACTGGCTAGGCACAGGCCAGTCACAGGCTAGGCACAGGCTAGGCACAGGCTAGACACAGGCTACACACCGGCTAGACAGAGGCTATACACTGGCTAGGCACAGGCTAGACACAGGCTATGCACAGGCTGGACACTGGCTAGGCACAGGCTATGCACATGCCAGTCACAGGCAAGGCACAGGCTAGACACAGGCTAGACACAGGCTAGGCACAGGCTAGGCACAGGCTAGGCACAGGCTAGGCACAGGCTAGGCACAGGCTAGGCACTGGCTAGACACTGGCTAGGCACAGGCCAGACACAGGCTAGGCACAGGCTAGGCACAGGCTAGACACCGGCTAGACACCGGCTAAACACAGACTAGACACAGGCTAGACAGAGGCTTTACACTGGCTTGGCACAGGCTAGACACAGGCTATGCACAGGCTAGACAAAGGCTAGACACTGGCTAGGCACAGGCTAGGCACTGCCTAGACACTGGCTAGGCACAGGCTATGCACATGCCAGTCACAGGCAAGGCACAGGCTAGACACAGGCTAGACACTGGCTAGCCACAGGCCAGTCACAGGCTAGGCACAGGCTAGGCACAGGCTAGACACAGGCTAGACACCGGCTAGACAGAGGCTATACACTGGCTAGGCACAGGTTAGACACAGGCTATGCACAGGCTAGACAAAGGCTAGACACTGGCTAGACACTGGCTAGGCACAGCCTAGGCACAGGCAAGACACAGGCTAGACACTGGCTAGGCACAGGCTATGCACATGCCAGTCACAGGCAAGGCACAGGCTAGACACAGGCTAGACACAGGCTAGACACAGGCTAGGCACAGGCTAGGCACAGGCTAGACACAGGCTAGGCACAGGCTAGGCACTGGCTAGACACTGGCTAGGCACAGGCCAGACACAGGCTAGGCACAGGCTAGGCACAGGCTAGACACCGGCTAGACACCGGCTAAACACAGACTAGACACAGGCTAGACAGAGGCTTTACACTGGCTAGGCACAGGCTAGACACAGGCTATGCACAGGCTAGACAAAGGCTAGACACTGGCTAGGCACAGGCTAGGCACTGGCTAGACACTGGCTAGGCACACGCTATGCACATGCCTGTCTCAGGCTAGGCACAGGCTAGACACAGGCTAGACACTGGCTAGGCACAGGCTATGCAAATGCCAGTCACAGGCAAGGCACAGGCTAGACACAGGCTAGACACTAGCTAGGCACAGGCCAGTCACAGGCTAGACACAGGCTAGACACCGGCTAGACAGAGGCTATACACTGGCTAGGCACAGGCTAGACACAGGCTATGCACAGGCTAGACAAAGGCAAGACACTGGCTAGGCACAGGCTAGGCATTGGCTAGACACTGGCTAGGCACACGCTATGCACATGCCTGTCTCAGGCAAGGCACAGGCTAGACACAGGCTAGACACAGGCTAGACACTGGCTAGGCACAGGCTATGCACATGCCAGTCTCAGGCAAGGCACTGGCTAGACACAGGCTAGACACAGGCTAGACACTGGCTAGGCACAGGCTAGACACAGGCTAGGCACAGGCTAGACACAGGCTAGACACAAGCTAGACACAGGCTAGAAACAGGCTAGACACAGGCTGGACACAGGCTAGACACAGGCTAAACACAGGCTAGACACAGGCATAGGCCAGTCACAGGCTAGGCACAGGCTAGGCACAGGCTAGACACCGGCTAGACACCGGCTAGACACTGACTAGACACAGCCTAGACAGAGGCTATACACTGGCTAGGCACAGGCTAGACACAGGCTATGCACAGGCTAGACAAAGGCTAGACACTGGCTAGACACAGGCTAGGCACTGGCTAGACACTGGCTAGGCACACGCTATGCACATGCCAGTCTCAGGCAAGGCACAGGCTAGACACAGGCTAGACACTGGCTAGGCACAGGCTATGCACATGCCAGTCACAGGCAAGGCACAGGCTAGACACAGGCTAGGCACAGGCTAGACACAGGCTAGACACTGGCTAGGCACATGCCAGTCACAGGCAAGGCACAGGCTAGACACAGGCTAGACACAGGCTAGGCACAGGCAAGACACAGGCTAGACACTGGCCAGGCACAGGCTATGCACATGCCAGTCACAGGCAAGGCACAGGCTAGACACAGGCTAGACACAGGCTAGGCACAGGCTAGGCACAGGCTAGGCACAGGCTAGGCACAGGCTAGGCACAGGCTAGGCACTGGCTAGACACTGGCTAGGCACAGGCCAGACACAGGCTAGGCACAGGCTAGGCACAGGCTAGACACCGGCTAGACACCGGCTAGACACAGACTAGACACAGGCTAGACAGAGGCTTTACACTGGCTAGGCACAGGCTAGACACAGGCTATGCACAGGCTAGACAAAGGCTAGACACTGGCTAGGCACAGGCTAGGTAATGGCTAGACACTGGCTAGGCACACGCTATGCACATGCCTGTCTCAGGCTAGGCACAGGCTAGACACAGGCTAGACACTGGCTAGGCACAGGCTATGCACATGCCAGTCACAGGCAAGGCACAGGCTAGACACAGGCTAGACACAGGCTAGACACTGGCTAGGCA
Organism: Zaprionus indianus; assembly: GCA_018904595.1. NCBI lineage: Eukaryota > Metazoa > Arthropoda > Insecta > Diptera > Drosophilidae > Zaprionus > Zaprionus indianus. Next base: position 6,449 of record JAEIHA010000986.1, read on the forward strand.
CAGGCTATGCACAGGCTAGACAAAGGCTAGACACTGGCTAGACACTGGCTAGGCACACGCTATGCACATGCCTGTCTCAGGCAAGGCACAGGCTAGACACTGGCTAGGCACAGGCTATGCACATGCCAGTCACAGGCAAGGCACAGGCTAAACACAGGCTAGACACAGGCTAGACACAGGCTTGGCACAGGCGAGACACAGGCTAGACACTGGCTAGGCACAGGCTAGACACAGGCTAGACACTGGCTAGGCACAGGCTATGCACATGCCAGTCACAGGCAAGGCACAGGCTAGACACAGGCTAGACACTGGTAAGGCACAGGCTATGCACATGCCAGTCACAGGCAAGGCACAGGCTAGACACAGGCTAGACACAGGCTAGGCACTGGCTAGACACTGGCTAGGCACACGCTATGCACATGCCAGTCTCTGGCAAGGCACAGGCTAGACACTGGCTAGGCAAACGCTATGCACATACCAGTCTCAGGCAAGGCACAGGCTAGACACAGGCTAAACACTGGCTAGGCAAACGCTATGCACATACCAGTCTCAGGCAAGGCACAGGCTAGACACAGGCTAGACACAGGCTAGGCACAGGCTAGGCACAGGCTAGGCACAGGCTAGGCACAGGCTAGGCACAGGCTAGGCACAGGCTAGGCACAGGCTAGGCACAGGCTATGCACATGCCAGTCACAGGCAAGGAACAGGCTAGACACAGGCTAGACACAGGCTAGGCACAGGCTAGACACAGGCTAGACACTGGCTAGGCACAGGCTATGCACAGGCTAGGCACTGGCTAGACACTGGCTAGGCACAGGCTATGCACATGCCAGTCTCAGGCAAGGCACAGGCTAGACACCGGCTAGGCACAGGCTAGGCACAGGCTAGGCACAGGCTAGGCACAGGCTAGGCACAGGCTAGGCACAGGCTAGGCACAGGCTAGGCACAGGCTAGGCACAGGCTAGGCACAGGCTAGGCACAGGCTAGGCACTGGCTAGACACTGGCTAGGCACATGCCAGTCACTGGCAAGGCACAGGCTAGGCACAGGCTAGGCACAGGCTAGGCACAGGCTAGGCACAGGCTATGCACATGCCAGTCACTGGCAAGGCACTGGCTAGACACAGGCTAGACACTGGCTAGGCACAGGCTATGCACATGCCAGTCACTGGCAAGGCACAGGCTAGACACAGGCTAGACACTGGCTAGGCACAGGCTATGCACATGCCAGTCACATGCATGTCACAGGCAAGGCACAGGCTAGACACAGGCTAGGCACAGGCTAGGCACAGGCACAGGCTAGGCACAGGCTAGGCACAGGCACAGGCTAGGCACAGGCTAGGCACAGGCACAGGCCAGGCACAGGCTAGGCACAGGCTAGACACAGGCTAGACACTGGCTAGGCACAGGCTATGCACATGCCAGTCACTGGCAAGGCACAGGCTAGACACAGCCTAGACACTGGCTAGGCACAGGCTATGCACATGCCAGTCACATGCATGTCACAGGCAAGGCACAGGCTAGACACAGGCTAGACACTGGCTAGGCACAGGCTAGACACAGGCTAGACACAGGCTAGACACAGGCTAGACACAGGCTAGACACAGGCTAGACACAGGCTAGACACAGGCTAGACACAGGCTAGAACACAGGCTAGACACAGGCTAGGCACAGGCTAGACACAGGCTAGACACAGGCTAGACACAGGCTAGACACAGGCTAGACACAGGCTGGACACAGGCTAGACACAGGCTAGACACAGGCTAGACACAGGCTGGACACAGGCTAGACACAGGCTAGACACAGGCTAGACACAGGCTAGGCACAGGCTAGACACAGGCTAGACACAGGCTAGACACAGGCTAGACACAGGCTAGACACAGGCTAGGCACAGGCCTAGACACAGGCTAGACACAGGCTAGACACAGGCTAGACACAGGCTAGACACAGGCTAGACACAGGCTAGACACAGGCTAGACACAGGCTAGACACAGGCTAGACACAGGCTAGGCACAGGCTAGACACAGGCTAGACACAGGCTAGACACAGGCTAGACACAGGCTAGACACAGGCTAGACACAGGCTGGACACAGGCTAGACACAGGCTAGACACAGGCTAGACACAGGCTGGACACAGGCTAGACACAGGCTAGACACAGGCTAGACACAGGCTAGGCATAGGCCAGTCACAGGCTAGGCACAGGCTAGGCACAGGCTAGACACCGGCTAGACACCGGCTAGACACTGACTAGACACAGGCTAGACAGAGGCTATACACTGGCTAGGCACAGGCTAGACACAGGCTATGCACAGGCTAGACAAAGGCTAGACACTGGCTAGGCACAGGCTAGGCACGGCTAGCACTGGCTAGACACTGGCTAGGCACACGCTATGCACATGCCAGTCTCAGGCAAGGCACAGGATAGACACAGGCTAGACACTGGCTAGGCACAGGCTATGCACATGCCAGTCACAGGCAAGGCACAGGCTAGACACAGGCTAGGCACAGGCTAGACACAGGCTAGACACTGGCTAGGCACAGGCTAGGCACATGCCAGTCACAGGCAAGGCACAGGCTAGACACAGGCTAGACACAGGCTAGACACAGGCTAGACACAGGCTAGACACAGGCTAGACACAGGCTAGACACAGGCTAGGCACAGGCTATGCACATGCCAGTCACAGGCAAGGCACACGGCTAAACATAGGCTAGACACAGGCTAGGCACAGGCTAGACACAGGCTAGACACTGGCTAGGCACAGGCTATGCACATGCCAGTCTCAGGCAAGGCACAGGCTAGACACAGGCTAGACACAGGCTAGACACTGGCTAGGCACAGGCTATGCACATGCCAGTCACAGGCAAGGCACAGGCTAGACGTAGGCTAGACACAGGCTAGGCACAGGCTAGACACAGGCTAGACACTGGCTAGGCACAGGCTAGGCACTGGCTAGACACTGGCTAGGCACACGATATGCACATGCCAGTCTCAGGCAAGGCACAGGCTAGACACAGGCTAGACACAGGCTAGACACTGGCTAGGCACAGGCTATGCACATGCCAGTCACAGGCAAGGCACAGGCTAGACACAGGCTAGACACAGGCTAGGCACAGGCAAGACTCAGGCTAGACACTGGCTAGGCACAGGCTATGCACATGCCAGTCACAGGCAAGGCACAGGCTAGACACAGGCTAGACACAGGCTAGGCACAGGCTAGGCACAGGCTAGGCACTGGCTAGACACTGGCTAGGCACAGGCCAGACACAGGCTAGGCACAGGCTAGGCACAGGCTAGACACCGGCTAGACACCGGCTAGACACAGACTAGACACAGGCTAGACAGAGGCTTTACACTGGCTAGGCACAGGCTAGACACAGGCTATGCACAGGCTAGACAAAGGCTAGACACTGGCTAGGCACAGGCTAGGCACTGGCTAGACACTGGCTAGGCACACGCTATGCACATGCCTGTCTCAGGCTAGGCACAGGCTAGACACAGGCTAGACACTGGCTAGGCACAGGCTATGCACATGCCAGTCACAGGCAAGGCACAGGCTAGACACAGGCTAGACACTGGCTAGGCACAGGCCAGTCACAGGCTAGGCACAGGCTAGGCACAGGCTAGACACAGGCTAGACACAGGCTAGACACCGGCTAGACAGAGGCTATACACTGGCTAGGCACAGGCTAGACACAGGCTATGCACAGGCTAGACAAAGGCTAGACACTGGCTAGGCACAGGCTAGGCATTGGCTAGACACTGGCTAGGCACACGCTATGCACATGCCTGTCTCAGGCAAGGCACAGGCTAGACACTGGCTAGGCACAGGCTATGCACATGCCAGTCACAGGCAAGGCACAGGCTAAACACAGGCTAGACACAGGCTAGACACAGGCTTGGCACAGGCTAGACACAGGCTAGACACTGGCTAGGCACAGGCAAGACACTGGCTAGGCACAGGCTAGACACAGGCTAGACACTGGCTAGGCACAGGCTATGCACATGCGAGTCACAGGCAAGGCACAGGCTAGACACAGGCTAGACACTGGTAAGGCACAGGCTATGCACATGCCAGTCACAGGCAAGGCACAGGCTAGACACAGGCTAGACACAGGCTAGGCACTGGCTAGACACTGGCTAGGCACACGCTATGCACATGCCAGTCTCTGGCAAGGCACAGGCTAGACACTGGCTAGGCACACGCTATGCACATGCCAGTCTCAGGCAAGGCACAGGCTAGACACAGGCTAAACACTGGCTAGGCACAGGCTATGCACATGCCAGTCTCAGGCAAGGCACAGGCTAGACACAGGCTAGACACAGGCTAGGCACAGGCTAGGCACAGGCTATGCACATGCCAGTCACTGGCAAGGCACAGGCTAGACACAGGCTAGACACTGGCTAGGCACAGGCTATGCACATGCCAGTCACATGCATGTCACAGGCAAGGCACAGGCTAGACACAGGCTAGACACTGGCTAGGCACAGGCTAGACACAGGCTAGACACAGGCTAGACACAGGCTAGACACAGGCTAGACACAAGCTAGACACAGGCTAGGCACAGGCTAGACACAGGCTAGAAACAGGCTAGACACAGGCTAGACACAGGCTAGGCAGACAGGCTAGGACACAGGCTAGACACAGACACAGGCTAGACACAGGCTAGACACAGGCTTGACACAGGCTAGACACAGGCTGGACACAGGCTAGACACAGGCTAGACAAAGGCTAGACACAGGCTGGACACAGGCTAGACACAGGCTAGACACACAGGCTAGACACAGGCTAGGCACAGGCTAGACACAGGCTAGACACAGCCCAGACACAGGCTAGACACAGGCTAGACACAGGCTAGACACAGGCTAGACACAGGCTAGACACAGGCTAGACACAAGCTAGACACAGGCTAGACACAGGCTAGACACAGGCTAGAAACAGGCTAGACACAGGCTAGACACAGGCTAGGCACAGGCTAGACAAAGGCTAGACACAGGCTAGACACAGGCTGGACACAGGCTAGACACAGGCTAGACAGAGGCTAGACACAGGCTGGACACAGGCTAGACACAGGCTAGACACAGGCTAGACACAGGCTAGGCATAGGCCAGTCACAGGCTAGGCACAGGCTAGGCACAGGCTAGACACCGGCTAGACACCGGCTAGACACTGACTAGACACAGGCTAGACAGAGGCTATACACTGGCTAGGCACAGGCTAGGCACTGGCTAGACACTGGCTAGGCACACGCTATGCACATGCCAGTCTCAGGCAAGGCACAGGATAGACACAGGCTAGACACTGGCTAGGCACAGGCTATGCACATGCCAGTCACAGGCAAGGCACAGGCTAGACACAGGCTAGACACAGGCTAGACAAAGGCTAGACACAGGCTGGACACAGGCTAGACACAGGCTAGACACAGGCTAGACACAGGCTAGGCACAGGCTAGACACAGGCTAGACACAGGCTAGACACAGGCTAGACACAGGCCAGACACAGGCTAGGCACAGGCTAGACACAGGCTAGACACAGGCTAGACACAGGCTAGACACAGGCTAGACACAGGCTAGACACAGGCTAGAAACAGGCTAGACACAGGCTAGACACAGGCTAGGCACAGGCTAGACAAAGGCCAGGACACAGGCTAGACACAGGCTAGACACAGGCTAGGCATAGGCCAGTCACAGGCTAGGCACAGGCTAGGCACAGGCTAGACACCGGCTAGACACCGGCTAGACACTGACTAGACACAGGCTAGACAGAGGCTATACACTGGCTAGGCACAGGCTAGGCACTGGCTAGACACTGGCTAGGCACACGCTATGCACATGCCAGTCTCAGGCAAGGCACAGGATAGACACAGGCTAGACACTGGCTAGGCACAGGCTATGCACATGCCAGTCACAGGCAAGGCACAGGCTAGACACAGGCTAGGCACAGGCTAGACACAGGCTAGACACTGGCTAGGCACAGGCTAGGCACAGGCTAGGCACACGCTAGGCACAGGCTAGGCACTGGCTAGACACTGGCTAGGCACACGCTATGCACATCCCAGTCTCAGGCAAGGCACAGGCTAGACACAGGCTAGACACAGGCTAGACACAGGCTAGACACAGGCTAGACACTGGCTAGGCACAGGCTATGCACATGCCAGTCACAGGCAAGGCACACGGCTAGACATAGGCTAGACACAGGCTAGGCACAGGCTAGACACAGGCTAGACACTGGCTAGGCACAGGCTATGCACATGCCAGTCTCAGGCAAGGCACAGGCTAGACACAGGCTAGACACAGGCTAGACACAGGCTAGACACAGGCTATGCACATGCCAGTCACAGGCAAGGCACAGCCTAGACAGAGGCTAGACACAGGAAAGACAAAGGCTAGACACTGGCTAGGCTCAGGCTAGGCACTGGCTAGACACTGGCTAGGCACACGCTATGCACATGCCAGTCTCAGGCAAGGCACAGGCTAGACACAGGCTAGACACTGGCTAGGCACAGGCTATGCACATGCCAGTCACAGGCAAGGAACAGGCTAGACACAGGCTAGACACAGGCTAGGCACAGGCTAGGCACAGGCTAGACACAGGCTAGACACTGGCTAGGCACAGGCTATGCACAGGCTAGGCACTGGCTAGACACTGGCTAGGCACACGCTATGCACATGCCAGTCTCAGGCAAGGCACAGGCTAGACACAGGCTAGACACTGGCTAGACACTGGCTAGGCACAGGCTATGCACATGCCAGTCACAGGCAAGGCACAGGCTAGACGTAGGCTAGACACAGGCTAGGCACAGGCTAGACACAGGCTAGACACTGGCTAGGCACAGGCTAGGCACTGGCTAGACACTGGCTAGGCACACGCTATGCACATGTCAGTCTCAGGCAAGGCACAGGCTACACACAGGCTAGACACAGGCTAGACACTGGCTAGGCACACGCTATGCACATGTCAGTCTCAGGCAAGGCACAGGCTACACACAGGCTAGACACAGGCTAGACACTGGCTAGGCACAGGCTATGCACATGCCAGTCACAGGTAAGGCACAGGCTAGACACAGGCTAGGCACAGGCTAGACACAGGCTAGACACTGGCTAGGCACAGGCTATGCACATGCCAGTCACAGGCAAGGCACAGGCTAGACACAGGCTAGACACAGGCTAGGCACAGGCTAGGCACAGGCTAGGCACAGGCTAGGCACTGGCTAGACACTGGCTAGGCACAGGCTAGGCACTGGCTAGACACTGGCTAGGCACACGCTATGCACATGCCTGTCTCAGGCAAGGCACAGGCTAGACACAGGCTAGACACTGGCTAGGCACAGGCTATGCACATGCCAGTCACAGGCAAGGCACAGGCTAAGCACAGGCTAGACACTGGCTAGACACTGGCTAGGCACACGCTATGCACATGCCTGTCTCAGGCAAGGCACAGGCTAGACACTGGCTAGACACTGGCTAGGCACAGGCTATGCACATGCCAGTCACAGGCAAGGCACAGGCTAAACACAGGCTAGACACAGGCTAGACACAGGCTAGGCACAGGCTAGACACAGGCTAGACACAGGCTAGACACAGGCTAGACACAGGCTAGACACAGGCTGGACACAGGCTAGACACAGGCTAGACACAGGCTAGACACAGGCTAGGCACAGGCTAGACACAGGCAGGACACAGGCTAGACACAGGCTAGACACAGGCTAGACACAGGCTAGACACAGGCTAGACACAGGCTAGGCACAGGCACAGGCTAGACACAGGCTAGACACAGGCTAGACACAGGCTAGACACACAGGCTAGACACAGGCTAGACACAGGCTAGACACAGGCTAGACACAGGCTAGACACAGGCTAGACACAGGCTAGACACAGGCTAGACACAGGCTAGACACAGGCTAGACACAGGCTAGACACAGGCTTGACACAGGCTAGACACAGGCTGGACACAGGCTAGACACAGGCTAGACACAGGCTAGACACAGGCTGGACACAGGCTAGACACAGGCTAGACACAGGCTAGACACAGGCTAGGCATAGGCCAGTCACAGGCTAGGCACAGGCTAGGCACAGGCTAGACACCGGCTAGACACCGGCTAGACACTGACTAGACACAGGCTAGACAGAGGCTATACACTGGCTAGGCACAGGCTAGACACAGGCTATGCACAGGCTAGACAAAGGCTAGATACTGGCTAGGCACAGGCTAGGCACTGGCTAGACACTGGCTAGGCACACGCTATGCACATGCCAGTCTCAGGCAAGGCACAGGATAGACACAGGCTAGACACTGGCTAGGCACAGGCTAGGCACAGGCTAGGCACACGCTAGGCACAGGCTAGGCACTGGCTAGACACTGGCTAGGCACACGCTATGCACATCCCAGTCTCAGGCAGGCAAGGGACACAGGCTAGACACAGGCTAGACACAGGCTAGACACAGGCTAGACACAGGCTAGACACTGGCTAGGCACAGGCTATGCACATGCCAGTCACAGGCAAGGCACACGGCTAGACATAGGCTAGACACAGGCTAGGCACAGGCTAGACACAGGCTAGACACTGGCTAGGCACAGGCTATGCACATGCCAGTCTCAGGCAAGGCACAGGCTAGACACAGGCTAGACACAGGCTAGACACAGGCTAGACACAGGCTATGCACATGCCAGTCACAGGCAAGGCACAGCCTAGACAGAGGCTAGACACAGGCTAGACAAAGGCTAGACACTGGCTAGGCACAGGCTAGGCACTGGCTAGACACTGGCTAGGCACACGCTATGCACATGCCAGTCTCAGGCAAGGCACAGGCTAGACACAGGCTAGACACTGGCTAGGCACAGGCTATGCACATGCCAGTCACAGGCAAGGAACAGGCTAGACACAGGCTAGACACAGGCTAGGCACAGGCTAGACACAGGCTAGACACTGGCTAGGCACAGGCTATGCACAGGCTAGGCACTGGCTAGACACTGGCTAGGCACACGCTATGCACATGCCAGTCTCAGGCAAGGCACAGGCTAGACACAGGCTAGACACAGGCTAGACACTGGCTAGGCACAGGCTATGCACATGCCAGTCACAGGCAAGGCACAGGCTAGACGTAGGCTAGACACAGGCTAGGCACAGGCTAGACACAGGCTAGACACTGGCTAGGCACAGGCTAGGCACTGGCTAGACACTGGCTAGGCACACGCTATGCACATGTCAGTCTCAGGCAAGGCACAGGCTACACACAGGCTAGACACAGGCTAGACACTGGCTAGGCACACGCTATGCACATGTCAGTCTCAGGCAAGGCACAGGCTACACACAGGCTAGACACAGGCTAGACACTGGCTAGGCACAGGCTATGCACATGCCAGTCACAGGCAAGGCACAGGCTAGACACAGGCTAGGCACAGGCAAGACACAGGCTAGACACTGGCTAGGCACAGGCTATGCACATGCCAGTCACAGGCAAGGCACAGGCTAGACACAGGCTAGACACAGGCTAGGCACAGGCCAGGCACAGGCTAGGCACAGGCTAGGCACAGGCTAGGCACAGGCTAGACACTGGCTAGGCACAGGCTAGGCACTGGCTAGACACTGGCTAGGCACACGCTATGCACATGCCTGTCTCAGGCAAGGCACAGGCTAGACACTGGCTAGGCACAGGCTATGCACATGCCAGTCACAGGCAAGGCACAGGCTAAGCACAGGCTAGACACTGGCTAGACACTGGCTAGGCACACGCTATGCACATGCCTGTCTCAGGCAAGGCACAGGCTAGACACTGGCTAGGCACAGGCTATGCACATGCCAGTCACAGGCAAGGCACAGGCTAAACACAGGCTAGACACAGGCTAGACACAGGCTTGGCACAGGCTAGACACAGGGTAGACACTGGCTAGGCACAGGCTAGACACTGGCTAGGCACAGGCTAGACACAGGCTAGACACTGGCTAGGCACAGGCTATGCACATGCGAGTCACAGGCAAGGCACAGGCTAGACACAGGCTAGACACTGGTAAGGCACAGGCTATGCACATGCCAGTCACAGGCAAGGCACAGGCTAGACACAGGCTAGACACAGGCTAGACACAGGCTAGGCACTGGCTAGACACTGGCTAGGCACACGCTATGCACAGGCTAGGCACAGGCTAGGCACAGGCTAGGCACAGGCTAGGCACAGGCTAGGCACAGGCTAGGCACAGGCTAGGCACAGGCTAGACACAGGCTAGGCACAGGCTAGACACAGGCTAGACACTGGCTAGGCACAGGCTATGCACATGCCAGTCACTGGCAAGGCACAGGCTAGACACAGGCTAGACACTGGCTAGGCACAGGCTATGCACATGCCAGTCACATGCATGTCACAGGCAAGGCACAGGCTAGACACAGGCTAGACACTGGCTAGGCACAGGCTAGACACAGGCTAGACACAGGCTAGACACAGGCTAGACACAGGCTAGACATAGGCTAGACACAGGCTAGACACAGGCTAGACACAGGCTAGGCACAGGCTAGACACAGGCTAGACACAGGCTAGACACAGGCTAGACATTGGCTAGACACAGGCTAGACACAGGCTAGAAACAGGCTAGAAACAGGCTCGACACAGGCTACGCACAGGCTAGACAAAGGCTAGATACAGGCTAGACACAGGCTTGACACAGGCTAGACACAGGCTGGACACAGGCTAGACACAGGCTAGACACAGGCTAGACACAGGCTGGACACAGGCTAGACACAGGCTAGACACAGGCTAGACACAGGCTAGACACTGACACTGACTAGACACAGGCTAGACAGAGGCTATACACTGGCTAGGCACAGGCTAGACACAGGCTATGCACAGGCTAGACAAAGGCTAGACACTGGCTAGGCACAAGCTAGGCACTGGCTAGACACTGGCTAGGCACACGCTATGCACATGCCAGTCTCAGGCAAGGCACAGGATAGACACAGGCTAGACACTGGCTAGGCACACGCTATGCACATGCTAGTCACAGGCAAGGTACAGGCTAGACACAGGCTAGGCACATGCTAGACACAGGCTAGACACTGGCTAGGCACAGGCTAGGCACAGGCTAGGCACAGGCTAGGCACAGGCTAGGCACAGGCTAGGCACAGGCTAGGCACAGGCTAGGCACAGGCTAGGCACAGGCTAGGCACAGGCTAGGCACAGGCTAGGCACTGGCTAGACACTGGCTACGCACACGCTATGCACATGCCAGTCTCAGGCAAGGCACAGGCTAGACACAGGCTAGACACTGGCTAGGCACAGGCTATGCACATGCCAGTCACAGGCAAGGCACAGGCTAGACACAGGCTAGACACAGGCTAGGCACAGGCTAGACACAGGCTAGACACTGGCTAGGCACAGGCTATGCACAGGCTAGGCACTGGCTAGACACTGGCTAGGCACACGCTATGCACATGCCAGTCTCAGGCAAGGCACAGGCTAGACACAGGCTAGACACTGGCTAGGCACAGGCTATGCACACAGCACATGCCAGTCACAGGCAAGGCACAGGCTAGACATAGGCTAGACACAGGCTAGGCACAGGCTAGACACAGGCTAGACACTGGCTAGGCACAGGCTATGCACATGCCAGTCTCAGGCAAGGCACAGGCTAGACACAGGCTAGACACTGGCTAGGCACACGCTATGCACATGCCAGTCTCAGGCAAGGCACAGGCTAGACACAGGCTAGACACTGGCTAGGCACAGGCTATGCACATGCCAGTCACAGGCAAGGCACAGGCTAGACACAGGCTAGACACAGGCGAGACACAGGCTATGCACATGCCAGTCACAGCCAAGGCACAGGCTAGACACAGGCTAGACACAGGCTAGACAAAGGCTAGACACTGGCTAGGCACAGGCTAGGCACTGGCTAGACACTGGCTAGGCACACGCTATGCACATGCCAGTCTCAGGCGAGGCACAGGCTAGACACAGGCTAGACACTGGCTAGGCACAGGCTATGCACATGCCAGTCACAGGCAAGGCACAGGCTAGACACAGGCTAGACACAGGCTAGGCACAGGCTAGACACAGGCTAGACACTGGCTAGGCACAGGCTATGCAAATGCCAGTCACAGGCAAGGCACAGGCTAGAGACAGGCTAGACACAGGCTAGGCACTGGATAGACACTGGCTAGGCACAGGCCAGTCACAGGCTAGGCACAGGCTAGGCACAGGCTAGACACCGCCTAGACAACGGCTAGACACAGACTAGACACAGGTTAGACAGAGGCTTTACACTGGCTAGGCACAGGCTAGACACAGGCTATGCACAAGCTAGACAAAGGCTAGACACTGGCTATGCACAGGCTAGGCACTGGCTAGACACTGGCTAGGCACAGGCTAGACACTGGATTGGCACAGACTAGACACTGGCTAAGCACAGGCTAGACACAAGCTAGAAACTGGCTAGGCACAGGCTACACACAGGCTAGACACTGGCTGGGCACAGGCTAGACACTGGCTAGGCACAGGCTAGGCACAGGCTAGACAAAGGCTGCACTGGCCAGGCACAGGCTAGGCACATGCCTGTCTCAGGCAAGGCACAGGCTAGACACAGGCTAGACACTGGCTAGGCACAGGCTATGCACATGCCAGTCACAGGCAAGGCACAGGCTAGACACAGGCTAGACACTGGCTATGCACAGGCCAGTCACAGGCTAGGCACAGGCTAGCCACAGGCTAGACACAGGCTAGACACCGGCTAGACAGAGGCTATACACTGGCTAGGCGCAGGCTAGACACAGGCTATGCACAGGCTAGACAAAGGCTAGACACTGGCTAGGCACAGGCTAGGCACTGGCTAGACACTGGCTAGGCACACGCTATGCACATGCCTGTCTCAGGCAAGGCACAGGCTAGACACAGGCTAGACACTGGCTAGGCACAGGCTATGCACATGCCAGTCACAGGCAAGGCACAGGCTAGGCACAGGCTAGACACCGGCTAGACACAGATTAGACACAGGCTAGACAGAGGCTATACACTGGCTAGGCACAGGCTAGACACAGGCTATGCACAGGCTACACAAAGGCTAGACACTGGTTAGGCACAGGCTAGGCACTGGCTAGACACTGGCTAGGCACACGCTATGCACATGCCTGTCTCAGGCAAGGCACAGGCTAGACACAGGCTAGACACTGGCTAGGCACAGGCTATGCACATGCCAGTCACATGCATGTCACAGGCAAGGCACAGGCTAGACACAGGCTAGACACAGGCTTGGCACAGACTAGACACAGGCTAGACACTGGCTAGGCACAGGCTAGATACAGGCTAGACACTGGCTAGGCACAGGCTATGCACATGCCAGTCACAGGCAAGGCACAGGCTAGACATAGGCTATACACACGCTATGCACATGGCAGTCTCTGGCAAGGCACAGGCTAGACACTGGCTAGGCACACGCTATGCACATGCCAGTCTCAGGCAAGGCACAGGCTATGCACATGCCAGTCTCAGGCAAGGCACAGGCTAGACACAGGCCTAGGACACAGGCTAGACACAGGCTAGGCACAGGCTAGACACAGGCTATGCACATGCCAGTCACAGGCAAGGCACAGGCTAGACACAGGCTAGACACAGGCTAGACAAAGGCTAGACACTGGCTAGGCACAGGCTAGGCACTGGCTAGACACTGGCTAGGCACACGCTATGCACATGCCAGTCTCAGGCAAGGCACAGGCTAGACACAGGCTAGACACGAGCTAGGCACAGGCTATGCAAATGCCAGTCACAGGCAAGGCACAGGCTAGACACAGGCTAGACACAGGCTAGGCACAGGCTAGGCACAGGCTAGGCACTGGCTAGACACTGGCTAGGCACTGGCTAGACACTGGCTAGGCACAGGCCAGTCACAGGCTAGGCACAGGCTAGGCACAGGCTAGACACCGCCTAGACACCGGCTAGACACAGACTAGACACAGGCTAGACAGAGGCTTTACACTGGCTAGGCACAGGCTAGACACAGGCTATGCACAGGCTAGACAAAGGCTAGGCACAGGCTAGGCACAGGCTAGGCACAGGCTAGGCACAGGCTAGGCACAGGCTAGGCACAGGCTAGGCACAGGCTAGGCACAGGCTAGGCACAGGCTAGGCACAGGCTAGGCACAGGCTAGGCACAGGCTAGGCACAGGCTAGACACAGGCTAGACACTGGCTAGGCACAGGCTATGCACATGCCAGTCACTGGCAAGGCACAGGCTAGACACAGGCTAGACACTGGCTAGGCACAGGCTATGCACATGCCAGTCACTTGCATGTCACAGGCAAGGCACAGGCTAGACACAGGCTAGACACTGGCTAGGCACAGGCTAGACACAGGCTAGACACAGGCTAGACACAGGCTAGACACAGGCTAGACATAGGATAGACACAGGCTAGACACAGGCTAGACACAGGCTAGGCACAGGCTAGACACAGGCTAGACACAGGCTAGACACAGGCTAGACATTGGCTAGACACAGGCTAGACACAGGCTAGAAACAGGCTAGAAACAGGCTAGACACAGGCTAGGCACAGGCTAGACAAAGGCACAGGCTAGACACAGGCTAGAAACAGACTAGACAAAGGCTAGAAACTGTCTTGGCACAGACTAGAAAACGGCTAGGCACAGGCTAGACACTGGCTAGGCACAGGCTAGGTATAGGCTAGGCACAGGCTAGCCACAGGCTAGGCACAGGCTAGGCACAGGCTAGGCACAAGCTAGGCACAGACTAGGCACAGGCTAGGCACAAGCTAGGCACAGGCCAGTCACAGGCTAGGCACAGGCTAGACACAGGCTAGACACCGGCTGGACACCGGCTAGACACAGACTAGACACAAGCTAGACAGAGGCTATACACTGGCTAGGCACAGGCTAGACACAGGCTATGCACAGGCTAGACAAAGGCTAGACACTGGCTAGGCACAGGCTAGGCACTGGCTAGACACTGGCTAGGCACACGCTATGCACATGCCTGTCTCAGGAAAGGCACAGGCTAGACACAGTCTAGACACAGGCTAGACACAGGCTAGGCACAGGCTATGCACATGCCAGTCACAGGCAAGGCACAGGTTAGACACAGGCTAGACACAGGCTAGGCACAGGCTAGGCACAGGCTAGGCACTGGCTAGACACTGGCTAGGCACACGCTATGCACATGCCTGTCTCAGGCAAGGCACAGGCTAGACACAGGCTAGACACTGGCTAGGCACAGGCTATGCACATGCCAGTCACACGCTATGCACATGCCTGTCTCAGGCAAGGCACAGTCTAGACACAGGCTAGGCACAGGCTAGGCACAGGCTAGACACAGGCTAGAAACAGACTAGACAAAGGCTAGAAACTGTCTTGGCACAGACTAGAAAACGGCTAGGCACAGTCTACAAACTGGCTAGGCATAGGCTAGGCACAGGCTAGGCACAGGCTAGGCACAGGCTAGGCACAGGCTAGGCACAGGCTAGGCACTGGCTAGGCACAAGCTAGACACAGGCTAGACACAGGCAAGACACAAGCTAGAGACAGGCTAGACACAGTCTAGACACAGTCTAGACACAGGGTAGACACAGGCTAGAAACAGACTAGACAAAGGCTAGAAACTGTCTTGGCACAGACTAGAAAACGGCTAGGCACAGTCTACAAACTGGCTAGGCATAGGCTAGGCACAGGCTAGGCACAGGCTAGGCACAGGCTAGGCACAGGCTAGGCACAGGCTAGGCACAGGCTAGACACAGGCTAGACACGGGCTAGACACAGGCTAGACACAGGCAAGACACAAGCTAGAGACAGGCTAGACACAGTCTAGACACAGTCTAGACACAGGCTAGACACAGGCTAGAAACAGACTAGACAAAGGCTAGAAACTGTCTTGGCACAGACTAGAAAACGGCTAGGCACAGTCTACAAACTGGCTAGGCATAGGCTAGGCACAGGCTAGGCACAGGCTAGGCACAGGCTAGGCACAGGCTAGGCACAGGCTAGGCACAGGCTAGGCACAGGCTAGGCACAGGCTAGGCACAGGCTAGACACAGGCTAGACACGGGCTAGACACAGGCTAGACACAGGCAAGACACAAGCTAGAGACAGGCTAGACACAGTCTAGACACAGGCTAGGCACAGGCTAGGCACTGGCTAGGCACAAGCTAGTCACAGGCTAGGCACAGGCCAGTCACAGGCTAGGCACAGGCCAGTCACAGGCTAGGCACAGGCTAGGCACAGGCTAGACACTGGCTAGGCACAGGCTAGGCACTGGCTAGACACTGGCTAGGCACACGCTATGCACATGCCTGTCTCAGGCAAGGCACAGGCTAGACACAGGCTAGACACAGGCAAGACACAAGCTAGAGACAGGCTAGACACAGTCTTGACACAGTCTAGACACAGGCTAGACACAGGCTAGAAACAGACTAGACAAAGGCTAGAAACTGTCTTGGCACAGACTAGAAAACGGCTAGGCATAGGCTAGGCACAGGCTAGGCACAGGCTAGGCACAGGCTAGGCACAGGCTAGGCACTGGCTAGGCACAAGCTAGTCACAGGCTAGGCACAGGCCAGTCACAGGCTAGGCACAGGCCAGTCACAGGCTAGGCACAGGCTAGGCACAGGCTAGACACTGGTTAGGCACAGGCTAGGCACTGGCTAGACACTGGCTAGGCACACGCTATGCACATGCCAGTCTCAGGCAAGGCACAGGCTAGGCACAGGCTAGACACTGGCTAGGCACTGGCTAGGCACAGGCTAGGCACTGGCTAGACACTGGCTAGGCACACGCTATGCACATGCCAGTCTCAGGCAAGGCACAGGCTAGGCACAGGCTAGACACTGGCTAGGCACAGGCTATGCACATGCCAGTCACAGGCAAGGCACAGGCTAGACACAGGCTAGACACAGGCTAGGCACACGCTATGCACATGCCTGTCTCAGGAAAGGCACAGGCTAGACACAGGCTAGACACAGGCTAGACACAGGCTAGACACAGGCTAGACACAGGCTAGACACAGGGTAGACACAGGCTAGACACGTGCTTGGCACAGACTAGACACTGGCTAAGCACAGGCTAGACACAGGCTAGACACAGGCTATACACAGACTAGACACAGGCTAGACACAAGCTAGACAAGGGCTAGACACAGGCTAGACACAGGCTAGACACAGGCTAGAAACAGGCTAGACACAGGCTAGACACTGGCTAGGCACAGACTAGACACTGGCTAAGCACAGTCTACAAACTGGCTGGGCACAGGCTAGACACAGGCTAGACACAGGCTGGGCACAGGCTAGACACAGGCTAGGCACAGGCTAGACACTGGCTAGGCACAGGCTAGACAATGGCTATGAAGAGGCTAGACAATGGCTTTAAACAGGCTAGAAACTGTCTTGGCACAGACTAGACACTGGCTAAGCACAGTCTACAAACTGGCAAGGCACAGGCTAGACACAGGCTAGACACAGGCTGGGCACAGGCTAGACACTGGCTAGGCACAGGCTAGACACCGGCTTGACACTGACTAGACACAGGCTAGACAGAGGCTATACACTGGCTAGGCACAGGCTAGACACAGGCTATGCACAGGCTAGACAAAGGCTAGACACTGGCTAGGCACAGGCTAGACACAGGCTAGACACAGGCTAGACACAGGCTAGACACAGGCTAGGCATAGCCTAGGCACACGCTATGCACATGCCTGTCTCAGGCAAGGCACAGGCTAGACACTGGCTAGGCGTAGGCTATGCACATGCCAGTCACAGGCAAGGCACAGGCTAGACACAGGCTAGACACAGGCTAGGCACAGGCTAGGCACAGGCTAGGCACTGGCCAGACAAAGGCTAGACACTGGCTAGGCACTGGCTAGAAACAGGCTAGACACAGGCTAGACACAGGCTAGACACAGGCTAGACACAGGCTAGACACAGGCTAGGCACAGGCTAGACAAAGGCTAGACACAGGCTAGACACAGGCTAGACACAGGCTAGACACAGGCACACAGGCTAGACACAGGCTAGACACAGGCTAGCAACAGGCTAGGCACAGGCTAGGCACAGGCTAGGCACTGGCTAGGCACAAGCTAGTCACAGGCTAGGCACAGGCCAGTCACAGGCTAGGCACAGGCTAGGCACAGGCTAGACACCGGCTAGACACCGGCTAGACACTGACTAGACACAGGCTAGGCACAGGCTATGCACATGACAGTCACAGGCAAGGCACAGGCTAGACACAGGCTAGACACTGGCTAGGCACAGGCTAGACACTGGCTAAGCACAGGCTAGACACAGGCTAGAAACTGGCTAGGCACAGGCTAGACACAGGCTAGACACTGGCTGGGCACAGGCTACACACAGGCTAGACACAGGCTAGACACAGGCTAGACACAGGCTAGACACAGGCTAGACACAGGCTAGACACAGGCTAGAAACAGGCTAGACACAGGCTAGACACAGGCTAGACACAGGCTAGACACAGGCTAGGCACAGGCTAGACAAAGGCTAGACACAGGCTAGACACAGGCTAGACACAGGCTAGACACAGGCTAGACACAGGCTAGACACAGGCTAGACACAGGCTAGACACAGGCTAGACACAGGCTAGGCATAGGCTAGGCACAGGCTAGCAACAGGCTAGGCACACGCTAGGCACAGGCTAGGCACTGGCTAGGCACAAGCTAGTCACAGGCTAGGCACAGGCCAGTCACAGGCTAGGCACAGGCTAGGCACAGGCTAGACACCGGCTAGACACCGGCCAGACACTGACTAGACACAGGCTAGACAGAGGCTATACACTGGCTAGGCACAGGCTAGACACAGGCTATGCACAGGCTAGACAAAGGCTAGACACTGGCCAGGCACAGGCTAGACACAGGCTAGACACAGGCTAGGCATAGCCTAGGCACACGCTATGCACATGCCTGTCTCAGGCAAGGCACAGGCTAGACACAGGCTAGACACTGGCTAGGCATAGGCTATGCACATGCCAGTCACAGGCAAGGCACAGGCTAGACACAGGCTTGGCACAGGCTAGGCACAGGCTAGGCACTGGCTAGACAAAGGCTAGACACTGGCTAGGCACTGGCTAGGCACAGGCTAGGCACTGGCTAGACACTGGCTAGGCACACGCTATGCACATGCCAGTCTCAGGCAAGGCACAGGCTAGACACAGGCTAGACACTGGCTAGGCACAGGCTATGCACATGCCAGTCACAGGCAAGGCACAGGCTAGACACAGGCTAGACACAGGCTAGACACTGGCTAGGCACAGGCTATGCACATGCCAGTCACAGGCAAGGCACAGGCTAGACACAGGCTAGGCACAGGCTAGGCACAGGCTAGGCACAGGCTAGGCACTGGCTAGACACTGGCTAGGCACACGCTATGCACATGATAGTCTCAGGCAAGGCACAGGCTAGACACAGGCTAGACACTGGCTAGGCACAGGCTATGCACATGCCAGTCACAGGCAAGGCACAGGCTAGACACAGGCTAGGCACAGGCTAGACACAGGCTAGACACTGGCTAGGCACAGGCTATGCACATGCCAGTCTCAGGCAAGGCACAGGCTAGACACAGGCTAGACACTGGCTAGGCACACGCTATGCACATGCCAGTCTCTGGCAAGGCACAGGCTAGACACAGGCTAGACACTGGCTAGGCACAGGCTATGCACATGCCAGTCACAGGCAAGGCACAGGCTAGACACAGGCTAGACACAGGCTAGACAAAGGCTAGACACAGGCTAGACACTGGCTAGGCACAAGCTATGCACATGCCAGTTACAGGCGAGGCACAGGCTAGACGCAGGCTAGACACAGGCTAGGCACAGGCTAGGCACAGGCTAGGCACAGGCTAGGCACTGGCTAGGCACTGGCTAGGCACAGGCCAGACACTGGCTAGGCACAGGCCAGTCACAGGCTAGGCAGGCACAGGCTAGGCACAGGCTAGACACCGGCTAGACACAGACTAGACACAGGCTAGACAGAGGCTTTACACTGGCTAGGCACAGGCTAGACACAGGCTATGCACAGGCTAGACAAAGGCTAGACACTGGCTAGGCACAGGCTAGGCACTGGCTAGACACTGGCTAGGCACACGCTATGCACATGCCTGTCTCTGGCTAGGCACAGGCCAGTCACAGGCTAGGCACAGGCTAGACACAGGCTAGACACTGGCTAGGCACAGGCCAGTCACAGGCTAGGCACAGGCTAGACACAGGCTAGACACCGGCTAGAGAGAGGCTATACACTGGCTAGGCACAGGCTAGACACAGGCTATGCACAGGCTAGACAAAGGCTAGACACTCACAGGCTAGGCACAGGCTAGGCACTGGCTAGACACTGGCTAGGCACACGCTATGCACATGCCTGTCTCAGGCAAGGCACAGGCTAGACACAGGCTAGACACTGGCTAGGCGCAGGCTATGCACATGCCAGTCACAGGCAAGGCACAGGCTAGGCACAGGCTAGACACCGGCTAAACACAGATTAGACACAGGCTAGACAGAGGCTATACACTGGCTAGGCACAGGCTAGACACAGGCTATGCACAGGCTAGACAAAGGCTAGACACTGGCTTGGCACAGGCTAGGCACTGGCTAGACACTGGCTAGGCACACGTTGTGCACATGCCTGTCTCAGGCAAGGCACAGGCTAGACACAGGCTAGACACTGGCTAGACACAGGCTTCGCACAGGCTAGACACAGGCTAGACACTGGCTAGGCACAGGCTAGACACAGGCTAGACACTGGCTAGACACAGGCTAGACACTGGCTAGGCACAGGCTAGACACAGGCTAGACACTGGCTAGGCACAGGCTAGACACATGCCAGTCACAGGCAAGGCACAGGCTAGACACAGGCTAGACACTGGTAAGGCACAGGCTATGCACATGCCAGTCACAGGCAAGGCACAGGCTAGACACAGGCGAGACACAGGCTAGGCACTGGCTAGACACTGGCTAGGCACACGCTATGCACATGCCAGTCTCTGGCAAGGCACAGGCTAGACACTGGCTAGGCACACGCTATGCACATGCCAGTCTCAGGCAAGGCACAGGCTAGACACAGGCTAAACACTGGTTAGGCACAGGCTAGACACATGCCAGTCTCAGGCAAGGCACAGGCTAGACACAGGCTAGGCACAGGCTAGGCACAGGCTAGGCACAGGCTAGGCACAGGCTAGGCACAGGCTAGGCACAGGCTAGGCACAGGCTAGACACAGGCTAGACACAGGCTAGGCACAGGCTAGACACAGGCTAGACACAGGCTAGACACAGGCTAGGCACAGGCTAGACACAGGCTAGACACAGGCTAGACACAGGCTAGGCACAGGCTAGACACAGGCTAGACACAGGCTAGGCACAGGCAAGACACAGGCTAGACACAGGCTAGACACAGGCTAGACACAGGCTAGGCACAGGCTAGACACAGGCTAGACACAGGCTAGACACTGGCTAGGCACAGGCTAGACACAGGCTAGGCACAGGCTATACACAGGCTAGGCACAGGCTAGACACTGGCTAGGCACAGGCTATGCACATGCCAGTCACAGGCAAGGCACAGGCTAGACACAGGCTAGGCACAGGCTAGACACTGGCTAGACACTGGCTAGGCACACGCTGTGCACATGCCAGTCTCAGGCAAGGCACAGGCTAGACACAGGCTAGGCACAGGCTAGACACAGGCTAGACACAGGCTAGACAAGGCTAGACACTGGCTAGGCACAGGCTAGGAACTGGCTAGACACTGGCTAGGCACACGCTATGCACATGCCAGTCTCAAGCAAGGCACAGGCTAGACACAGGCTATGCACATGCCAGTCACAGGAAAGGCACAGGCTAGACACAGGCTAGACACAGGCTAGGCACAGGCTAGACACTGGCTAGGCACAGGCTAGACACTGGCTAGGCACAGGCAAGACACAGGCTAGACATAGGCTAGACACAAGCTAGACACAGGCTAGACACAGGCTAGACACAGGCTAGACACAGGCTAGGCACAGGCTAGACACAGGCTAGGCACAGGCTAGGCACAGCTAGATTGGCACAGACTAGACACTGGCTAAGCACAGGCTAGACACAGGCTAGAAACTGGCTAGGCACAGGCTAGACACAGGCTAGACACTGGCTGGGCACAGGCTAGACACTGGCTAGGCACAGGCTAGCCATACGCTGGCTAGGCACAGGCTAGACACAGGCTAGACAAAGGCTAGACACTGGCCAGGCACAGGCTAGGCACTGGCTAGACACTGGCTAGACACTGGCTAGGCACACGCTGTGCACATGCCAGTCACAGGCAAGGCACAGGCTAGACACAGGCTAGACACAGGCTAGACAAAGGCTAGACACTGGCTAGGCACAGGCTAGGAACTGGCTAGACACTGGCTAGGCACACGCTATGCACATGCCAGTCTCAAGCAAGGCACAGGCTAGACACAGGCTAGACACTGGCTAGGCACAGGCTATGCACATGCCAGTCACAGGAAAGGCACAGGCTAGACACAGGCTAGACACAGGCTAGGCACAGGCTGGACACAGGCTAGACACAGGCTAGACACAGGCTAGACACAGGCTAGACACAGGCTAGGTAGAGGCTAGGCACAGGCTAGCCACAGGCTAGGCACAAGCTAGGCACAGGCTAGGCACAAGCTAGGACACAGGCCAGACACAGGCTAGGCTATGCACATGCCTGTCTCAGGAAAGGCACAGGCTAGACACAGGCTAGGCACAGGCTATGCACATGCCAGTCACAGGCAAGGCACAGGCTAGACACAGGCTAGACACAGGCTAGGCACAGGCTAGGCACAGGCTAGACACAGGCTAGACACAGGCTAGGCACACGCTGTGCACATGCCTGTCTCAGGCAAGGCACAGGCTAGACACAGGCTAGACACTGGCTAGGCACAGGCTATGCACATGCCAGTCACAGGCAAGGCACAGGCTAGACACAGGCTAGACACTGGCTAGGCACAGGCTAGACACAGGCTAGGCACAGGCTAGGCACAGGCTAGGCACAGGCTAGGCACAGGCTAGGCACAGGCTAGACACAGGCTAGGCACACGCTATGCACATGCCTGTCTCAGGAAAGGCACAGGCTAGACACAGGCTAGACACAGGCTAGGCACAGGCTATGCACATGCCAGTCACAGGCAAGGCACAGGCTAGACACTGGCTAGGCACAGGCTAGACACAGGCTATGCACAGGCTAGACAAAGGCTAGACACTGGCTAGGCACAGGCTAGGCACTGGCTAGACACTGGCTAGGCACACGCTATGCACATGCCTGTCTCAGGAAAGGCACAGGCTAGACACAGGCTAGGCACAGGCTATGCACATGCCAGTCACAGGCAAGGCACAGGCTAGACACAGGCTAGACACAGGCTAGGCACAGGCTAGGCACAGGCTAGGCACAGGGCACAGGCTAGGCACAGGCTAGGCACAGGCTAGGCACAGGCTAGGCACAGGCTAGACACAGGCTATGCACAGGCTAGACACAGGCTAGACACTGGCTAGGCACAGGCTAGGCACTGGCTAGACACTGGCTAGGCACACGCTATGCACATGCCTGTCTCAGGAAAGGCACAGGCTAGACACAGGCTAGGCACAGGCTATGCACATGCCAGTCACAGGCAAGGCACAGGCTAGACACAGGCTAGACACAGGCTAGGCACAGGCTAGGCACAGGCTAGACACAGGCTAGACACAGGCTAGACACAGGCTAGGCACACGCTATGCACATGCCAGTCTCAGGCAAGGCACAGGCTAGACACAGGCTAGACACTGGCTAGGCACAGGCTATGCACATGCCAGTCACAGGCAAGGCACAGGCTAGACACAGGCTAGACACAGGCTAGACACTGGCTAGGCACAGGCTAGACACAGGCTAGACACAGGCTAGACACAGGCTAGACACAGGCTAGGCACAGGCTAGACACAGGCTAGACACAGGCTAGACACAGGCTAGGGCACAGGCTAGACACAGGCTAGACACTGGCTAGGCACAGGCAAGACACAGGCTAGACACAGGCTAGACACAGGCTAGACACAGGCTAGGCACAGGCTAGACACAGGCTAGACACTGGCTGGGCACAGGCTAGACACTGGCTAGGCACAGGCTATACACTGGCTAGGCACAGGCTAGACACAGGCTAGGCACAGGCTATGCACATGCCAGTCACAGGCAAGGCACAGGCTAGACACAGGCTAGGCACTGGCTAGACACTGGCTAGACACTGGCTAGGCACACGCTGTGCACATGCCAGTCACAGGCAAGGCACAGGCTAGACACAGGCTAGACACAGGCTATGCACATGCCAGTCACAGGCAAGGCACAGGCTAGACACAGGCTAGGCACTGGCTAGACACTGGCTAGGCACAGGCTATGCACATGCCAGTCACAGGAAAGGCACAGGCTAGACACAGGCTAGACACAGGCTAGGCACAGGCTGGACACAGGCTAGACACAGGCTAGACACAGGCTAGACACAGGCTAGGCATAGGCTAGGCACAGGCTAGCCACAGGCTAGGCACAAGCTAGGCACAGGCAGGCTAGGCACACAGGCTAGGCACAGGCCAGTCACAGGCTAGGCACACGCTATGCACATGCCTGTCTCAGGAAAGGCACAGGCTAGACACAGGCTAGGCACAGGCTAGGCACAGGCTATGCACATGCCAGTCACAGGCAAGGCACAGGCTAGACACAGGCTAGACACAGGCTAGGCACAGGCTAGGCACAGGCTAGACACAGGCTAGACACAGGCTAGGCACACGCTGTGCACATGCCTGTCTCAGGCAAGGCACAGGCTAGACACAGGCTAGACACTGGCTAGGCACAGGCTATGCACATGCCAGTCACAGGCAAGGCACAGGCTAGACACAGGCTAGACACTGGCTAGGCACAGGCTAGACACAGGTTAGGCACAAGCTAGGCACAGGCTAGGCACAAGCTAGGCAAAGGCCAGTCACAGGCTAGGCACACGCTATGTACATGCCTGTCTCAGGAAAGGCACAGGCTAGACACAGGCTAGACACAGGCTAGGCACAGGCTATGCACATGCCAGTCACAGGCAAGGCACAGGCTAGACACAGGCTAGACACAGGCTAGGCATAGGCTAGGCACAGGCTAGACACAGGCTAGACACAGGCTAGGCACAAGGCTAGGCACAGGCCAGTCACAGGCTAGGCACACGCTATGCACATGCCTGTCTCAGGAAAGGCACAGGCTAGACACAGGCTAGACACAGGCTAGGCACAGGCTATGCATATGCCAGTCACAGGCAAGGCACAGGCTAGACACAGGGCTAGGTATAGGCTAGGCACAGGCTAGCCACAGGCTAGGCACAGGCTAGGCACAGGCTAGGCACAGGCTAGGCACAGGCTAGGCACAGGCTAGGCACAAGCTAGGCACAGGCTAGGCACAAGCTAGGCACAGGCTAGGCACAAGCTAGGCACAGGCCAGTCACAGGCTAGGCACACGCTATGCACATGCCTGTCTCAGGAAAGGCACAGACTAGGCACAGGCTAGGCACAAGCTAGGCACAGGCCAGTCACAGGCTAGGCACAGGCTAGACACAGGCTAGACACCGGCTGGACACCGGCTAGACACAGACAAGACACAAGCTAGACAGAGGCTATACACTGGCTAGGCACAGGCTAGGCACTGGCTAGACACTGGCTAGGCACACGCTATGCACATGCCTTTCTCAGGAATGGCACAGGCTAGACACAGGCTAGACACAGGCTAGGCACAGGCTATGCACATGCCAGTCACAGGCTAGACACAGGCTAGACACAGGCTAGGCACAGGCTAGACACTGGCTAGGCACAGGCTAGACACTGGCTAGGCAAAGGCTAGACAATGGCTATGAACAGGCTAGACAATGGCTATGAACAGGCTAGGCACTGGCTAGGTACAGGCTAGGTACTGGCTAGGTAGAGGCTAGGCACTGGCTAGGTACAGGCTATGCAGAGGCTAGGCACATACTTGACACAGGCTAGAGACAGGCTAGACAAAGGCTAGACACAGGCTAGACACAGACTAGACACAGGCTAGACAGAGGCTACACACTGGCTAGGCACAGGCTAGACTCTGGCTATGCACAGGCTAGACAAAGGCAAGACACTGGATAGGCACAGGCTGGGCACTGGCTATATACTGGCTAGGCATACGCTATGCACATGCCAGTTTTAGGCAAGGCACAGGCTAGACACAGGCTAGACACTGGCTAGGCACAGGCTATGCACATGCCATTCACAGGCAAGGCACAGGCATGGCACAGGCTAGACACGGGCTAGACACTGGCAAGGCACAGGCTAGGCACAGGCCAGTCACAGGCTAGGCACACGCTATGCACATGCCTGTCTCAGGAAAGGCACAGGCTAGACACAGGCTAGGCACAGGCTATGCACATGCCAGTCACAGGCAAGGCACAGGCTAGACACAGGCTAGACACAGGCTAGGCACAGGCTAGGCACAGGCTAGACACAGGCTAGACACAGGCTAGGCACACGCTGTGCACATGCCTGTCTCAGGCAAGGCACAGGCTAGACACAGGCTAGACACTGGCTAGGCACAGGCTATGCACATGCCAGTCACAGGCAAGGCACAGGCTAGACACAGGCTAGACACAGGCTAGACACTGGCTAGGCACAGGCTAGACACAGGCTAGACACAGGCTAGACACAGGCTAGACACAGGCTAGGACACTGGCTAGACACAGGCTAGACACAGGCTAGACACAGGCTAGGCACAGGCTAGACACAGGCTAGACACAGGCTAGGCACAGGCAAGACACAGGCTAGACATACAGGCTAGACACAAGCCAGACACAGGCTAGGCACAGGCTAGACACAGGCTAGACACTGGCTGGGCACAGGCTAGACACTGGCTAGGCACAGGCTATACACTGGCTAGGCACAGGCTAGACACAGGCTAGGCACAGGCTATGCACATGCCAGTCACAGGCAAGGCACAGGCTAGACACAGGCTAGGCACTGGCTAGACACTGGCTAGACACTGGCTAGGCACAGGCTGTGCACATGCCAGTCACACGCAAGGCACAGGCTAGACACAGGCTAGACACAGGCTATGCACATGCCAGTCACAGGCAAGGCACAGGCTAGACACAGGCTAGGCACTGGCTAGACACTGGCTAGACACTGGCTAGGCACAGGCTATGCACATGCCAGTCACAGGAAAGGCACAGGCTAGACACAGGCTAGACACAGGCTAGGCACAGGCTGGACACAGGCTAGACACAGGCTAGACACAGGCTAGACACAGGCTAGGCACAGGCTAGCCACAGGCTAGGCACAAGCTAGGCACAGGCTAGGCACAAGCTAGGCACAGGCCAGTCACAGGCTAGGCACACGCTATGCACATGCCTGTCTCAGGCAAGGCACAGGCTAGACACAGGCTAGGCACAGGCTATGCACATGCCAGTCACAGGCAAGGCACAGGCTAGACAGGACACAGGCTAGACACAGGCTAGGCACAGGCTAGGCACAGGCTAGACACAGGCTAGACACAGGCTAGGCACACGCTGTGCACATGCCTGTCTCAGGCAAGGCACAGGCTAGACACAGGCTAGACACTGGCTAGGCACAGGCTATGCACATGCCAGTCACAGGCAAGGCACAGGCTAGACACAGGCTAGACACTGGCTAGGCACAGGCTAGACACAGGTTAGGCACAAGCTAGGCACAGGCTAGGCACAAGCTAGGCAAAGGCCAGTCACAGGCTAGGCACACGCTATGTACATGCCTGTCTCAGGAAAGGCACAGGCTAGACACAGGCTAGACACAGGCTAGGCACAGGCTATGCACATGCCAGTCACAGGCAAGGCACAGGCTAGACACAGGCTAGACACAGGCTAGGCACAGGCTAGGCACAGGCTAGACACAGGCTAGACACAGGCTAGGCACAAGCTAGGCACAGGCCAGTCACAGGCTAGGCACACGCTATGCACATGCCTGTCTCAGGAAAGGCACAGGCTAGACACAGGCTAGACACAGGCTAGGCACAGGCTATGCATATGCCAGTCACAGGCAAGGCACAGGCTAGACACAGGCTAGGTATAGGCTAGGCACAGGCTAGGCACAGGCTAGGCACAGGCTAGGCACAGGCTAGGCACAGGCTAGGCACAGGCTAGGCACAGGCTAGGCACAGGCTAGGCACAGGCTAGGCACAAGCCAGGCACAGGCTAGGCACAAGCTAGGCAGGCCAGTCACAGGCTAGGCACACGCTATGCACATGCCTGTCTCAGGAAAGGCACAGACTAGGCACAGGCTAGGCACAGGCTAGGCACAGGCCAGTCACAGGCTAGGCACAGGCTAGACACAGGCTAGACACCGGCTGGACACCGGCTAGACACAGACTAGACACAAGCTAGACAGAGGCTATACACTGGCTAGGCACAGGCTAGGCACTGAGGCTAGACACTGGCTAGGCACACGCTATGCACATGCCTTTCTCAGGAATGGCACAGGCTAGACACAGGCATAGACACAGGCTAGGCACAGGCTATGCACATGCCAGTCACAGGCTAGACACAGGCTAGACACAGGCTAGGCACAGGCTAGACACTGGCTAGGCACAGGCTAGACACTGGCTAGGCAAAGGCTAGACAATGGCTATGAACAGGCTAGACAATGGCTATGAACAGGCTAGGCACTGGCTAGGTACAGGCTAGGTACTGGCTAGGTAGAGGCTAGGCACTGGCTAGGTACAGGCTATGCAGAGGCTAGGCACATACTTGACACAGGCTAGACACAGGCTAGACAAAGGCTAGACACAGGCTAGACACAGACTAGACACAGGCTAGACAGAGGCTACACACTGGCTAGGCACAGGCTAGAGTCTGGCTATGCACAGGCTTGACAAAGGCAAGACACTGGATAGGCACAGGCTGGGCACTGGCTATATACTGGCTAGGCATACGTTTGCACATGCCAGTTTTAGGCAAGGCACAGGCTAGACACAGGCTAGACACTGGACAGGGCA
>JAEIHA010000987.1:0-98582 GCA_018904595.1 Zaprionus indianus
AGGCTAGGCACAGGCTAGGCACAGGCTAGACACAGGCTAGACACAGGCTAGGCACAGGCTAGGCACTGGCTAGGCACAGGCTAGGCACAGGCTAGGCACAGGCTAGGCACAGGCTAGGCACAGGCTAGGCACAGGCTAGGCACAGGCTAGGCACAGGCTAGGCACAGGCTAGGCACAGGCTAGGCACAGGTACAGGCTAGGCACTGGCTAGGCACAGGCTAGGCACAGGCACTGGGTCAGGCACAGGCTAGGCACAGGCACAGGCTAGGCTTGGCACAGGCTAGGCTAGGCATAGGCAGAGCTAGACACCGGCTAGACACCGGCTAGACACCGGCCAGACACCGGCTAGACACCGGCTAGACACCGGCCTAGACACCGTCACGACACAGACAAGACACAGGCTAGACAGAGGCTATACACTGGCTAGGCACAGGCTATACTCTGGCTATGCACAGGCTAGACAAAGGCTAGACACTGGCTAGGCACAGGCTAGGCACTGGCTAGACACAGGCTAGACACAGGCTAGACACAGGCTAGACACAGGCTAGACACAGGCTAGACATAGGCTAGACAGAGGCTATACACAGGCTAGACACAGGCTAGGCACAGGCTAGGCACAGGCTAGGCACAGGCTAGGCACAGGCTAGGCACAGGCTAGGCACAGGCTAGGCACAGGCTAGGCACAGGCTAGGCACAGGCTAGGCACAGGCTAGGCACAGGCTAGGCACAGGCTAGGCACAGGCTAGGCACAGGCTAGGCACAGGCTAGGCACAGGCCAGGCACAGGCTAGGCACAGGCTAGGCACAGGCTAAGGCACAGGCTAGGCACAGGCTAGGCACAGGCTAGGCACAGGCTAGGCACAGGCTACGCACAGGCTAGGCACAGGCTAGGCACAGGCTAGGCACAAGCTAGGCACAGGCTATGCACAGGCTAGGCACAGGCTAGGCACAAGCTAGGCACAGGCTAGGCACAAGCTAGGCACAGGCTAGGCACAGGCTAGGCACATTCTAGAAACAGGCTAGACACAGGCTAGACACAGACTAGACACAGGCTAGACACATTCTAGACACAGGCTTGACCCAGGCTAGACACAAACTAGACACATTCTAAACACAGGCTAGACACAGGCTAGACACTGGCTAGACACAGGCTAGACACCGGCTAGACACCGTCAAGACACAGACTAGACACATGCACAGGCTAGACAAAGGCTAGACACTGGCTAGGCATAGGCTAGGCACTGGCTAGACACTGGCAAGGCACACGCTATGCACATGCCAGTCTCAGGCAAGGCACAGGCTAGACACAGGCTAGACACCGGCTAGACACCGTCAAGACACAGACTAGACACATGCTAGACAGAGGCTACACACTGGCTAGGCACAGGCTAGACTCTGGCTATGCACAGGCTAGACAAAGGCTAGACACTGGCTAGGCACAGGCTAGGCACTGGCTAGACACTGGCTAGTCACACGCTATGCACATGCCAGTCTCAGGCAAGGCACAGGCTAGACACAGGCTAGACACTGGCTAGGCACAGGCAAGGCACAGGCTAGACACAGGCTAGTCACTGGCTAGGCACAGGCATGACACTGGCTTTGCACAGACTAGACACTGGCTAAGCACAGGCTAGACACAGGCTAGACACGGGCTAGACACAGGCCAGACACAGGCTAGGTACTGGCTAGGTACAGCCGAGACACCGGCTAGGCACAGGCTAGACACCGTCAAGACACAGACTAGACACAGGCTAGACAGAGGCTATTCACTGGCTAGGTACAGGCTAGGCACTGGCTAGGTAAAGGCTAGGCAGAGGCTAGGCACATGCTAGACACATGCTAGACACAGGCTAGACACAGGCTAGACACAGGCTAGACACAGGCTAGACACAGGCTAGACACAGGCTAGACACAGGCTAGACACAGGCTAGACACAGGCTAGACACAGGCTAGACACAGGCTAGACACAGGCTAGAGACAGGCTAGACACAGGCTAGACACAGGCTAGACACAGGCTAGACACAGGCTAGACACAGGCTAGACACAGGCTAGACACAGGCTAGACACAGGCTAGACACAGGCTAGACACAGGCTAGACACAGGCTAGACACAGGCTAGACACAGGCTAGACACAGGCTAGACACAGGCTAGACACAGGCTAGACACAGGCTAGGCATAGGCTAAGCACAAACTAGGCATAGGCTAGGCACAGGCCAGGCACTGGCTAGGCACAGGCTAGACACCGGCTAGTCACCGTCAAGACACAGACTATACACAGGCTACACAGAGGCTATACACAGGCTAGGCACAGGCTAGACACAGGCTATGCACAGGCTAGACAAAGGCTAGACACTGGCAAGGCACAGGCTAGGCACAGGCTAGACACAGGCTAGGCACAGGCTAGGCACAGGCTAGGAACAGGCTAGGCATAGGCTAGGAACAGGCTAGGCATAGGCTAGGAACAGGCTAGGCACAGGCTAGGCACAGGCCAGGCACAGGCTAGGCACTGGCTAGGCACTGGCTAGGCACAGGCTAGGCACTGGCTAGGCACAGGCTAGGCACTGGCTAGGCACTGGCTAGGCACAGGCTAGGCACAGGCTAGGCACAGGCTAGGCACAGGCTAGGCACAGGCTAGGCACAGGCTAGGCACAGGCTTGGCACAGGCTAGACACCGGCTAGACACCGTCACGAAACAGACTATACAAAGCCTAGAAAGAGGCTATACACTGGCTAGGCACAGGCAAGACTCTAGCTATGCACAGGCTAGACAAAGGCTAGACACTGGCTAGGCGCAGGCTAGGCACTGGCTAGACACTGGCTAGGCACACGCTATGCACATGCCAGCCTCAGTTAAGTCACAGGCTAGACACAGGCTAGACACTGGCTAGGCACAGGCTATGCACATGCCAGTCACAGGCAAGGCGCAGGCTAGACACAGGCTAGACACTGGCTAGGCACAGGCTAGACACTGGCTTGGCACAGACTAGACACTGGCTTAGCACAGGCTAGACTTTGGCTAGAAACTGGCTAGGCACAGGCTAGACACTGGCTAGGCACAGGATAGACACTGGCTAGGCACAGGATAGACACTGTCTAGGAACAGGCTAGACAATGGCTATGTACAGGCTAGGCACTGGCTAGGTACAGGCTAGGTACTGGCTAGGTACAGGCTAGGCACTGGCTAGGTAAAGGCTAGGCAGAGGCTAGGCACATGCTAGACACATGCTAGACACAGGCTAGACACCGGCTACACACCGTCAAGACACAGACTAGACACATGCTAGACAGAGGCTACACACTGGCTAGGCACAGGCTAGACTCTGGCTATGCACAGGCTAGACAAAGGCTAGACACTGGCTAGGCACAGGCTAGGCACTGGCTAGACACTGGCTAGGCACACGCTATGCACATGCCAGTCTCAGGCAAGGCACAGGCTAGACACAGGCTAGACAAAGGCTAGACACAGGCTAGACACTGGCTAGGCACAGGCTAGACACAGGCTAGACACAGGCTAGACACAGGCTAGACACAGGCTAGACACAGGCTAGACACAGACTAGACACAGGCTAGACACATTCTAGACACAGGCTAGACACAGGCTAGACACAGGCTAGACACAGGCTAGACACAGGCTAGACACAGGCTAGACAAAGGCTAGACACATGCTAGACACAGGCTAGACTCAGGCTAGACACAGGCTAGACACAGGCTAGACACAGGCTAGACACAGGCTAGACACAGGCTAGACACAGGCTAGACACCGGCTAGACACCGGCTAGACACCGTCAAGACACAGACTAGACACATGCTAGACAGAGGCTACACACTGGCTAGGCACAGGCTAGACTCTGGCTATGCACAGGCTAGACAAAGGCTAGACACTGGCTAGGCACAGGCTAGGCACAGGCTAGGCACTGGCTAGACACTGGCTAGGCACACGCTATGCACATGCCAGTCTCAGGCAAGGCACAGGCTAGACACAGGCTAGACACCGGCTAGACACTGTCAAGACACAGACTAGACACATGCTAGACAGAGGCTACACACTGGCTAGGCACAGGCTAGACTCTGGCTATGCACAGGCTAGACAAAGGCTAGACACTGGCTAGGCACAGGCTAGGCACTGGCTAGACACTGGCTAGGCAAACGCTATGCACATGCCAGTCTCAGGCAAGGCACAGGCTAGACACAGGCTAGACACTGGCTAGGCACAGGCAAGGGACAGGCTAGACACAGGCTGGTCACTGGCTAGGCACAGGCTAGACACTGGCTTTGCACAGACTATACACTGGCTAAGCACAGGCTAGACACAGGCTAGACACGGGCTAGACACAGGCTAGACACAGGCTAGACACAGGCTAGACACAGGCTAGACACAGGCTAGACACAGGCTAGACACAGGCTAGACACAGGCTAGACACAGGCTAGACACAGGCTAGACACAGGCTAGACACAGGCTAGACACAGGCTAGACACAGGATAGACACAGGCTAGACACTGGCTAGGCAAAGGCTATACACTGGCTAGGCACCGGCTAGGTACAGGCTTGGTACTGGCTAGGTACAGGCACTGGCTAGGTAAAGGCTAGGCACATGCTAGACACATGCTAGACACATGCTAGACACAGGCTAGACACAGGCTAGACACAGGCTAGACACAGGCTAGACACAGGCTAGACACAGGCTAGACACAGGCTAGACACAGGCTAGACACAGGCTAGACACAGGCTAGACACAGGCTAGACACAGGCTAGACACAGGCTAGACACAGGCTAGACACAGGCTAGACACAGGCTAGACACAGGCTAGACACAGGCTAGACACAGGCTAGACACAGGCTAGACACATGCTAGACACAGGCTAGACACAGGCTAGACACAGGCTAGACACAGGCTAGAGACAGGCCAGACACAGGCTAGAAACAGGCTAGACACAGGCCAGACACAGGCTAGAAACAGGCTAGACACAGGCTAGACACATGCTAGACACAGGCTAGACACAGGCTAGACACAGGCTAGACACAGGCTAGACACAGGCTAGACACAGGCTAGGCATAGGCTAAGCACAAACTAGGCATAGGCTAGGCACAGGCCAGGCACAGGCAAGGCACAGGCTAGACCCCGGCTAGTCACCGGCTAGACACCGTCAAGACACAGACTATACACAGGCTAGACAGAGGCTATACACTGGCTAGGCACAGGCTAGACACAGGCTATGCACAGGCTAGACAAAGGCTAGACACTGGCAAGGCACAGGCTAGGCACAGGCTAGACACAGGCTAGGCACAGGCTCGGCACAGGCTCGGCACAGGCTAGGAACAGGCTAGGCATATGCTAGGCACAGGCTAGGCACAAGCTAGGCACAGGCTAGGCACAGGCCAGGCACAGGCTAGGCACTGGCTAGGCACTGGCTAGGCACAGGCTAGGCACAGGCTAGGCACAGGCTAGGCACAGGCTAGGCACAAGCTAGGCACAGGCTTGGCACAGGCTAGACACCGGCTAGACACCGGCTAGACACCGTCACGAAACAGACTATACACAGCCTAGAAAGAGGCTGTACACTGGCTAGGCACAGGCTAGAATCTGGATATGCACAGGCTAGACAAAGGCTAGACACTGGCTAGACACAGGCTAGACACTGGCTAGACACAGGCTAGACACAGGCTAGAAACAGGTTAGACACAGGCTAGGCATAGGCTAGGCACAGGCTAGGCACAGGCTAGGCACAGGCTAGGCACAAGCTAGGCACAAGCTAGGCACAGGCTAGGCACAGGCTAGCCACAGGCTAGGCAAAGGCTAGGCACAGGCTAGACACCGGCTAGACACCATCAAGACACAGACTATACACAGGCTAGGCACAGGCTAGGCACAGGCTAGGCACAAGCTAGGCACAAGCTAGGCACAGGCTAGGCACAGGCTAGCCACAGGCTAGGCACATGCTAGACACAGGCTAGACACAGGCTAGACAAAGGCTAGACACAGGCTAGACACAGGCTAGACACAGGCTAGACACAGGCTAGACACAGACTAGACACAGGCTTGACACAGGCTAGACACAGGCTAGGCACAGGCTCGGCACAGGCTCGGCACAGGCTAGGAACAGGCTAGGCATATGCTAGGCATAGGCTAGGCACAAGCTAGGCACAGGCTAGGCACAGGCCAGGCACAGGCTAGGCACTGGCTAGGCACTGGCTAGGCACAGGCTAGGCACAGGCTAGGCACAGGCTAGGCACAAGCTAGGCACAGGCTTGGCACAGGCTAGACACCGGCTAGACACCGGCTAGACACCGTCACGAAACAGACTATACACAGCCTAGAAAGAGGCTGTACACTGGCTAGGCACAGGCTAGAATCTGGATATGCACAGGCTAGACAAAGGCTAGACACTGGCTAGACACAGGCTAGACACAGGCTAGACACAGGCTAGACACAGGCTAGAAACAGGTTAGACACAGGCTAGGCATAGGCTAGGCACAGGCTAGGCACAGGCTAGGCACAGGCTAGGCACAAGCTAGGCACAAGCTAGGCACAGGCTAGGCACAGGCTAGCCACAGGCTAGGCACAGGCTAGGCACAGGCTAGACACCGGCTAGACACCATCAAGACACAGACTATACACAGGCTAGGCACAGGCTAGGCACAGGCTAGGCACAAGCTAGGCACAAGCTAGGCACAGGCTAGGCACAGGCTAGCCACAGGCTAGGCACATGCTAGACACAGGCTAGACACAGGCTAGACAAAGGCTAGACACAGGCTAGACACAGGCTAGACACAGGCTAGACACAGGCTAGACACAGACTAGACACAGGCTAGACACAGGCTAGACACATTCTAGACACAGGCTAGACACAGGCTAGACACAGGCTAGACACAGGCTAGACACAGGCTAGACACAGGCTAGACACAGGCTAGACACAGGCTAGACACAGGCTAGACACAGGCTAGACACAGGCTAGACACAGGCTAGACACAGGCTAGACACAGGCTAGACACAGGCTAGACACAGGCTAGACACAGGCTAGACACAGGCTAGACACAGGCTAGACACAGGCTAGACACAGACTAGACACAGGCTAGACACATTCTAGACACAGGCTAGACACAGGCTAGACTCAGGCTAGACACAGGCTAGACACAGGCTAGACACAGGCTAGACACAGGCTAGACACAGGCTAGACACAGGCTAGACACAGGCTAGACACAAGCTAGACAAAGGCTAGACACATGCTAGACACAGGCTAGACTCAGGCTAGACACAGGCTAGACACAGGCTAGACACAGGCTAGACACAGGCTAGACACAGGCTAGACACAGGCTAGACACAGGCTAGACACAGGCTAGACACCGGCTAGACACCGTCAAGACACAGACTAGACACATGCTACACAGAGGCTACACACTGGCTAGGCACAGGCTAGACTCTGGCTATGCACAGGCTAGACAAAGGCTAGACACTGGCTAGGCACAGGCTAGGCACAGGCTAGGCACTGGCTAGACACTGGCTAGGCACACGCTATGCACATGCCAGTCTCAGGCAAAGCACAGGCTAGACACAGGCTAGACACCGGCTAGACACTGTCAAGACACAGACTAGACACATGCTAGACAGAGGCTACACACTGGCTAGGCACAGGCTAGACTCTGGCTATGCACAGGCTAGACAAAGGCTAGACACTGGCTAGGCACAGGCTAGGCACTGGCTAGACACTGGCTAGGCACACGCTATGCACATGCCAGTCTCAGGCAAGGCACAGGCTAGACACAGGCTAGACACTGGCTAGGCACAGGCAAGGGACAGGCTAGACACAGGCTGGTCACTGGCTAGGCACAGGCTAGACACTGGCTTTGCACAGACTATACACTGGCTAAGCACAGGCTAGACACAGGCTAGACACGGGCTAGACACAGGCTAGACACAGGCTAGACACAGGCTAGACACAGGCTAGACACAGGCTAGACACAGGCTAGACACAGGCTAGACACAGGCTAGACACAGGCTAGACACAGGCTAGGCATAGGCTAGACACCGGCTAGACACCATCAAGACACAGACTATACACAGGCTAGGCACAGGCTAGGCACAAGCTAGGCACAAGCTAGGCACAGGCTAGGCACAGGCTAGCCACAGGCTAGGCACATGCTAGACACAGGCTAGACACAGGCTAGACAAAGGCTAGACACAGGCTAGACACAGGCTAGACACAGGCTAGACACAGGCTAGACACAGGCTAGACACAGACTAGACACAGGCTAGACACAGGCTAGACACATTCTAGACACAGGCTAGACACAGGCTAGACACAGGCTAGACACAGGCTACACACAGGCTAGACACAGGCTAGACACAGGCTAGACACAGGCTAGACACAGGCTAGACACAGGCTAGACACAGGCTAGACACAGGCTAGACACAGGCTAGACACAGGCTAGACACAGGCTAGACACAGGCTAGACACAGACTAGACACAGGCTAGACACATTCTAGACACAGGCTAGACACAGGCTAGACACAGGCTAGACACAGGCTAGACACAGGCTAGACACAGGCTAGACACAGGCTAGACTCAGGCTAGACACAGGCTAGACACAAGCTAGACAAAGGCTAGACACATGCTAGACACAGGCTAGACTCAGGCTAGACACAGGCTAGACACAGGCTAGACACAGGCTAGACACAGGCTAGACACAGGCTAGACACAGGCTAGACACAGGCTAGACACAGGCTAGACACAGGCTAGACACAGGCTAGACACCGGCTAGACACCGTCAAGACACAGACTAGACACATGCTAGACAGAGGCTACACACTGGCTAGGCACAGGCTAGACTCTGGCTATGCACAGGCTAGACAAAGGCTAGACACTGGCTAGGCACAGGCTAGGCACAGGCTAGGCACTGGCTAGACACTGGCTAGGCACACGCTATGCACATGCCAGTCTCAGGCAAGGCACAGGCTAGACACAGGCTAGACACCGGCTAGACACTGTCAAGACACAGACTATACACAGGCTAGGCACAGGCTAGGCACAGGCTAGGCACAAGCTAGGCACAAGCTAGGCACAGGCTAGGCACAGGCTAGACACAGGCTAGGCACATGCTAGACACAGGCTAGACACAGGCTAGACAAAGGCTAGACACAGGCTAGACACAGGCTAGACACAGGCTAGACACAGGCTAGACACAGACTAGACACAGGCTAGACACAGGCTAGACACAGGCTAGACACATTCTAGACACAGGCTAGACACAGGCTAGACACAGGCTAGACACAGGCTAGACACAGGCTAGACACAGGCTAGACACAGGCTAGACACAGGCTAGACACAGGCTAGACACAGGCTAGACACAGGCTAGACACAGGCTAGACACAGGCTAGACACAGGCTAGACACAGGCTAGACACAGGCTAGACACAGGCTAGACACAGGCTAGGCAGGCAGGCACAGGCTAGGCACAGGCTAGGCACAGGCTAGGCACAGGCTAGGCACAGGCTAGGCACAGGCTAGGCACAGGCTAGGCACAGGCTAGACACCGTCACGAAACAGACTATACAAAGCCTAGAAAGAGGCGATACACTGGCTAGGCACAGGCTAGAATCTGGATATGCACAGGCTAGACAAAGGCTAGACACTGGCTAGACACAGGCTAGACACAGGCTAGACACAGGCTAGACACAGGCTAGAAACAGGCTAGACACAGGCTAGACACAGGCTAGACACAGGCTAGACACAGGCTAGACACAGGCTAGACACAGGCTAGACACAGGCTAGACACAAGCTAGACAAAGGCTAGACACATGCTAGACACAGGCTAGACTCAGGCTAGACACAGGCTAGACACAGGCTAGACACAGGCTAGACACCGGCTAGACACCGTCAAGACACAGACTAGACACATGCTAGACAGAGGCTACACACTGGCTAGGCACAGGCTAGACTCTGGCTATGCACAGGCTAGACAAAGGCTAGACACTGGCTAGGCACAGGCTAGGCACAGGCTAGGCACTGGCTAGACACTGGCTAGGCACACGCTATGCACATGCCAGTCTCAGGCAAGGCACAGGCTAGACACAGGCTAGACACCGGCTAGACACTGTCAAGACACAGACTAGACACATGCTAGACAGAGGCTACACACTGGCTAGGCACAGGCTAGACTCTGGCTATGCACAGGCTAGACAAAGGCTAGACACTGGCTAGGCACAGGCTAGGCACTGGCTAGACACTGGCTAGGCACACGCTATGCACATGCCAGTCTCAGGCAAGGCACAGGCTAGACACAGGCTAGACACTGGCTAGGCACAGGCAAGGGACAGGCTAGACACAGGCTGGTCACTGGCTAGGCACAGGCTAGACACTGGCTTTGCACAGACTATACACTGGCTAAGCACAGGCTAGACACAGGCTAGACACGGGCTAGACACAGGCTAGACACAGGCTAGACACAGGCTAGACACAGGCTAGACACAGGCTAGACACAGGCTAGACACAGGCTAGACACAGGCTAGACACAGGCTAGACACAGGCTAGACACAGGCTAGGCATAGGCTAGACACCGGCTAGACACCATCAAGACACAGACTATACACAGGCTAGGCACAGGCTAGGCACAAGCTAGGCACAAGCTAGGCACAGGCTAGGCACAGGCTAGCCACAG
Organism: Zaprionus indianus; assembly: GCA_018904595.1. Lineage (NCBI taxonomy): Eukaryota > Metazoa > Arthropoda > Insecta > Diptera > Drosophilidae > Zaprionus > Zaprionus indianus. The sequence continues at coordinate 10,652 of JAEIHA010000987.1, forward strand.
GCTAGGCACATGCTAGACACAGGCTAGACACAGGCTAGACAAAGGCTAGACACAGGCTAGACACAGGCTAGACACAGGCTAGACACAGGCTAGACACAGACTAGACACAGGCTAGACACAGGCTAGACACATTCTAGACACAGGCTAGACACAGGCTAGACACAGGCTAGACACAGGCTACACACAGGCTACACACAGGCTAGACACAGGCTAGACACAGGCTAGACACAGGCTAGACACAGGCTAGACACAGGCTAGACACAGGCTAGACACAGGCTAGACACAGGCTAGACACAGGCTAGACACAGGCTAGACACAGGCTAGACACAGACTAGACACAGGCTAGACACATTCTAGACACAGACTAGACACAGGCTAGACACAGGCTAGACACAGGCTAGACACAGGCTAGACACAGGCTAGACACAGGCTAGACACAGGCTAGACACAGGCTAGACTCAGGCTAGACACAGGCTAGACACAAGCTAGACAAAGGCTAGACACATGCTAGACACAGGCTAGACTCAGGCTAGACACAGGCTAGACACAGGCTAGACACAGGCTAGACACAGGCTAGACACAGGCTAGACACAGGCTAGACACAGGCTAGACACCGGCTAGACACCGTCAAGACACAGACTAGACACATGCTAGACAGAGGCTACACACTGGCTAGGCACAGGCTAGACTCTGGCTATGCACAGGCTAGACAAAGGCTAGACACTGGCTAGGCACAGGCTAGGCACAGGCTAGGCACTGGCTAGACACTGGCTAGGCACACGCTATGCACATGCCAGTCTCAGGCAACGCACAGGCTAGACACAGGCTAGACACCGGCTAGACACTGTCAAGACACAGACTATACACAGGCTAGGCACAGGCTAGGCACAGGCTAGGCACAAGCTAGGCACAAGCTAGGCACAGGCTAGGCACAGGCTAGACACAGGCTAGGCACATGCTAGACACAGGCTAGACACAGGCTAGACAAAGGCTAGACACAGGCTAGACACAGGCTAGACACAGGCTAGACACAGGCTAGACACAGACTAGACACAGACTAGACACAGGCTAGACACAGGCTAGACACATTCTAGACACAGGCTAGACACAGGCTAGACACAGGCTAGACACAGGCTAGACACAGGCTAGACACAGGCTAGACACAGGCTAGACACAGGCTAGACAGGCTAGACACAGGCTAGACACAGGCTAGACACAGGCTAGACACAGGCTAGACACAGGCTAGACACAGGCTAGACACAGGCTAGACACAGGCTAGACACAGGCTAGACACAGGCTAGACACAGGCTAGACACAGGCTAGACACAGCCTAGACACAGGCTAGACACAGGCTAGACACAGGCTAGACACAGGCTAGACACAGGCTAGACACAGGCTAGACACAGGCTAGACACAGGCTAGACACAGGCTAGACACAGGCTAGACACAGGCTAGACACAGGCTAGACACAGGCTAGACACAGGCTAGACACAGGCTAGACACAGGCTAGACACAAGCTAGACAAAGGCTAGATACATGCTAGACACAGGCTAGACTCAGGCTAGACACAGGCTAGACACAGGCTAGACACAGGCTAGACACAGGCTAGACACAGGCTAGACACAGGCTAGACACAGGCTAGACACAGGCTAGACACAGGCTAGACACCGGCTAGACACCGTCAAGACACAGACTAGACACATGCTAGACAGAGGCTACACACTGGCAAGGCACAGGCTAGACTCTGGCTATGCACAGGCTAGACAAAGGCTAGACACTGGCTAGGCACAGGCTAGGCACAGGCTAGGCACTGGCTAGACACTGGCTAGGCACACGCTATGCACATGCCAGTCTCAGGCAAGGCACAGGCTAGACACAGGCTAGACACCGGCTAGACACTGTCAAGACACAGACTAGACACATGCTAGACAGAGGCTACACACTGGCTAGGCACAGGCTAGACTCTGGCTATGCACAGGCTAGACAAAGGCTAGACACTGGCTAGGCACAGGCTAGGCACTGGCTAGACACTGGCTAGGCACACGCTATGCACATGCCAGTCTCAGGCAAGGCACAGGCTAGACACAGGCTAGACACTGGCTAGGCACAGGCAAGGGACAGGCTAGACACAGGCTGGTCACTGGCTAGGCACAGGCTAGACACTGGCTTTGCACAGACTATACACTGGCTAAGCACAGGCTAGACACAGGCTAGACACGGGCTAGACACAGGCTAGACACAGGCTAGACACAGGCTAGACACAGGCTAGACACAGGCTAGACACAGGCTAGACACAGGCTAGACACAGGCTAGACACAGGCTAGACACAGGCTAGACACAGTCTAGACACAGGCTAGACACAGGCTAGACACAGGCTAGACACTGGCTAGGCAAAGGCTATACACTGGCTAGGCACCGGCTAGGTACAGGCTTGGTACTGGCTAGGTACAGGCTAGGCACTGGCTAGGTAAAGGCTAGGCACATGCTAGACACATGCTAGACACATGCTAGACACAGGCTAGACACAGAATAGACACAGGCTAGACACAGGCTAGACACAGGCTAGACACAGGCTAGACACAGGCTAGACACAGGCTAGACACAGGCTAGACACAGGCTAGACACAGGCTAGACACAGGCTAGACACAGGCTAGACACAGGCTAGACACAGGCTAGACACAGGCTAGACACATGCTAGACACAGGCTAGACACAGGCTAGACACAGGCTAGACACAGGCTAGACACAGGCTAGACACAGGCTAGACACAGGCTAGAAACAGGCTAGACACAGGCTAGACACATGCTAGACACAGGCTAGACACAGGCTAGACACAGGCTAGACACAGGCTAGGCATAGGCTAAGCACAAACTAGGCATAGGCTAGGCACAGGCCAGGCACAGGCAAGGCACAGGCTAGACACCGGCTAGTCACCGGCTAGACACCGTCAAGACACAGACTATACACAGGCTAGACAGAGGCTATACACTGGCTAGGCACAGGCTAGACACAGGCTATGCACAGGCTAGACAAAGGCTAGACACTGGCAAGGCACAGGCTAGGCACAGGCTAGACACAGGCTAGGCACAGGCTCGGCACAGGCTCGGCACAGGCTAGGAACAGGCTAGGCATATGCTAGGCACAGGCTAGGCACAAGCCAGGCATAGGCTAGGCACAGGCCAGGCACAGGCTAGGCACTGGCTAGGCACTGGCTAGGCACTGGCTAGGCACAGGCTAGGCACAGGCTAGGCACAGGCTAGGCACAGGCTTGGCACAGGCTAGACACCGGCTAGACACCGGCTAGACACCGTCACGAAACAGACTATACACAGCCTAGAAAGAGGCTGTACACTGGCTAGGCACAGGCTAGAATCTGGATATGCACAGGCTAGACAAAGGCTAGACACTGGCTAGACACAGGCTAGACACAGGCTAGACACAGGCTAGACACAGGCTAGAAACAGGCTAGACACAGGCTAGGCATAGGCTAGGCACAGGCTAGGCACAGGCTAGGCACAGGCTAGGCACAAGCTAGGCACAAGCTAGGCACAGGCTAGGCACAGGCTAGCCACAGGCTAGGCACAGGCTAGGCACAGGCTAGACACCGGCTAGACACCATCAAGACACAGACTATACACAGGCTAGACAGAGGCTATACACTGGCTAGGCACATGCTAGAATCTGGCTATGCACAGGCCAGGCACAGGCTAGGCACTGGCTAGGCACTGGCTAGGCACAGGCTAGGCACAGGCTAGGCACAGGCTTGGCACAGGCTAGACACCGGCTAGACACCGGCTAGACACCGGCTAGACACCGTCACGAAACAGACTATACAAAGCCTTGAAAGAGGCTATACACTGGCCAGGCACAGGCCAGAATCTGGCTATGCACAGGCCAGACAAAGGCTAGACACTGGCTAGACACAGGCTAGGCACTGGCTAGACACTGGCAAGGCACACGCTATGCACGTGCCAGTCTCAGGCAAGGCACAGGCTAGACAAAGGCTAGCACTGGCTATGCACAGGCTATGCACATGCCAGTCACAGGCAAGGCATGGGCTAGACACCGGATAGACACCGTCAAGACACAGTATAGACACAGGCTAGACAGAGGCTACACACTGGCTAGGCACAGGCTAGACTCTAGCTATGCACAGGCTAGACAAAGGCTAGACACTGGCTAGGCGCAGGCTAGGCACTGGCTAGACACTGGATAGGCACACGCTATGCACATGCCAGTCTCAGGCAAGGCACAGGCTAGACACAGGCTAGACACTGGCTAGGCACAGGCTATGCACATGCCTGTCTCAGGCAAGGCACAGGCTAGACGCAGGCTAGACACAGGCTAGACACAGGCTAGACACAGGCTATGCACATGCCAGTCACAGGCAAGGCACAGGCTAGACACAGGCTAGGCACTGGCTAGACACTGGCTAGGCACACGCTATGAACATGCCAGTCTCAGGCAAGGCACAGGCTAGGCACTGGCAAGACACAGGCTAGGCACTGGCTAGACACTGGCAAGGCACACGCTATGCACATGCCAGTCTCAGGCAAGCCACAGGCTAGACAAAGGCTAGCACTGGCTATGCACATGCCAGTCACAGGCAAGGCATGGGCAAGGCACCGGATAGACACCGTCAAGACACAGTATAGACACAGGCTAGACAGAGGCTACACACTGGCTAGGCACAGGCTAGACAGAGGCTACACACTGGCTAGGCACAGGCTAGACTCTAGCTATGCACAGGCTAGACAAAGGCTAGACACTGGCTAGGCGCAGGCTAGGCACTGGCTAGACACTGGCTAGGCACACGCTATGCACATGCCAGTCTCAGGCAAGGCACAGGCTAGACACAGGCTAGACGCTGGCTAGGCACAGGCTATGCACATGCCAGTCACAGGCAAGGCACAGGCTAGACTTAGGCTAGAAACTGGCTAGGCACATGCTAGACACAGGCTAGACACAGGCTAGACACAGGCTAGACACAGGCTGGACACAGGCTAGACACAGGCTAGACACAGGCTAGACACAGGCTAGACACAGGCTAGACACAGGCTAGACACAGGCTAGACACAGGCTAGACACAGGCTAGACACTGGCTAGACACAGGCTAGACACTGGCTAGACACAGAATAGACACAGGCTAGACGCAGGCTAGACATAGGCTAGGCACAGGCTAGGCACAAGCTAGGCACAGGCTAGGCACAGGCCAGGCACCGGCCAGGCACAGGCTAGGCACAGGCTAGGCACAGGCTAGGCACAGGCTAGGCACAGGCTAGGCACAGGCTAGGCACAGGCTAGGCACAGGCTAGGCACAGGCTAGACACAGGCTAGACACAGGCTAGACACAGGCTAGACACAGGCTAGACACAGGCTAGACACAGGCTAGACACAGGCTAGACACAGGCTAGACACAGGCTAGACACAGGCTAGACACAGGCTAGACACAGGCTAGACCCAGGCTAGACACAGGCTAGACACAGGCTAGACACAGGCTAGACACAGGCTAGACACAGGCTAGACACAGGATAGACACAGGCTAGACACAGGCTAGACACAGGCTAGACACAGGCTAGACACAGGCTAGACACAGGCTAGACACAGGCTAGACATAGGCTAGACACAGGCTAGACACAGGCAAGACTCAGGTTAGACATAGGCTAGGCACAGGCTAGGCACAGGCTAGGCACAGGCTAGGCACAGGCTAGGCACAGTCTAGACACCGTCACGATACAGACTATACACAGCCTAGAAAGAGGCTATACACTGGCTAGGCACAGGCTAGACAAAGGCTAGACACTGGCTAGGCACAGGCTAGGCACTGGCTAGACACTGGCTAGGCACACGCTATGCACATGCCAGTCTCAGGCAAGGCACAGGCTAGACACAGGCTAGACACTGACTAGGCACAGGCTAGGCACTGGCTAGACACTGGCAAGGCACACGCTATGCACATGCCAGTCTCAGGCAAGGCACAGGCTAGACAAAGGCTAGACACTGGCTATGCACAGGCTATGCACATGCCAGTCACAGGCAAGGCATGGGCTAGACACCGGATAGACACCGTCAAGACACAGTATAGACACAGGCTAGACAGAGGCTACACACTGGCTAGGCACAGGCTAGACAAAGGCTAGACACTGGCTAGGCACAGGCTAGGCACTGGCTAGACACTGGCTAGGCACACGCTATGCACATGCCAGTCTCAGGCAAGGCACAGGCTAGACACAGGCTAGACACTGCCTAGGCACAGGCTATGCACATGCCAGTCACAGGCAAGGCACAGGATAGACACAGGCTAGACACTGGCTAGGCACAGGCTAGACACTGGCTTGGCACAGACTAGACACTGGCTTAGCACAGGCTAGACTTAGGCTAGAAACTGGCTAGGCACAGGCTAGACACAGGCTAGACACAGGCTAGACACAGGCTAGACACAGGCTAGACACAGGCTAGACACAGGCTAGACACAGGCTAGACACAGGCTAGACACAGGCTAGACACAGGCTAGACACAGGCTAGACACAGGCTAGACACAGGCTAGACACAGGGTAGACACTGGCTAGACACAGGCTAGACACAGGATAGACACAGGATAGACACAGGCTAGACACAGATTAGACACAGGCTAGACACAGGCTAGACACAGGCTAGACACAGGCTAGACACAGGCTAGACACAGGCTAGACTCAGGCTAGACACAGGCTAGACTCAGGCTAGACACAGGCTAGACACAGTCTAAACACAGGCTAGACACAGGCTAAACACAGGCTAGGCATAGGCTAGGCACAGGCTAGGCACAGGCTAGGCACAGGCTAGGCACAGGCTAGGCACAGGCTAGGCACAGGCTAGGCACAGGCTAGGCACAGGCTAGGCACAGGCTAGACACCGTCACGAAACAGACTATACAAAGCCTAGAAAGAGGCGATACACTGGCTAGGCACAGGCTAGTATCTGTCTTTGCACAGGCTTGACAAAGGCTAGACACTGGCTAGGCACAGGCTAAGCACTGGCTAGACACTGGCTAGGCACACGCTATGCACATGCCAGTCTCAGGCAAGGCACAGGCTAGACACAGGCTAGAAACTGGCTAGGCACAGGCTAGGCACTGGCTAGACACAGGCTAGGCACTGGCTAGACACAGGCTAGGCACTGGCTAGACACAGGCTAGGCACTGGCTAGACACTGACAAGGCACACGCTATGCACATGCCAGTCTCAGGCAAGGCACAGGCTAGACAAAGGCTAGCACTGGCTATGCACATGCCAGTCACAGGCAAGGCATGGGCTAGACACCGGATGAAACCGTCAAGACACAGTATAGACACAGGCTAGACAGAGGCTACACACTGGCTAGGCACAGGCTAGACAGAGGCTACACACTGGCTAGGCACAGGCTAGACTCTAGCTATGCACAGGCTAGACAAAGGCTAGACACTGGCTAGGCGCAGGCTAGGCACTGGCTAGACACTGGCTAGGCACACGCTATGCACATGCCAGTCTCAGGCAAGGCACAGGCTAGACACAGGCTAGACACTGGCAAGGCACAGGCTATGCACATGCCAGTCACAGGCAAGGCACAGGCTAGACACAGGCTAGACACTGGCTAGGCACAGGCTAGACACTGGCTTGGCACAGACTAGACACTGGCTTAGCACAGGCTAGACTTAGGCTAGAAACTGGCTAGGCACATGCTAGACACAGGCTAGACACAGGCTAGACACAGGCTAGACACAGGCTAGACACAGGCTAGACACAGGCTAGACACAGGCTAGACACAGGCTAGACACAGGCTAGACACTGGCTAGACACAGGCTAGACACAGGCTAGACACTGGCTAGACACAGAATAGACACAGGCTAGACACAGGCTAGACACAGGCTAGACACAGGCTAGACACAGGCTAGACACAGGCTAGACACAGGCTAGACACAGGCTAGACACAGGCTAGACACAGGCTAGACACAGGCTAGACACAGGCTAGACACAGGCTAGACACAGGCTAGACTCAGGCTAGACACAGGCTAGGCACAGGCTAGGCACAAGCTAAGCACAGGCTAGGCACAGGCCAGGCACAGGCTAGGCACAGGCTAGGCACAGGCTAGGCACAGGCTAGGCATAGGCTAGGCACAGGCTAGGCACAGGCTAGGCACAGGCTAGACAGGCACAGGCACAGGCTAGACACCGGCTAGACACCGGCTAGACACCGGCTAGACACCGGCTAGACACCGGCTAGACACCGGCTAGACACCGGCTAGACACCGGCTAGACACCGGCTAGACACCGGCTAGACACCGGCTAGACACCGGCTAGACACCGGCTAGACACCGTCACGATACAGACTATACACAGCCTAGAAAGAGGCTATACACTGGCTAGGCACAGGCTAGAATCTGGCTATGCACAGGCTAGACAAAGGCTAGACACTGGCTAGGCACAGGCTAGGCACTGGCTAGACACTGGCTAGGCACACGCTATGCACATGCCAGTCTCAGGCAAGGCACAGGCTAGACACAGGCTAGACACTGGCTAGGCACAGGCTAGGCACTGGGCAGACACTGGCAAGGCACACGCTATGCACATGCCAGTCTCAGGCAAGGCACAGGCTAGACAGAGGCTAGACACTGGCTATGCACAGGCTATGCACATGCCAGTCACAGGCAAGGCATGGGCTAGACACCGGATAGACACCGTCAAGACACAGTATAGACACAGGCTAGACAGAGGCTACACACTGGCTAGGCACAGGCTAGGCACTGGCTAGACACTGACTAGGCACACGCTATGCACATGCCAGTCTCAGGCAAGGCACAGGCTAGACACAGGCTAGACACTGCCTAGGCACAGGCTATGCACATGCCAGTCACAGGCAAGGCACAGGCTAGACACTGGCTAGGCACATGCTAGACACTGGCTTGTCACAGACTAGACACTGGCTTAGCACAGGCTAGACTTAGGCTAGAAACTGGCTAGACACAGGCTAGACACAGGCTAGACACAGGCTAGACACAGGGTAGACACTGGCTAGACACAGGCTAGACACAGGCTAGACACAGGCTAGACACAGGCTAGACACAGGCTAGACACAGGGTAGACACTGGCTAGACACAGGCTAGACACAGGATAGACACAGGATAGACACAGGCTAGACACAGATTAGACACAGGCTAGACACAGGCTAGACACAGGCTAGACACAGGCTAGACACAGGCTAGACACAGGCTAGACTCAGGCTAGACACAGGCTAGACTCAGGCTAGACACAGGCTAGACACAGTCTAAACACAGGCTAGACACAGGCTAAACACAGGCTAGGCATAGGCTAGGCACAGGCTAGGCACAGGCTAGGCACAGGCTATGCACAGGCTAGGCACAGGCTAGGCACAGGCTAGGCACAGGCTAGGCACAGGCTAGGCACAGGCTAGACACCGTCACGAAACAGACTATACAAAGCCTAGAAAGAGGCGATACACTGGCTAGGCACAGGCTAGTATCTGTCTTTGCACAGGCTTGACAAAGGCTAGACACTGGCTAGGCACAGGCTAAGCACTGGCTAGACACTGGCTAGGCACACGCTATGCACATGCCAGTCTCAGGCAAGGCACAGGCTAGACACAGGCTAGAAACTGGCTAGGCACAGGCTAGGCACTGGCTAGACACAGGCTAGGCACTGGCTAGACACAGGCTAGGCACTGGCTAGACACTGACAAGGCACACGCTATGCACATGCCAGTCTCAGGCAAGGCACAGGCTAGACAAAGGCTAGCACTGGCTATGCACATGCCAGTCACAGGCAAGGCATGGGCTAGACACCGGATGAAACCGTCAAGACACAGTATAGACACAGGCTAGACAGAGGCTACACACTGGCTAGGCACAGGCTAGACAGAGGCTACACACTGGCTAGGCACAGGCTAGACTCTAGCTATGCACAGGCTAGACAAAGGCTAGACACTGGCTAGGCGCAGGCTAGGCACTGGCTAGACACTGGCTAGGCACACGCTATGCACATGCCAGTCTCAGGCAAGGCACAGGCTAGACACAGGCTAGACACTGGCAAGGCACAGGCTATGCACATGCCAGTCACAGGCAAGGCACAGGCTAGACACAGGCTAGACACTGGCTAGGCACAGGCTAGACACTGGCTTGGCACAGACTAGACACTGGCTTAGCACAGGCTAGACTTAGGCTAGAAACTGGCTAGGCACATGCTAGACACAGGCTAGACACAGGCTAGACACAGGCTAGACACAGGCTAGACACAGGCTAGACACAGGCTAGACACAGGCTAGACACAGGCTAGACACAGGCTAGACACTGGCTAGACACAGGCTAGACACAGGCTAGACACTGGCTAGACACAGAATAGACACAGGCTAGACACAGGCTAGACACAGGCTAGACACAGGCTAGACACAGGCTAGACACAGGCTAGACACAGGCTAGACACAGGCTAGACACAGGCTAGACACAGGCTAGACACAGGCTAGACACAGGCTAGACTCAGGCTAGACACAGGCTAGGCACAGGCTAGGCACAAGCTAAGCACAGGCTAGGCACAGGCCAGGCACAGGCTAGGCACAGGCTAGGCACAGGCTAGGCACAGGCTAGGCATAGGCTAGGCACAGGCTAGGCACAGGCTAGGCACAGGCTAGGCACAGGCTAGACACCGGCTAGACACCGGCTAGACACCGGCTAGACACCGGCTAGACACCGGCTAGACACCGGCTAGACACCGGCTAGACACCGGCTAGACACCGGCCAGACACCGGCTAGACACCGGCTAGACACCGGCTAGACACCGGCTAGACACCGTCACGATACAGACTATACACAGCCTAGAAAGAGGCTATACACTGGCTAGGCACAGGCTAGAATCTGGCTATGCACAGGCTAGACAAAGGCTAGACACTGGCTAGGCACAGGCTAGGCACTGGCTAGACACTGGCTAGGCACACGCTATGCACATGCCAGTCTCAGGCAAGGCACAGGCTAGACACAGGCTAGACACTGGCTAGGCACAGGCTAGGCACTGGGTAGACACTGGCAAGGCACACGCTATGCACATGCCAGTCTCAGGCAAGGCACAGGCTAGACAGAGGCTAGACACTGGCTATGCACAGGCTATGCACATGCCAGTCACAGGCAAGGCATGGGCTAGACACCGGATAGACACCGTCAAGACACAGTATAGACACAGGCTAGACAGAGGCTACACACTGGCTAGGCACAGGCTAGGCACTGGCTAGACACTGACTAGGCACACGCTATGCACATGCCAGTCTCAGGCAAGGCACAGGCTAGACACAGGCTAGACACTGCCTAGGCACAGGCTATGCACATGCCAGTCACAGGCAAGGCACAGGCTAGACACTGGCTAGGCACATGCTAGACACTGGCTTGTCACAGACTAGACACTGGCTTAGCACAGGCTAGACTTAGGCTAGAAACTGGCTAGGCACAGGCTAGACACAGGCTAGACACAGGCTAGACACAGGCTAGACACAGGCTAGGCACAGGCTAGACACAGGCTAGACACAGGCTAGACACAGGCTAGACACAGGCTAGACACAGGCTAGACACAGGCTAGACACAGGCTAGACACAGGCTAGACACAGGCTAGACACAGGCTAGACACAGTCTAGACACAGGGTAGACACTGGCTAGACACAGGCTAGACACAGGGTAGACACTGGCTAGACACAGGCTAGACACAGGATAGACACAGGCTAGACACAGGCTAGACACAGGCTAGACACAGGCTAGACACAGGCTAGACTCAGTCTAGACACAGGCTAGACACAGGCTAGACACAGTCTAAACACAGGCTAGACACAGGCTAAACACAGGCTAGGCATAGGCTAGGCACAGGCTAGGCACAGGCTAGGCACAGGCTATGCACAGGCTAGGCACAGGCTAGGCACAGGCTAGGCACAGGCTAGGCACAGGCTAGGCACAAGCTAGGCACAGGCTAGGCACAGGCCAGGCGAAGGCTGGGCACAGGCTAGGCACAGGCTACACAGGCTAGACACAGGCTAGACACAGGCTAGACACAGGCTAGACACAGGCTAGACTCAGGCTAGACACAGGCTAGACACAGGCTAGACACCGGCTAGACACAGGCTAGACACAGGCTAGACACAGGCTAGACACAGGCTAGACACAGGCTAGACACAGGCTAGACACAGGCTAGACACTGGCTAGACACAGAATAGACACTGGCTAGGCACACGCTATGCACATGCCAGTCTCAGGCAAGGCACAGGCTAGACACAGGCTAGACACTGGCAAGGCACAGGCTATGCACATGCCAGTCACAGGCAAGGCACAGGCTAGACACAGGCTAGACACTGGCTAGGCACAGGCTAGACACTGGCTTGGCACAGACTAGACACTGGCTTAGCACAGGCTAGACTTAGGCTAGAAACTGGCTAGGCACATGCTAGACACAGGCTAGACACAGGCTAGACACAGGCTAGACACAGGCTAGACACAGGCTAGACACAGGCTAGACACAGGCTAGACACAGGCTAGACACAGGCTAGACACAGGCTAGACACAGGCTAGACACAGGCTAGACACTGGCTAGACACAGAATAGACACAGGCTAGACACAGGCTAGACACAGGCTAGACACAGGCTAGACACAGGCTAGACACAGGCTAGACACAGGCTAGACACAGGCTAGACACAGGCTAGACACAGGCTAGACACAGGCTAGACTCAGGCTAGACATAGGCTAGGCACAGGCTAGGCACAAGCTAGGCACAGGCTAGGCACAGGCCAGGCACAGGCTAGGCACAGGCTAGGCACAGGCTAGGCACAGGCTAGGCATAGGCTAGGCACAGGCTAGGCACAGGCTAGGCACAGGCTAGGCACAGGCTAGACACCGGCTAGACACCGGCTAGACACCGGCTAGACACCGGCTAGACACCGGCTAGACACCGGCTAGACACCGGCTAGACACCGGCTAGACACCGGCTAGACACCGGCTAGACACCGTCACGATACAGACTATACACAGCCTAGAAAGAGGCTATACACTGGCTAGGCACAGGCTAGAATCTGGCTATGCACAGGCTAGACAAAGGCTAGACACTGGCTAGGCACAGGCTAGGCACTGGCTAGACACTGGCTAGGCACACGCTATGCACATGCCAGTCTCAGGCAAGGCACAGGCTAGACACAGGCTAGACACTGGCTAGGCACAGGCTAGGCACTGGGCAGACACTGGCAAGGCACACGCTATGCACATGCCAGTCTCAGGCAAGGCACAGGCTAGACAGAGGCTAGACACTGGCTATGCACAGGCTATGCACATGCCAGTCACAGGCAAGGCATGGGCTAGACACCGGATAGACACCGTCAAGACACAGTATAGACACAGGCTAGACAGAGGCTACACACTGGCTAGGCACAGGCTAGGCACTGGCTAGACACTGACTAGGCACACGCTATGCACATGCCAGTCTCAGGCAAGGCACAGGCTAGACACAGGCTAGACACTGCCTAGGCACAGGCTATGCACATGCCAGTCACAGGCAAGGCACAGGCTAGACACTGGCTAGGCACATGCTAGACACTGGCTTGTCACAGACTAGACACTGGCTTAGCACAGGCTAGACTTAGGCTAGAAACTGGCTAGGCACAGGCTAGACACAGGCTAGACACAGGCTAGACACAGGCTAGACACAGGCTAGGCACAGGCTAGACACAGGCTAGACACAGGCTAGACACAGGCTAGACACAGGCTAGACACAGGCTAGACACAGGCTAGACACAGGCTAGACACAGGCTAGACACAGGCTAGACACAGTCTAGACACAGGGTAGACTCTGGCTAGACACAGGCTAGACACAGGGTAGACACTGGCTAGACACAGGCTAGACACAGGATAGACACAGGCTAGACACAGGCTAGACACAGGCTAGACACAGGCTAGACACAGGCTAGACTCAGTCTAGACACAGGCTAGACACAGGCTAGACACAGTCTAAACACAGGCTAGACACAGGCTAAACACAGGCTAGGCATAGGCTAGGCACAGGCTAGGCACAGGCTAGGCACAGGCTATGCACAGGCTAGGCACAGGCTAGGCACAGGCTAGGCACAGGCTAGGCACAAGCTAGGCACAGGCTAGGCACAGGCCAGGCGAAGGCTGGGCACAGGCTAGGCACAGGCTACACACAGGCTAGACACAGGCTAGACACAGGCTAGACACAGGCTAGACACAGGCTAGACTCAGGCTAGACACAGGCTAGACACAGGCTAGACTCAGGCTAGACACAGGCTAGACACAGGCTAGACACAGGCTAGACACAAGCTAGACACAGGCTAGACACAGGCTAGACACAGGCTAGACACAGGCTACACACTGGCTAGACACAGGCTAGACACAGGCTAGACACAGGCTTGACACAGGCTACACACAGGCTAGACACAGGCTAGACACAGGCTAGACACAAGCTAGGCACAGGCTAGGCACAGGCCAGGCACAGGCTGGGCACAGGCTAGGCACAGGCTAGACACAGGCTAGACACAGGCTACACACAGGCTAGACACAGGCTAGACACAGGCTAGACACAGGCTAGACACTGGCTAGACACTGGCTAGACACAGGCTAGACACAGGCTAGACACAGGCTAGACACAGGCTAGACACAGGCTAGACACTGGCTAGACACAGGCTAGACACAGGCTAGACAGAGGCTAGACACAGGCTAGACACAAGCTAGGCACAGGCTAGACACAGGCTAGACACAGGCTAGACACAGGCTAGACACAGGCTAGACACAGGCTAGACACTGGCTAGGCACAGGCTAGACAATGGGTAGGCACAGGCTAGACAATGGGAAGGCACAGGCTAGACGATGGCTTTGTACAGGCTAGGCACTGGCTAGGTACAGGCTAGGCACTGGCTAGGTACAGGCTAGGCACTGGCTAGGTACAGGCTAAGTACTGGCAAGGTACAGGCTAGGTACTGGCTAGTTACAGGCTAGGCACTGGCTAGGTACAGGCTAGACACAGGCTGGACACAGGCTAAACACTGGCTTGGCACAGACTAGACACTGGCTAAGCACAGGCTAGACACAGGCTAGAAACTGGCTAGGCACAGGCTAGACACAGGCTAGACAAAGGCTAGACACAGGCTAGACACTGGCTAGGCACAGGATAGACACTGTCTAGGCACAGAGTAGACAATGGCTATGTACAGGCTAGGCACTGGCTAGGTACCGGCTAGGTACTGGCTAGGTACAGGCTAGGCACTGGCTAGGTACAGGCTAGGCAGAGGCTAGGCACATGCTGGACACAGGCTAGACACAGGCTAGACAAAGGCTAGACACAGGCTAGACACAGGCTAGACACAGGCTAGACACAGGCTAGACACAGGCTAGACACAGGCTAGACACAGGCTAGACACAGGCTAGACACAGGCTAGACACAGGCTAGACACATTCTAGACACAGGCTAGACCCAGGCTAGACACAAACTAGACACATTCTTAACACAGGTTAGACACAGGCTAGACACTGGCTAGACACAGGCTAAACACCGGCTAGACACCGTCAAGACACAGACTAGACACATGTTAGACAGAGGCTACACACTGGCTAGGCACAGGCTAGACTCTGGCTATGCACAGGCTAGACTCTGGCTATGCACAGGCTAGACAAAGGCTAGACACTGGCTAGGCACAGGCTAGGCACTGGCTAGACACTGGCTAGGCACACGCTATGCACATGCCAATCTCAGGCAAGGCACAGGCTAGACACAGGCTAGACACTGGCTAGGCACAGGCAAGGCACAGGCTAGACACAGGCTATACACTGGCTAGGAACAGGCTAGACACTGGCTTTGCACAGACTAGACACTGGCTAAGCACAGGCTAGACACAGGCTAGACACAGGGTAGACACAGGCTAGACACAGGCTAGACACATGCTAGACACAGGCTAGACACAGGCTAGACACAGGCTAGACACAGGCTAGACACAGGCTAGACACAGGCTAGACACAGGCTAGACACAGGCTAGACACTGGCTAGGCACAGGCTATACACTGGCTAGGCACTGGCTAGGTACAGGCTAGGTACTGGCTAGGTACAGGCTAGGCACTGGCTAGGTACAGGCTAGTTACTGGCTAGGTACAGGCCAGGCACTGGCTAGGTACAGGCTAGGCAGAGGCTAGGCACATGCTAGACACATGCTAGACACAGGCTAGACTCAGGCTAGACACAGGCTAGACACAGGCTAGACACAGGCTAGACACAGGCTAGACACAGGCTAGACACTGGCTAGACACGGGCTAGACACAGGCTAGACACAGGCTAGACACAGGCTAGACACAGGCTAGACACTGGCTAGACACAGGCTAGACACTGGCTAGACACAGGCTAGACACTGGCTAGACACAGGCTAGACACAGGCTAGACACAGGCTAGACACAGGCTAGACACTGGCTAGACACAGGCTAGACACAGGCTAGACACAGGCTAGACACAGGCTAGACACAGGCTAGACACAGGCTAGACACAGGCTAGGCACAGGCTAGACACCGGCTAGTCACCGGCTAGACAGAAGCTATACACTGGCTAGGCACAGGCTAGACACAGGCTATGCACAGGCTAGACAAAGGCTAGACACTGGCACAGGCACAGGCTAGGCACAGGCTAGACACAGGCTAGGTACAGGCTAGGCACAGGCTAGGCGCAAGCTAGGCACAGGCTAGGCACAGGCCAGGAAGAGGCTAGGCACTGGCTAGGCACTGGCTAGGCACAGGCTAGGCACAGGCTAGGCACAGGCTAGGCACAGGCTAGGCACAGGCTAGGCACAGGCTAGGCACAGGCTAGACACCGGCTAGACACCGGCTAGGCACAGGCTAGGCACAGGCTAGGCCCAGGCTAGACACAAACTAGACACAGTCTAGACACAGGGTAGACACTGGCTAGACACAGGCTAGACACACGGTAGACACTGGCTAGACACAGGCTAGAATCTGGCTATGCACAGGCTAGACAAAGGCTAGACACTGGCTAGGCACAGGCTAGGCACTGGCTAGACACTGGCTAGGCACACGCTAAGCACATGCCAGTCTCAGGCAAGGCACAGGCTAGACACAGGCTAGACACTGGCTAGGCACAGGCTAGGCACTGGCTAGACACTTGCAAGGCACACGCTATGCACAAGCCAGTCTCAGGCAAGGCACAGGCTAGACAAAGGCTAGACACTGGCTATGCACAGGCTATGCACATGCCAGTCACAGGCAAGGCACGGGCTAGACACCGGATAGACACCGTCAAGACACAGTATAGACACAGGCTAGACAGAGTCTACACAATGGCTAGGCACAGGCTAGACTCTAGCTATGCACAGGCTAGACAAAGGCTAAACACTGGCTAGGCACAGGCTAGGCACTGGCTAGACACTGGCTAGGCACACGCTATGCACATGCCAGTCTCAGGCAAGGCACAGGCTAGACACAGGCTAGACACTGGCTAGGCACAGGCTATGCACATGCCAGTCACAGGCAAGGCACAGGCTAGACACAGGCTAGACACTGGCTAGGCACAGGCTAGACACTGACTTGGCACAGACTAGACACTGGCTTAGCACAGGCTAGACTTAGGCTAGAAACTGGCTAGGCACAGGCTAGACACAGGCTAGACACAGGCTAGACACAGGCTAGACACAGGCTAGACACAGGCTAGACACAGGCTAGACACAGGCTAGACACAGGCTAGACACAGGCTAGACACAGGCTAGACACAGGCTAGACACAGGCTAGACACAGGCTAGACACAGGCTAGACACAGGCTAGACACAGGCTAGACACAGTCTAGACACAGGCTAGACACTGGCTAGACACAGGCTAGACACACGGTAGACACTGGCTAGACACAGGCTAGAATCTGGCTATGCACAGGCTAGACAAAGGCTAGACACTGGCTAGGCACAGGCTAGGCACTGGCTAGACACTGGCTAGGCACACGCTAAGCACATGCCAGTCTCAGGCAAGGCACAGGCTAGACACAGGCTAGACACTGGCTAGGCACAGGCTAGGCACTGGCTAGACACTTGCAAGGCACACGCTATGCACAAGCCAGTCTCAGGCAAGGCACAGGCTAGACAAAGGCTAGACACTGGCTATGCACAGGCTATGCACATGCCAGTCACAGGCAAGGCACGGGCTAGACACCGGATAGACACCGTCAAGACACAGTATAGACACAGGCTAGACAGAGTCTACACAATGGCTAGGCACAGGCTAGACTCTAGCTATGCACAGGCTAGACAAAGGCTAAACACTGGCTAGGCACAGGCTAGGCACTGGCTAGACACTGGCTAGGCACACGCTATGCACATGCCAGTCTCAGGCAAGGCACAGGCTAGACACAGGCTAGACACTGGCTAGGCACAGGCTATGCACATGCCAGTCACAGGCAAGGCACAGGCTAGACACAGGCTAGACACTGACTTGGCACAGACTAGACACTGGCTTAGCACAGGCTAGACTTAGGCTAGAAACTGGCTAGACACAGGCTAGACACTGGCTAGACACAGGCTAGACACAGGCTAGACACACGCTACACACAGGCTAGACACAGGCTAGACACTGGCTAGACACAGGCTAGACACAGGCTAGACACAGGCTTGACACAGGCTAGACATAGGCTAGACACAGGCTAGACACAGGCTAGACACAAGCTAAGCACAGGCTAGGCACAGGCTAGACACAGGCTAGACACAGGCTAGACACAGGCTAGACACAGGCTAGACAAGGGCTAGACACAGGCTAGACACAGGCTAGACACAGGCTAGTTACAGGCTAGACACAGGCAAGACACTGGCTAGACACAGGCTAGACACAGGCTAGACACAGGCTAGACACAGGCTAGACACAAGCTAGGCACAAGCTAGGCACAGGCTAGGCACAGGCTAGGCAAAGGCTAGCCACAGGCAAGGCACAGGCTAGGCACAGGCTAGGCACAGGCTAGGCACAGGCTAGGCACAGGCTAGGCACAGGCTAGGCCCAGGCTAGACACAAACTAGACACATTCTAAACACAGGCTAGACACAGGCTAGACAGGCTAGGCACAGGCTAGACACAGGCTAGACACTGGCTAGACACAGGCTAGACACAGGCTAGACACAGGCTAGACACAGGCTAGACACAAGCTAGGCACAAGCTAGGCACAGGCTAGGCACAGGCTAGCCACAGGCTAGGCACAGGCTAGGCACAGTCTATCCACAGGCTACGCACAGGCTAGCCACAGGCTCGGCACAGGCTCGGCACAGGCTCGGCACAGGCTAGCCACAGGCTAGGCACAGGCTAGCCACAGGCTAGGCACAGGCTAGACACCGGCTCGACACCGTCAAGACACAGACTATACACAGGCTAGACAGAGGCTATACACTGGCTAGGCACAGGCTAGAATCTGGCTATGCACAAACTAGACAAATGCTAGACACTGGCTAGGCTTAGGCTAGGCACTGGCTTGACACTGGCTAGGCACAGGCTATGCACATGCCAGTCACAGGCAAGGCACAGGCGAGACACAGGCTAGACACAGGCTAAACACTGGCTTGGCACAGACTAGACACTGGCTAAGCACAGGCTAAAAACTGGCTAGGCACAGGCTAGACACAGGCAAGACACTGACTGGGCACAGGCTAGACACTGGCTAGGCACAGGCTAGACACTGGCTTAGCACAGGCTAGACAATGACTATGTACAGGCTAGGCACTGGCTAGGTACAGGCTAGGTACTGGCTAGGTACAGGCTATGCACTGGCTAGACACTGGCTAGGCACAGGCTATGCATAAACAGTCACAGGCAAGGCAAAGGCTAGACACAGGCTAGACACTGGCTTGGCACAGACTAGACACTGGCTAAGCACAGGCTAGACACAGGATAGAAACTGGCTAGACACAGGCTAGACACAGGCTAGACACTGGCTGGGCACAGGCTAGACACAGGCTAGACACTGGCTAAGCACAGGCTAGACACTGGCTAGGCACAGGCTAGACAATGGCTAGGCACAGGCTAGACAATGGGTAGGCACAGGCTAGACGATGGCTTTGTACAGGCTAGGCACTGGCTAGGTACAGGCTAGGCACTGGCTAGGTACAGGCTAAGTACTGGCTAGGTACAGGCTAGGTACTGGCTAGTTACAGGCTAGGCACTGGCTAGGTACAGGCTAGGCACATGCCAGTTACAGGCAAGGCACAGGCTAGACACAGGCTGGACACAGGCTAGACACTGGCTTGGCACAGACTAGACACTGGCTAAGCACAGGCTAGACACAGGCTAGAAACTGGCTAGGCACAGGCTAAACACAGGCTAGACAAAGGCTAGACACAGGCTAGACACTGGCTAGGCACAGGATAGACACTGTCTAGGCACAGACTAGACAATGGCTAGGTACCGGCTAGGTACTGGCTAGGTACCGGCTAGGTACTGGCTAGGTACAGGCTAGGCACTGGCTAGGTACAGGCTAGGCAGAGGCTAGGCACATGCTGGACACAGGCTAGACACAGGCTAGACAAAGGCTAGACACAGGCTAGACACAGGCTAGACACAGGCTAGACACAGGCTAGACACAGGCTAGACACAGGCTAGACACAGGCTAGACACATTCTAGACACAGGCTAGACACATTCTAGACACAGGCTAGACCCAGGCTAGACACAAACTAGACACATTCTAAACACAGGTTAGACACAGGCTAGACACTGGCTAGACACAGGCTAGACACCGGCTAGACACCGTCAAGACACAGACTAGACACATGCTAGACAGAGGCTACACACTGGCTAGGCACAGGCTAGACTCTGGCTATGCACAGGCTAGACTCTGGCTATGCACAGGCTAGACAAACGCTAGACACTGGCTAGGCACAGGCTAGGCACTGGCTAGACACTGGCTAGGCACACGCTATGCACATGCCAGTCTCTGGCAAGGTACAGGCTAGACACAGGCTAGACACTGGCTAGGCACAGGCAAGGCACAGGCTAGACACAGGCTATACACTGGCTAGGCACAGGCTAGACACTGGCTTTGCACAGACTAGACACTGGCTAAGCACAGGCTAGACACAGGCTAGACACAGGGTAGACACAGGCTAGACACAGGCTAGACACAGGCTAGACACAGGCTAGACACAGGCTAGACACTGGCTAGACACACGGTAGACACTGGCTAGACACAGGCTAGAATCTGGCTATGCACAGGCTAGACAAAGGCTAGACACTGGCTAGGCACAGGCTAGGCACTGGCTAGACACTGGCTAGGCACACGCTAAGCACATGCCAGTCTCAGGCAAGGCACAGGCTAGACACAGGCTAGACACTGGCTAGGCACAGGCTAGGCACTGGCTAGACACTTGCAAGGCACACGCTATGCACAAGCCAGTCTCAGGCAAGGCACAGGCTAGACAAAGGCTAGACACTGGCTATGCACAGGCTATGCACATGCCAGTCACAGGCAAGGCACGGGCTAGACACCGGATAGACACCGTCAAGACACAGTATAGACACAGGCTAGACAGAGTCTACACAATGGCTAGGCACAGGCTAGACTCTAGCTATGCACAGGCTAGACAAAGGCTAAACACTGGCTAGGCACAGGCTAGGCACTGGCTAGACACTGGCTAGGCACACGCTATGCACATGCCAGTCTCAGGCAAGGCACAGGCTAGACACAGGCTAGACACTGGCTAGGCACAGGCTATGCACATGCCAGTCACAGGCAAGGCACAGGCTAGACACAGGCTAGACACTGACTTGGCACAGACTAGACACTGGCTTAGCACAGGCTAGACTTAGGCTAGAAACTGGCTAGACACAGGCTAGACACTGGCTAGACACAGGCTAGACACAGGCTAGACACACGCTACACACAGGCTAGACACAGGCTAGACACTGGCTAGACACAGGCTAGACACAGGCTAGACACAGGCTTGACACAGGCTAGACATAGGCTAGACACAGGCTAGACACAGGCTAGACACAAGCTAAGCACAGGCTAGGCACAGGCTAGACACAGGCTAGACACAGGCTAGACACAGGCTAGACACAGGCTAGACAAGGGCTAGACACAGGCTAGACACAGGCTAGACACAGGCTAGTTACAGGCTAGACACAGGCAAGACACTGGCTAGACACAGGCTAGACACAGGCTAGACACAGGCTAGACACAGGCTAGACACAAGCTAGGCACAAGCTAGGCACAGGCTAGGCACAGGCTAGGCAAAGGCTAGCCACAGGCAAGGCACAGGCTAGGCACAGGCTAGGCACAGGCTAGGCACAGGCTAGGCACAGGCTAGGCACAGGCTAGGCACAGGCTAGGCCCAGGCTAGACACAAACTAGACACATTCTAAACACAGGCTAGACACAGGCTAGACAGGCTAGGCACAGGCTAGACACAGGCTAGACACTGGCTAGACACAGGCTAGACACAGGCTAGACACAGGCTAGACACAGGCTAGACACAAGCTAGGCACAAGCTAGGCACAGGCTAGGCACAGGCTAGCCACAGGCTAGGCACAGGCTAGGCACAGTCTATCCACAGGCTACGCACAGGCTAGCCACAGGCTCGGCACAGGCTCGGCACAGGCTCGGCACAGGCTAGCCACAGGCTAGGCACAGGCTAGCCACAGGCTAGGCACAGGCTAGACACCGGCTCGACACCGTCAAGACACAGACTATACACAGGCTAGACAGAGGCTATACACTGGCTAGGCACAGGCTAGAATCTGGCTATGCACAAACTAGACAAATGCTAGACACTGGCTAGGCTTAGGCTAGGCACTGGCTTGACACTGGCTAGGCACAGGCTATGCACATGCCAGTCACAGGCAAGGCACAGGCGAGACACAGGCTAGACACAGGCTAAACACTGGCTTGGCACAGACTAGACACTGGCTAAGCACAGGCTAAAAACTGGCTAGGCACAGGCTAGACACAGGCAAGACACTGACTGGGCACAGGCTAGACACTGGCTAGGCACAGGCTAGACACTGGCTTAGCACAGGCTAGACAATGACTATGTACAGGCTAGGCACTGGCTAGGTACAGGCTAGGTACTGGCTAGGTACAGGCTATGCACTGGCTAGACACTGGCTAGGCACAGGCTATGCATAAACAGTCACAGGCAAGGCAAAGGCTAGACACAGGCTAGACACTGGCTTGGCACAGACTAGACACTGGCTAAGCACAGGCTAGACACAGGATAGAAACTGGCTAGACACAGGCTAGACACAGGCTAGACACTGGCTGGGCACAGGCTAGACACAGGCTAGACACTGGCTAAGCACAGGCTAGACACTGGCTAGGCACAGGCTAGACAATGGGTAGGCACAGGCTAGACGATGGCTTTGTACAGGCTAGGCACTGGCTAGGTACAGGCTAGGCACTGGCTAGGTACAGGCTAAGTACTGGCTAGGTACAGGCTAGGTACTGGCTAGTTACAGGCTAGGCACTGGCTAGGTACAGGCTAGGCACATGCCAGTTACAGGCAAGGCACAGGCTAGACACAGGCTGGACACAGGCTAGACACTGGCTTGGCACAGACTAGACACTGGCTAAGCACAGGCTAGACACAGGCTAGAAACTGGCTAGGCACAGGCTAAACACAGGCTAGACAAAGGCTAGACACAGGCTAGACACTGGCTAGGCACAGGATAGACACTGTCTAGGCACAGACTAGACAATGGCTAGGTACCGGCTAGGTACTGGCTAGGTACCGGCTAGGTACTGGCTAGGTACAGGCTAGGCACTGGCTAGGTACAGGCTAGGCAGAGGCTAGGCACATGCTGGACACAGGCTAGACACAGGCTAGACAAAGGCTAGACACAGGCTAGACACAGGCTAGACACAGGCTAGACACAGGCTAGACACAGGCTAGACACAGGCTAGACACAGGCTAGACACAGGCTAGACACATTCTAGACACAGGCTAGACACATTCTAGACACAGGCTAGACCCAGGCTAGACACAAACTAGACACATTCTAAACACAGGTTAGACACAGGCTAGACACTGGCTAGACACAGGCTAGACACCGGCTAGACACCGTCAAGACACAGACTAGACACATGCTAGACAGAGGCTACACACTGGCTAGGCACAGGCTAGACTCTGGCTATGCACAGGCTAGACTCTGGCTATGCACAGGCTAGACAAACGCTAGACACTGGCTAGGCACAGGCTAGGCACTGGCTAGACACTGGCTAGGCACACGCTATGCACATGCCAGTCTCTGGCAAGGTACAGGCTAGACACAGGCTAGACACTGGCTAGGCACAGGCAAGGCACAGGCTAGACACAGGCTATACACTGGCTAGGCACAGGCTAGACACTGGCTTTGCACAGACTAGACACTGGCTAAGCACAGGCTAGACACAGGCTAGACACAGGGTAGACACAGGCTAGACACAGGCTAGACACAGGCTAGACACAGGCTAGACACAGGCTAGACACTGGCTAGGCACAGGCTATACACTGGCTAGGCACAAGCTAGGCATAGGCTAGGCACAGGCCAGGCACAGGCTAGGCACAGGCTAGACACCGGCTAGTCACCGGCTAGACAGAAGCAATACACTGGCTAGGCACAGGCTAGACACAGGCTATGCACAGGCTAGACAAAGGCTAGACACTGTGTCTAGACACAGGCTAGACACAGGCTAGACACTGGCTTGACACAGGCTAGACACAGGCTAGACATAGGCTAGTTACAGGCTAGACACAGGCTAGACACAGGCTAGACACAGGCTAGACACTGGCTAGACATAGGCTAGACACAGGCTGGACACAGGCTAGACACAGGCTAGACACAGGCTAGACACAGGCTAGACACAGGCTAGACACAGGCTAGACACAGGCTAGACACAGGCTAGACACAGGCTAGACACAGGCTAGACACAGGCTAGACACAGGCTAGACACAGGCTAGACACAGGCTAGACACAGGCTAGACACAGGCTAGACACAGGCTAGACACAGGCTAGACACTGGCTAGACACAGGCTAGACACAGGCTAGACACTGGCTAGACACTGGCTAGACACAGGCTAGACACAGGCTAGACACAGGCTAGACAGGCTAGACACAGGCTAGACACAGGCTAGACACAGGCTAGACACAGGCTAGACACAGGCTAGACACCGGCTAGACACATTCTAGACACATTCTAGACACAGGCTTGACACAGGCTTGACCCAGGCTAGACACAGGCTAGACACAGGCTAGACACAGGCTAGACACCGACAAGACACAGGCAAGACACAGGCTAGACACAGGCTTGACACAGGCTAGACACAGGCTAGACAAAGGCTAGACACAGGCTAGACACAGGCTAGACACAGGCTAGACACAGGCTAGACACAGGGTAGACACAGGGTAGACACAGGCTAGACACAGGCTAGACACAGGCTAGACACAGGCAAGACACAGGCTAGACACAGGCTAGACACAGGCTAGACACCGGCTAGACACAGGCTAGACACAGGCTAGACACAGGCTAGACACAGGCTAGACACAGGCTAGACACAGGCTAGACACAGGCTAGACACAGGCTAGACACAGGCTAGACACAGGCTAGACACAGGCTAGACACAGGCTAGACACAGGCTAGACACAGGCTAGACACAGGCTAGACACAGGCTAGACACAGGCTAGGCACAGGCTAGACACAGGCTAGACACTGGCTATACAAAGGCTAGACACAGGCTAGACACAGGCTAGACACAGGCTAGACACAGGCTAGACACAGGCTAGACACATGCTAGACACTGACTGGGCACAGGCTAGACACTGGCTAGGCACAGGCTAGACACTGGCTTAGCACAGGCTAGACAATGACTATGTACAGGCTAGGCACTGGCTAGGTACAGGCTAGGTACTGGCTAGGTACAGGCTATGCACTGGCTAGACACTGGCTAGGCACAGGCTATGCATAAACAGTCACAGGCAAGGCAAAGGCTAGACACAGGCTAGACACTGGCTTGGCACAGACTAGACACTGGCTAAGCACAGGCTAGACACAGGATAGAAACTGGCTAGACACAGGCTAGACACAGGCTAGACACTGGCTGGGCACAGGCTAGACACAGGCTAGACACTGGCTAAGCACAGGCTAGACACTGGCTAGGCACAGGCTAGACAATGGGTAGGCACAGGCTAGACGATGGCTTTGTACAGGCTAGGCACTGGCTAGGTACAGGCTAGGCACTGGCTAGGTACAGGCTAAGTACTGGCTAGGTACAGGCTAGGTACTGGCTAGTTACAGGCTAGGCACTGGCTAGGTACAGGCTAGGCACATGCCAGTCACAGGCAAGGCACAGGCTAGACACAGGCTGGACACAGGCTAGACACTGGCTTGGCACAGACTAGACACTGGCTAAGCACAGGCTAGACACAGGCTAGAAACTGGCTAGGCACACGCTAAACTTAGGCTAGACAAAGGCTAGACACAGGCTAGACACTGGCTAGGCACAGGATAGACACTGTCTAGGCACAGACTAGACAATGGCTAGGTACCGGCTAGGTACCGGCTAGGTACTGGCTAGGTACCGGCTAGGTACTGGCTAGGTACAGGCTAGGCACTGGCTAGGTACAGGCTAGGCAGAGGCTAGGCACATGCTGGACACAGGCTAGACACAGGCTAGACAAAGGCTAGACACAGGCTAGACACAGGCTAGACACAGGCTAGACACAGGCTAGACACAGGCTAGACACAGGCTAGACACAGGCTAGACACATTCTAGACACAGGCTAGACCCAGGCTAGACACAAACTAGACACATTCTAAACACAGGTTAGACACAGGCTAGACACTGGCTAGACACAGGCTAGACACCGGCTAGACACCGTCAAGACACAGACTAGACACATGCTAGACAGATGCTACACACTGGCTAGGCACAGGCTAGACTCTGGCTATGCACAGGCTAGACTCTGGCTATGCACAGGCTAGACAAACGCTAGACACTGGCTAGGCACAGGCTAGGCACTGGCTAGACACTGGCTAGGCACACGCTATGCACATGCCAGTCTCAGGCAAGGTACAGGCTAGACACAGGCTAGACACTGGCTAGGCACAGGCAAGGCACAGGCTAGACACAGGCTATACAATGGCTAGGCACAGGCTAGACACTGGCTTTGCACAGACTAGACACTGGCTAAGCACAGGCTAGACACAGGCTAGACACAGGGTAGACACAGGCTAGACACAGGCTAGACACAGGCTAGACACAGGCTAGACACAGGCTAGACACAGGCTAGACACTGGCTAGGCACAGGCTATACACTGGCTAGGCACAAGCTAGGCATAGGCTAGGCACAGGCCAGGCACAGGCTAGGCACAGGCTAGACACCGGCTAGTCACCGGCTAGACAGAAGCAATACACTGGCTAGGCACAGGCTAGACACAGGCTATGCACAGGCTAGACAAAGGCTAGACACTGTGTCTAGACACAGGCTAGACACAGGCTAGACACTGGCTTGACACAGGCTAGACACAGGCTAGACATAGGCTAGTTACAGGCTAGACACAGGCTAGACACAGGCTAGACACAGGCTAGACACAGGCTAGACACAGGCTAGACACAGGCTAGACACTGGCTAGACATAGGCTAGACACAGGCTAGACACAGGCTAGACACAGGCTAGACACAGGCTAGACACAGGCTAGACACCGGCTAGACAGAAGCAATACACTGGCTAGGCACAGGCTAGACACAGGCTATGCACAGGCTAGACAAAGGCTAGACACTGTGTCTAGACACAGGCTAGACACAGGCTAGACACTGGCTTGACACAGGCTAGACACAGGCTAGACATAGGCTAGTTACAGGCTAGACACAGGCTAGACACAGGCTAGACACAGGCTAGACACTGGCTAGACATAGGCTAGACACAGGCTAGACACAGGCTAGACACAGGCTAGACACAGGCTAGACACAGGCTAGACACAGGCTAGACACAGGCTAGACACAGGCTAGACACAGGCTAGACACAGGCTAGACACAGGCTAGACACAGGCTAGACACAGGCTCGACACAGGCTAGACAAAGGCTAGACACAGGCTAGACACAGGCTAGACACAGGCTAGACACTGGCTAGACACAGGCTAGACACAGGCTAGACACTGGCTAGACACTGGCTAGACACAGGCTAAACACAGGCTAGACACAGGCTAGACACAAGCTAGATACAGGCTAGACACAGGCTAGACACAGGCTAGACACCGGCTAGACACATTCTAGACACATTCTAGACACAGGCTTGACCCAGGCTAGACACAGGCTAGACACAGGCTAGACACAGGCTAGACACCGGCTAGACACCGACAAGACACAGGCAAGACACAGGCTAGACACAGGCTTGACACAGGCTAGACACAGGCTAGACACAGGCTAGACACAGGCTAGACACAGGCTAGACACAGGGTAGACACAGGCTAGACACAGGGTAGACACAGGGTAGACACAGGCTAGACACAGGCTAGACACAGGCTAGACACAGGCAAGACACAGGCTAGACACAGGCTAGACACAGGCTAGACACAGGCTAGACACCGGCTAGACACAGGCTAGACACAGGCTAGACACAGGCTAGACACAGGCTAGACACAGGCTAGACACAGGCTAGACACAGGCTAGACACAGGCTAGACACAGGCTAGACACAGGCTAGACACAGGCTAGACACAGGCTAGACACAGGCTAGACACAGGCTAGACACAGGCTAGACACTGGCTATACAAAGGCTAGACACAGGCTAGACACAGGCTAGACACAGGCTAGACACAGGCTAGACACAGGCTAGACACAGGCTATACACTGGCTAGGCACTGGCTAAGTACAGGTTAGGTACTGGCTAAGTACAGGCTAGGCAGAGGCTAGGCACATGCTAGACACATGCTAGACACAGGCTAGACTCAGGCTAGACTCAGGCTAGACACAGGCTAGACACAGGCTTGACACAGGCTAGACACAGGCTAGACACAGGCTAGACACAGGCTAGACACAGGCTAGACACAGGCTAGACACAGGCTAGGCACAAGCTAGGCACAGGCTAGGCATAGGCCAGGCAAAGGCTAGGCACAGGCTAGGCACAGGCTAGACACCGGCAAGTCACCGGCTAGACACCGTCAAGACACAGACTATACACAGGCTAGACAGAGGCTATACACTGGCTAGGCACAGGCTAGACACAGGCTAGACACAGGCTAGACACAGGCTAGACACTGGCTTGACACAGGCTAGACACAAGCTAGACATAGGCTAGTTACAGGCTGGACACAAGCTAGACACTGGCTAGACACAGGCTAGACACAGGCTAGACACAGGCTAGACACAGGCTAGACACAGGCTAGACACAGGCTAGACACAGGCTAGACACAGGCTAGACACAGGCTAGACACAGGCTAGACACAGGCTAGACACAGGCTAGACACAGGCTAGACACAGGCTAGACACAGGCTAGACACAGGCTAGACACAGGCTAGACACAGGCTAGACACAGGCTAGACACAGGCTAGACACAGGCTAGACACTGGCTAGACACAGGCTAGACACAGGCTAGACACTGGCTAGACACAGGCTAGACACAGGCTAGACACAGGCTAGACACAGGCTAGACACAGGCTAGACACAGGCTAGACACCGGCTAGACACAGGCTAGACACATTTATTTATTGGACGTTGAATACAATGACTGTATTAGCAAGTGGTCCAACGACACCAAGCCGATGCTTGTTGCGCGCGAACCCAAACGAAGTCCACCTCCCGCCTGACCGACCGAGAGGCACCGTCGCATAACGGACGACACGGAAACGCGGTAGAAAAGCGAATAGAAACGCGAGTAAAAATTAACGCGATGTGGAGAAAACAAGAAATAAAATAAAAAAGACGAGGCGATAGAACGCGGCATGCAAGTAGGGGAAAAAAAGAAAAAACATAGAATAGAAAATCGAGGAAGATTCAAATACTAATTACTAATTACGTACTAGATAGGCAAGAATTAAGGACTTCATAGCAGCGATAGTGTTAGTGCTAGCTATGATGTGTTGGAGCTTATTGTAGTCCGAACATAATGCCCTGAAAGGATCATGCAGTGCATAGTTCGATCTACAATAAGGGAGTGTTAGTGGAAGGAAATAGCGAGTTATTCTGCAAGGAACAGAGAAGTGTAGCTGCCTTAACAAGGCCTCACTGTCAATGTCACCTTGCATAAGGTTGTTAATAAATAAGACCCCTAGCATGGTTCTGCGGTTAGTTAGGGAAGGCAGATTTAGTAACAGAAGTCTACTATTATAGGAAGGCAGTCTCAAATTTTCATCCCAGTTAAGGCCGCGTAAAGCAAAAAGTAAGAAATTTTTCTGTACAGATTCGATGCGTTCCTTATGAATAGTGTACTGGGGACACCATACGCATGAACCGTATTCGAGAATGGGACGAACAAGTGCAACGTAAAGGGTCTTTGTAATATAAGGATCGTCGAATTCCTTAGACCATCTTTTGATAAAGCCTAGGACACCCATGGCTTTATTGACCATATTAGTTATATGATTGGAAAACTTTAGTTTTCGGTCCAGACGGACCCCCAGATCATCAACTAGGGTGATTCTTTCCAAGGCACAACCACAAAGAGTATAAGAAGCAAACTTCGGACTGGCTCGAGAGAATGTCATCAGCTTGCATTTAGAGCTGTTCAGGTTTAAAAAATTGGCACAACACCAAGATTTAAAACTATTTAGGTCGGTTTGTAGGTTTGAGTGACAGTGGTCGTCTTTAAATTGGTAGCAAAGCTTTACATCATCCGCATACATAAGAGTACGGGAGTTACATATGACCAAGGGAAGGTCATTAATGAAAAGCGTAAAAAGTAGGGGACCAAGATGACTCCCTTGAGGAACACCAGATTTGGCATGAATTGGGTTTGAAAGGGTGGTTTTAAAGAGGACTCTTTGAGTTCTGTCAGCCAGATAGCTTACAATCCAACTAAGTAGTTTTGGTGAAAAACCTAGAAGGTCAAGTTTATGTGCCAGAAGGGAATGATTCACTGAGTCAAAAGCTTTACTGAAATCAGTATAAATGACATCAGTTTGAAGATTTTCCTGAAATCCTTTTACCACGAAGGATGTCAGCTCAAGCAAGTTTGTCGTAGTAGAACGACTTTTAATGAATCCGTGTTGAAAAGGTGAGATAACGGATCTACAGAAATGTTGCAAGTGAGGAGTTATAACATTCTCGAAAAGTTTGGGTGTAGCCGACAATTTAGAGATACCTCTATAATTGCTTGCATCAGACTTGCTAGACACATTCTAGACACAGGCTTGACCCAGGCTAGACACAGGCTAGACACAGGCTAGACACAGGCTAGACACCGGCTAGACACCGACAAGACACAGGCAAGACACAGGCTAGACACAGGCTTGACACAGGCTAGACACAGGCTAGACACAGGCTAGACACAGGCTAGACACAGGCTAGACACAGGCTAGACACAGGCTAGACACAGGCTAGACACAGGGTAGACACAGGGTAGACACAGGCTAGACACAGGCTAGACACTGGCTAGACACAGGCTAGACACAGGCTAGACACAGGCTAGACACAGGCTAGACACAGGCAAGACACATTCTAGACACAGGCTAGACACAGGCTAGACACCGGCTAGACACAGGCTAGACACAGGCTAGACACAGGCTAGACACAGGCTAGACACAGGCTAGACACAGGCTAGACACAGGCTAGACACAGGCTAGACACAGGCTAGACACAGGCTAGACACAGGCTAGACACAGGCTAGACACAGGCTAGACACAGGCTAGACACAGGCTAGACACAGGCTAGACACTGGCTATACAAAGGCTAGACACAGGCTATACAAAGGCTAGACACAGGCTAGACAAAGGCTAGACACTGGCTAGGCACAGGCTAGGCACTGGCTAGACACTGGCTAGGCACACGCTATGCACATGCCTGTCTCAGGCAAGGCACAGGCTAGACAGAGACTAGACACTGGCTAGGCACAGGCTATGCACATGCCAGTCACATGCAAGGCACAGGCTAGACACAGGCGAGACACAGGCTAGACACAGGCTAGACACAGGCTAGACACAGGCTAGACACAGGCTAGACACAGGCTAGACACAGGCTAGACACAGGCTAGACACAGGCTAGACACTGGCTAGACACAGGCTAGACACTGGCTAGACACAGGCTAGACACAGGCTAGACACAGGCTAGACACAGGCTAGACACAGGCTAGACACAGGCTAGACACATTCTAGACACATTCTAGACACAGGCTTGACCCAGGCTAGACACAGGCTAGACACTGGCTAGACACAGGCTAGACACAGGCTAGACACAGGCTAGACACAGGCTAGACACAGGCTAGACACCGGCTAGACACCGACAAGACACAGGCTAGACACAGGCTAAACACAGGGTAGACACAGGCTAGACACAGGCTAGACACTGGCTAGACACAGGCTAGACACAGGCTAAACACAGGGTAGACACAGGCTAGACACAGGCTAGACACAGGCTAGACACAGGCTAAACTCAGGCTAGACACAGGCTAGACACATTCTAGACACAGGCTAGACACATTCTAGACACAGGCTAGACACAGGCTAGACACAGGCTAGACACAGGCTAGATACAGGCTAGATACAGGCTAGACACAGGCTAGACACAGGCTAGACACAGGCTAGACACAGGCTAGACACAGGCTAGACACAGGCTAGACACAGGCTAGACACAGGCTAGATACAGGCTAGACACAGGCTAGACACAGGCTAGACACAGGCTAGACACAGGCTAGACACAGGCTAGACACAGGCTAGACACAGGCTAGACACAGGCTAGACACAGGCTAGACACAGGCTAGACACAGGCTAGATACAGGCTAGACACAGGCTAGACACAGGCTAGACACAGGCTAGATACAGGCTAGACACAGGCTAGACACAGGCTAGACACAGGCTAGACACAGGCTAGACACAGGCTAGACACAGGCTAGACACAGGCTAGATACAGGCTAGACACAGGCTAGACACAGGCTAGACACAGGCTAGACACAGGCTAGACACAGGCTAGACACAGGCTAGACACAGGCTAGACACAGGCTAGACACAGGCTAGACACAGGCTAGACACAGGCTAGTTACAGGCTAGACACAGGCTAGACACAGGCTAGACACAGGCTAGACACAGGCTAGACACAGGCTAGACACAGGCTAGACACAGGCTAGACACAGGCTAGACACAGGCTAGACACAGGCTAGACACAGGCTAGACACAGGCTAGACACAGGCTAGACACAGGCTAGACACAGGCTAGACACAGGCTAGACACAGGCTAGACACAGGCTAGACACAGGCTAGACACAGGCTAGACACAGGCTAGACACAGGCTAGACACAGGCTAGACACAGGCTAGACACAGGCTAGACACAGGCTAGACACAGGCTAGACACAGGCTAGACACATTCTAGAAACATTCTAGACACAGGCTTGACCCAGGCTAGACACAGGCTAGACACAGGCTAGACACAGGCTAGACACTGGCTACACACGGGCTAGACACAGGCTAGACACAGGCTAGACACCGGCTAGACACCGACAAGACACAGGCAAGACACATGCTAGACACAGGCTAGACACAGGCTAGACACAGGCTAGATACAGGCTAGACACAGGCTAGACACAGGCTAGACACAGGGTAGACACAGGCTAGACACAGGCTAGACAGAGGGTAGACACAGGCTAGACACAGGCTAGACACTGGCTAGACACAGGCTAGACACAGGCTAGACACAGGCTAGACACATTCTAGACACAGGCTAGACACAGGCTAGACACAGGCTAGACACCGGCTAGACACAGGCTAGACACAGGCTAGACACAGGCTAGACACAGGCTAGACACATGCTAGACACAGGCTAGACACAGGCTAGACACAGGCTAGGCACAGGCTAGACACAGGCTAGACACAGGCTAGACACAGGCTAGACACTGGCTATACAAACGCTAGACGCAGGCTAGACACAGGCTAGACTCAGGCTAGACACAGGCTAGACACAGGCTAGACACAGGCTAGACACAGGCTAGACATAGGCTAGACACAGGCTAGACACAGGCTTGACACAGGCTAGACCAAGGCTAGACACAGGCTAGACACAGGCTAGACACTGGCTAGGCACAGGCTTTACACTGGCTAGGCACCGGCTAGGTACAGGCTAGGTACTGGCTAGGTACAGGCTAGGCACTGGCTAGGTACAGGCTAGACACAGGCTAGACACAGGCTAGACACAGGCTAGATACAGGCTAGACACAGGCTAGACACAGGCTAGACACAGGGTAGACACAGGCTAGACACAGGCTAGACACAGGGTAGACACAGGCTAGACACAGGCTAGACACTGGCTAGACATAGGCTAGACACAGGCTAGACACAGGCTAGACACAGGCTAGACACAGGCTAGACACATTCTAGACACAGGCTAGACACAGGCTAGACACAGGCTAGACACGGGCTAGACACCGACAAGACACAGGCTAGACACATGCTAGACACAGGTGTAAGGTAGTGTCTCGGGCTGAGGTGAGCTCAGTCGCGCCAGGTCCCTTTACAGGAAATTTGTAAACTTACTGAGACCCGAGACGAAGAAGGAAGGCTGGCCTGTTGAGGTGGGGATCACCTTTTGGGGGTAATGGCGGAGATAATTTCCCAGACGGCGTGGCCGCCTAGATGTCCTACCAATCAGCGTGTGGGGAGTGGTGTCAGCGACAGCGTGCGAGGGCTAAGAACGCGCGACCTGTAGCCACCTCCGCTTGTCGAGTGACCTCGGAGCCGGGTATGAACCAACAGCTAGCGAGACCACCGACTTGCGGCTGCTCCAGGGACTCCACTGTATGCGCTGGGTATCGACCTTCTGGCGCACCAGTGAAACTCCGGAGCAGTTGGGCCACGCGGTCTTGCGTTCCGCCTTCCCACGCGATCACTCACACACACACACACTCACACGCCTCTTCCCCGGCAGTCGCGCCCATCGCTGTGCACTGCTTGTTCCAAAAAAAAGACACTTTCATGTTCATTCTCACTTCTTCACTTGTTTTATTTATTTTTTCCCTAAAAATGCCCTACCTAAGCACCGTCCCACTGTTCTCGCCCGGAGTACCGGGCCCTGCCTCAGTTGGCCAACAAGTGGCTCGCTCACCTTACTCCACACGCCCGTTTCCTTCGTCCTGTGCGCCCTTGTCCTTGGCGTGGCGTCCTCCTCGTGGTCCGTCTAACGGCGCGTCGCTTTGTTGTTTTCTTCGTCTTGTTTTATTTGCCCCTTCACGGCGCGTCACTTGTGCTGTCACTCCTTGGTGTTATCGTTGTTATTGTTATTATTTTATTTTATTGTATTTATTGTTTTTCTTGCCTCCGGCGGCGCGTCACTTTTTGTTTTGTGTTATCGTTTTGTTTTCAATTGTCCACTCTTTTATTCACTTCCGCATGTTTTCCGAGGTCCCGACACACTAATTAGCGTCCACGCGCCAAAATTCTTCCCAGCCTCCCGGCCGGCGTTAGATTTGGCAGCGCAGTCGCCGAGCTTGAGCCGACCACGCACTTCCCGACAGCGCAGTCGCCGAGCCTGAGCCGACCACGCACTTCGCTGCAGCGCGCATGCATCGTGGTTCTTCTTCCCCTCTCTGCTGCCTACGAGCCTTCCGCTCGGCTCATGCTCTGCTACGGCTGCAGCGCTCTCTTCGTTTCGCTGCTCTCTGCTGCTGGCGTGCATCGCTGCTAGTGTGCGTCGGCGCTCTTGTTGTGAGTGTGCGTCGGCGCTCTTGCTGTCGGCGCTCTTACTGCTGACGCTCTTGCGCGTCGGCGCTCTTGGTGCTAGTGTGCGTCGGCGCTCTCGCTGCCGGCGCTCTTGTTGCTAGTGTGCGTCGGCGCTCTCGCTGTCGGCGCTCTTACTGCTGGCGCTCTTGCAGCTGGCGCTCTTGCAGCTGGCGCGCTTCGGCGCTCTTGTTGCTAGCGTGTGTGTGGGTTCGGTCGCTCTTTCTGTGTGCCTGTGTGCGGTCGTTCTCTTTCTGTTGACGCGTGCCTGTGTGCGGTCGTTCTCTTTCTGTTGACGCGTGCCTGTGTGCGGTTGCTCTCTTGTCGTTGATGTGCGCCTGTGTGCGGTCGTTCTCTTGTTGTCGGTGTGCGCCTGTGTCGGTGTGTGGTGATCGTTGCTGCTCTTGCTGCAGGTGTTCGTCTCGCTGCTGGTGTGCTGTCGCTCTCTGTTATGGTGAGCGAGCCTATACCCTATACTTGTTGGCCCCACCGTCTGAGGTAGTTCCGCCTAACCCTTAACATAAAAAAACCTTTTGTATATAAATAAACAGATTCCTTCATTGGAACATAAATGTCTTAATACTACATAACAGGTATACTTACAATCTACTTAACCTAAAATGAGAAATGTTAATAAAAGTAGAAAAGATAATAATAATAATAATTATAAAGAAAAATGTGGGACTCAGGTGAGTCCTCACACCGGCCTCAGCGGATGTGGTCGGCGCGTCTGGGTCGACCCAGCGGAGGGCCCTCCCCGGCTGCGTTGATGATACGCCTGCGTCGTCCGAGATTACTTGCAACCTCTGCAGTGGCTCCGGTGTCTCGGTGGTGGAGCTGACGAATGGTACTGCGAGAGGCTGCAGGCCGGGGAAAAGGATCGTGCTGACGTCGTCGTCGTCGAGCCCGTCCATTGCCGCATCCGCTTCCTCCAGCTGCACCGGGTGCTCCTCCTCGGGTAGGACCGCCGGGAGGCCGTCCAGCCACTCCTCCACCCCCTGGCGACGCTCCTGCCATGGTTGTCGGCCTCGGCCTGCCATCTCCCGCGCTGTTGTTGTGGTATTCCTTGCTTTTCTGCGGGATATAAACATGTTATACCCCAGGACCTAATCTTAAATAGTTGTACCCTACGGAACGGTGAGACGGTGCTATTGAAAGAAACTTAGATAACTTAGTGAACAAAGGGGAACTTAATGTCTAAGTGGCCTGGTTGTCAGGCCCATGCCGTCCCTCGCTGTCGTCCACACTCGGGTCCTCCTCGGGTTGTTGAAAAGGTTTTAAATCGGCTATGTGGGCGGTGCGTCGTTCACGAGTCCCTTCGCGCTGAATCCGGGCTATGTTCTGCGAAAGGAAACGGATTACCTTGTAGGGCCCGTCATATTTGGGGGCCAACTTCGCTGCGAATCCATCCGCTGCCTTGGAGAGGATGTGTTGCCGCAGCAGTACCATCGTGCCCATTCCCTTCGCCGCAGGTTGTAGTGCCTGCTTTGCTCTGCCGATGCTCGCTGCGCGTTTTCTCGAGCCACCTGGAACAGCTGCTCCAACTGTTTTGCCCGGTCTATGGGGTCGCGGCTCACTCGTCCTGTGCCTGGGGTAACCTCCTCGTACAATGCGCCCGGTAGCCGAGGTTCTCGGCCTTGAACCAGAAAAGCCGGACTGAATCCCGTTGTGTCCGAGATGCTACTGTTGATGGCCAGTGAGATCTCCGGGAGCAAGATGTCCCACGTGTGCTGAGGTCCGTTGATGTATTGGGCAATCATGGTTTTGATGGTCCGGTTCGCCCGCTCGGTCGGATTTTGTTGGGGGCTGTATGGCGCTGTGTGCTCAATTCGCATGCCGACTCGTTTGCAGAACGCCTTGAACGAACGACTGGTGAATTGCGTCCCGTTGTCGCACACGAAGGTCCTGGGCGTCCCGAAACGTCCGAGAATCCTTTCTCGGAACGCCTTCTCGGAACGTCGAACGGCTCCTGCACCTGTCTGGACAGCATCTTCCCTGATGGTTTTCGTTGTTCTACCTTGAATCGCTGGCAGGTGGGGCATCTCTTAACGTACCGGGCAACGTC
This sequence comes from Zaprionus indianus, assembly GCA_018904595.1. Lineage (NCBI taxonomy): Eukaryota > Metazoa > Arthropoda > Insecta > Diptera > Drosophilidae > Zaprionus > Zaprionus indianus. The sequence continues at coordinate 48,558 of JAEIHA010000987.1, forward strand.
TCGGAACATCCCTGGCCAGTAATACCGCTGGGCGACCCTTGACGTGGTTTTCCGGATCCCCAAGTGGCCGGCCGTCGTTGTGTCGTGACACTCCTGCAGGATCCTCCCTCTTGACTCCTTACCTACGCAGAGCTTCCATGGAATGCCGTCCTCCTTGTCTGGCTTCAGGCCCAGGTGACGGTACAACTCCCCGTTCTGCACGGTGTAGTCGGGGTATTTCTCGGGCTCCTGTTCCACTTCTCTGCGCCGGCGTTGTACCCACGAGTCGTTGGATGTCACCACCTTGGCTTGGCACAGGGTATCCATCGGCTGCCTGGAGAGCGCGTCCGCCACCACGTTCTGGTTGCCCTTCCTATAGTGGACGTCGAACTGGTATTGCTGGAGTTCGAGGGCCCATCGCGCGATTCGACCTGTTGGGTTCTCAATGGTGTTGAGCCACTTGAGAGCCAGGTGGTCCGTGATGACGTCGAAACGGTATCCTTCCAGGTAGCACCGAAGTTTCCGGATGGCCCAGATGATGGCCAGGCACTCTTTTTCAGTCGCGGAGTAGTTTTCTTCGGCCTTGATCAGGCGGCGACTCACGTACGCGATGACGCGTTCGCCTTCATCGGTCTCCTGGGTGAGGACGCCTCCCAATCCGAAGTCGCTCGCGTCGGTCTGGAGCGCAAATTTCCTGCTGAAGTCGGGGCATGCTAACACTGGGGCTTCGGTGAGTAACTCCTTCAGCTTGTCGAATGCCCCCTGCTGCTCCTCCTTCCACTCCCAACGGCGACCTTTGCGTAGCAACTGCGACATGGGGAGTACCACCGTCGCGAAGTTTGGGACGAAGCGCCTATACCAGGATGCTATTCCTAGGCACCGGCGTAGCTCCTTCGGATTGGTCGGGGGTTGTAACTTCCGCACAGCTGCCACTTTATCTAGATCCGTGTGGATCCCCTTTTCGCTGACCACATGGCCCAGATACACCAACTTGCGCTGGAAGAAGTGGCACTTCTTCCTGTTGAGGCGGAGGTTAGCTGCCCTCAATCTCCGGAAGACTTCCCGCAAGTTGTGTACGTGCTCCTCCACCGAAGTCCCGATGACTATGATGTCATCCAGGTAAGCGAAGGCGTGCGGTTCCATCTCGGGTCCTATCACGCGGTCCAGGGCGCGCTGGAACGTTGCTGGGGCGGAGTGAAGTCCGAACGGCATGACCTTCCATTGGAATAGGCCCCGGCCAGGTACCGTAAACGCGGTACATTCGCGGCTCTGCTTGGCCATTGGTATCTGCCAGTAGCCGCTTTTCAGGTCCAACGTGCTGATGTATCGTGCATTCCGGAGTCGTTCCAAGATTGAGTTGATTCTTGGGAGAGGGTAGGCATCAGGAACAGAGTGCGCGTTCAACTGCCGAAAGTCCACGCACATCCGAGTCTCGCCTGACTTTTTGCCCACCAAAACGATCGGGGCGCTGTGCGGGCTTTTGGAGGGCTCGATACACCCTTCCCTGAGCAATTCGTCAACCTGGTTGTTGATGATTTTGAGCATTGCCGGGTTCTTGGGGTAGTAACGTTGCTTTATTGGCCGGTCGTCTTTCATCACGATCACATGTTCGGTGATTGTGGAGACGCCGGACCATCCCTCGAACTTGCTGAGCTCCTCCTCCAGAAACTCGGTGACCCATGGTTCCAGTCTGGGCGCGGCGGGGTGTTCTTCGGCTTGGGTACCTACGGCAGCGAGCCCGGTACACGGATGGACCGTTGGTTTTGGTGTGTCCATCTCGCTGGTTACGCCTTCTTTTTTGCGGAGGGGGTTCTTCGCACAGCTTCCTCGTCCTTCGCCCCCAGCAGGTCCTCTAGCCGTTGCTCGTGCTCGGACTGAGCCGGGCGATTGCCGGCTACACTGCAATGCTCGGTGTCCTTATTCTCGTGGTCCCCTGGTTCGGTGCTAGCCGCGCGGCTGCCGGCTGCTTCGCTACGCCCGGTGTCTTCGTCTCGGTGCTCCCTTGGCTCGATGCTAGCCGCGCGGTTGCCGGCTGCATCACGATGCTCATTGTCCTTTTTTGTTTTCTTGATTCGATGTCAGCCGCGCGGTTGCCGGCTGCATCGCTATGCTCAGTGTCCTGGTCTCGGTGCTCCCTTGGTTCGATGCTAGCCGCGCGGTTGCCGGCTGCATCGCGATGCTCAGCGTCCTGGTCTCGGTGCTCCCTTGGTTCGAAGCTAGCCGCGCGGTTGCCGGCTGCATCGCGATGCTCGTTGTCCTTGTTCTGTTGTCCACTTGGTTCGATGCCAGCCGCGCGGTTGCCGGCTGCATCGCGATGCTCGTTGTCCTTGTCCTTGTTCTGTTGTCCACTTGGTTCGATGCCAGCCGCGCGGTTGCCGGCTGCATCGCGATGCTCGTTGTTCTTGTCCTTGTTCTAATTGTCCTTGTCTTGGACTGGCCAGGCTGTTTGGGTTCTCAGGTGGAGGGTGGCTCCTCCACAGACCAGGGTCGCACCGATGGCCCCAAGAAAGTCCAGGCCCAGCAACACATCATCCAGTACAACTGGGAGTATTAGCATCTGCACCAGAGTGCAAGATGTTCCCAGTTGTACATCCGCCCATGTAGCCCGTGTGAGTTCCTTTCGAGTGCCATCGGCCAGAGCGACCACTGTCTTAACTTGACATTGGTTGCCTGCGTTTCCAATTTTCTGCGCCAGTCGTTCCCCGATGAAGCTCCTCGTCGCGCCCGTGTCGACGGTTGCCCACAGTGCGTAGCCCTAGATAATGACTCGCGCTGAGATGCGTCCGCCCTGGATTCGCAATACGCTGGCTACTTCCGAGTGTTGACGGCCTGTGCCCCCGCTGCCTCGGGTTTCAGTGAGGGCGACTGTCCGTTTCCCGGAGCCTGGACTTGGCAACAGTCCACGGTACGCACCCCTTGCTTTCCGCAGGTCCAGCAGAATAGGAGTCGCTGGCCCCGGCATTCGCGAGCGAAGTGTCCGGCCACTCCGCAGTTACGGCATGCTTCCCTTACGTTAATTAATGACTGTTCTCCCGAACTCGCAGGGATCGTTTGGGTGTCGTCGCCGGCCTGCGATGCTCCATTCCCTGGGGCCCACGGTGCGCCTCGTTGTTCGCCGTTCCATCTGTTCCTGCCTCCTGTCCGGTGCTCCTGGTGCGTGTCCCATTGTTGTCGCTGCTGCTCCCGTTCACGGGCCACCTCGTAGTTGATGACCAGCGCCGTCAGTTCCCGCAGGGTCCGGAAGTCGTTGCGTCTCACGAAGAGCTGGTAGCTGGGTTGCAAGTTCTCGTATACCCGTTCCAGTTCCTGGGCCTCGGTATAGCCAGCTCTGCGCATCATTAGGCGGATGTCAACCATATAAGTCTTATATGGTTCCCCCGCCTTCTGGTACCGCAGCCAGATCTCGTCCTCCAATCGCTTGAAGTAACGAGGAGGTAAGAAGAATTCGAGGAATTCTTTGCGGAAGACGGTCCATGTCTCCCCTTGGAGCCCGCTGGTCCGGAACCAATCCTCGGCCGCGCCCGTCAGCAGTTCTGGAAGTGCCTGTGGGATGTCTCGGGTGTCGATCCTGTACGTGGTTGCTCGCTCCTCCAGTCGCTCGACGAAACGTAGGGGGTCGGACCTGCCGTCGAAAGTTATGCCCCACCTACGCATGCGGTCCGCTGTGTGTGCCAGCGAGGTGTTGTCGCTCCTCTCGGCTGCCCCCGGATACCCCGGTTCCGGCCGTTCGACCATTCGCGGCACTGTCATCGCGGGGATGGGCACGGTGAGGCTGGGCAACGTGGGTTTTTGTTCTTCTGAGACTTTGTTTGCTGCTTTGAGGCGGTCCTCGGCCCCGGTCTCCCTTGCTGGTGAACTCCCACCGGTCCTCGTGATGGGCAACCTCCTGTCTGGACTCACGGAGTTGCCGAATTGCGCCTCCAGTGCCGCCAACCGGTCCAGTGTGGCCGAGGTGTGGTCTTTCCGGTGAACAAAAGTTGCCATCCGCGCGCGCAGCTCCTCCACGGTGCCCTCTCGGTCGAGGTTAAACTCGTCCGCCAGCGCCTCGAGTTCTCCCTTCCTCCGGAAGGACCGACCATAGTTCCGACCATAGTTCTCTTCTGTCAGGATGCTAGTTGATCCTACCAAGGATCCCTACACGTTGCAGGCTTGTTCGATGATTTTTTTTGGTTTATTTTCTAAAGAGTTCGCGGGTCGGTTGCTCCTACGAAGGATCTTTTTTTTAATTTTTGTCTCACTTAGATTGCTGGTTCTTTATATTTTATGTTTTTTTCCTTTAAGGATTCTGTAGGTTGGGTTGTTCCCTACGAAGGATCCTTTTACTTTTGTTTCACTGGTTGTACTTGTACTCGACTTGTTCTCTTCGAGCGCTGTTCACTGACTGCCGTCTGCTAGCTGGCAGACGGCCTTATATACTAATTCGGTCGGGCCTCGGGTGGCCCGATCGTGTCACGCGGTGAAGTTCGGGTCGCTTACCCCCCGATGGCAACCCGGCAGGTCCCCTCTCGTCGAGTTTTTTTTTTGTTTTTTTGTTGTGTGAGACGTTCGGTGCTAGGCGTCTCCCTACGGGGCCTCGTGTCGATTGAAATTTTTCCCCTTTACTACCCTTCTTGCCCTCGTCCGTCCTTCGGGTCCCTGTCCTTTGTCCCTACTCCTCGGTTTGTCTCTGCCCCCCCTATTCCCTGTCCTGGTCTGGTCCTGTCCGTCTCCTTGACTCCGCTTAAACCTATCCTTGCTAATCCTAAACTCCTTGCTCCTGCCATGCTTAAAACTATTCCTTGTTAATCCTAAAAACTTAAAAACTCCTTGTCTAACCTCTTCTCGTCCGTTTTCTTGTCTCGTCTGCTCTGTTCAATGTCCTGTTCTATATCCCTGTCTCTGTTCTACCTTTTTCCCTCGTCTTTGGTAAGCCTATCCTGAATTTTCCTTTTCTATCCTTTTCCGTTCCCCGTGCGTTCCTTGTTCGTATGTTTGACTGTATGTGTACCTGGTCGATCTACGACGATGAAAATTCCCTACTACGTGTCTGTGCATTACTTGGCGCTTTTCCGCCGCTGGCCACGTATCCCGTCTGAATGTCCCCCTCCCCGGGTTCCTCAGTCGGCCTCGTGGTTCTTTAAGCCACATAATACCCCTCTATCTTCGTTTTCTTTTGTCTCAGGGTCCCTGCTCGGGCGCCACCTGTAAGGTAGTGTCTCGGGCTGAGGTGAGCTCAGTCGCGCCAGGTCCCTTTACAGGAAATTTGTAAACTTACTGAGACCCGAGACGAAGAAGGAAGGGTGGCCTGTTGAGGTGGGGATCACCTTTTGGGGGGAATGGCGGAGATAATCTCCCAGACGGCGTGGCCGCCTAGATGTCCTACCAATCAGCGTGTGGGGAGTGGTGTCAGCGACAGCGTGCGAGGGCTAAGAACGCGCGACCTGTAGCCACCTCCGCTTCTCGAGTGACCTCGGAGCCGGGTATGAACCAACAGCTAGCGAGACCACCGACTTGCGGCTGCTCCAGGGACTCCACTGTATGCGCTGGGTATCGACCTTCTGGCGCACCAGTGAAACTCCGGAGCAGTTGGGCCACGCGGTCTTGCGTTCCGCCTTCACACGCGATCACTCACACACACACACACTCACACGCCTCTTTCCCGGCAGTCGCGCCCATCGCTGTGCACTGCATGTTCCAAAAAAAAGACACTTTCATGTTCATTCTCACTTCTTCACTTGTTTTATTTATTTTTTTCCCTAAAAATGCCCTACCTAAGCACCGTCCCACTGTTCTCGCCCGGAGTACCGGGCCCTGCCTCAGTTGGCCAACAAGTGGCTCGCTCACCTTACTCCACACGCCCGTTTCCTTCGTCCTGTGCGCCCTTGTCCTTGGCGTGGCGTCCTCCTCGTGGTCCGTCTAACGGCGCGTCGCTTTGTTGTTTTCTTCGTCTTGTTTTTATTTGCCCCTTCACGGCGCGTCACTTGTGCTGTCACTCCTTGGTGTTATCGTTGTTATTGTTATTATTTTATTTTATTGTATTATTGTTTTTCTTGCCTCCGGCGGCGCGTCACTTTTTGTTTTGTGTTATCGTTTTGTTTTCAATTGTCCACTCTTTTATTCACTTCCGCATGTTTTCCGAGGTACCGACACACTAATTAGCGTCCACGCGCCAAAATTCTTCCCAGCCTCCCGGCCGGCGTTAGATTTGGCAGCGCAGTCGCCGAGCTTGAGCCGACCACGCACTTCCCGACAGCGCAGTCGCCGAGCCTGAGCCGACCACGCACTTCGCTGCAGCGCGCATGCATCGTGGTTCTTCTTCCCCTCTCTGCTGCCTACGAGCCTTCCGCTCGGCTCATGCTCTGCTACGGCTGCAGCGCTCTCTTCGTTTCGCTGCTCTCTGCTGCTGGCGTGCATCGCTGCTAGTGTGCGTCGGCGCTCTTGTTGTGAGTGTGCGTCGGCGCTCTTGCTGTCGGCGCTCTTACTGCTGACGCTCTTGCGCGTCGGCGCTCTTGGTGCTAGTGTGCGTCGGCGCTCTCGCTGCCGGCGCTCTTGTTGCTAGTGTGCGTCGGCGCTCTCGCTGTCGGCGCTCTTACTGCTGGCGCTCTTGCAGCTGGCGCGCTTCGGCGCTCTTGTTGCTAGCGTGTATGTGAGTTCGGTCGCTCTTTCTGTGTGCCTGTGTGCGGTCGTTCTCTTTCTGTTGACGCGTGCCTGTGTGCGGTCGTTCTCTTTCTGTTGACGCGTGCCTGTGTGCGGTTGCTCTCTTGTCGTTGATGTGCGCCTGTGTGCGGTCGTTCTCTTGTTGTCGGTGTGCGCCTGTGTCGGTGTGTGGTGAGCGTTACTGCTCTTGCTGCAGGTGTTCGTCTCGCTGCTGGTGTGCGGTCGCTCTCTGTTATGGTGAGCGAGCCTATACCCTATACTTGTTGGCCCCACCGTCTTAGGTAGTTCCGCCTAACCCTTAACATAAAAAAACCTTTTATATATAAATCAACAGATTCCTTCATTGGAACATAAATGTCTTAATACTACATAACAGGTATACTTACAATCTACTTAACCTAAAATGAGAAATGTTAATAAAAGTAGAAAAGATAATAATAATAATAATTATAAAGAAAAATGTGGGACTCAGGTGAGTCCTCACACAGGCTAGACACAGGCTAGACACAGGCTAGACACAGGCTAGACACAGGCTAGACACAGGCTAGACACAGGCTAGGCACAGGCTAGACACAGGCTAGACACTGGCTGTACAAAGGCTAGACACAGGCTAGACACAGGCTAGACACAGGCTAGACACAGGCTAGACACAGGCTAGACACAGGCCAGGCACAGGCCAGGCACAGGCTAGGCACTGGCTAGACACAGGCTAGACACAGGCTAGACACAGGCTAGACACAGGCTAGACCAAGGCTAGACACAGGCTAGACACTGGCTAGGCACAGGCTAGACACAGGCTAGACACAGGCTAGACACAGGCTAGACACAGGCTAGACACAGGCTAGACACAGGCTAGACACAGGCTAGACACAGGCTGACACAGGCTAGACACAGGCTAGACACAGGCTAGACACAGGCTAGACACAGGCTAGACACAGGCTAGACACAGGCCAGGCACAGGCCAGGCACAGGCTAGGCACTGGCTAGACACAGGCTAGACACAGGCTAGACACAGGCTAGACACAGGCTAGACCAAGGCTAGACACAGGCTAGACACTGGCTAGGCACAGGCTATACACTGGCTAGGCACCGGCTAGGTACAGGCTAGGTACTGGCTAGGTACAGGCTAGGCACTGGCTAGGTACAGGCTAGGCAGAGGCTAGGCACATGCTAGACACATGCTAGACACAGGCTAGACTCAGACTAGACTCAGGCTAGACACAGGCTAGACACAGGCTAGACACAGGCTAGACACAGGCTAGACACAGGCTAGACACAGGCTAGACACAGGCTAGACACAGGCTAGACACAGGCTAGACACAGGCTAGACACAGGCTAGACACAGGCTAGACACAGGCTAGACACAGGCTAGACACAGGCTGACACAGGCTAGACACAGGCTAGACACAGGCTAGACACAGGCTAGACACAGGCTAGACACAGGCTAGACACAGGCCAGGCACAGGCCAGGCACAGGCTAGGCACTGGCTAGGCACTGGCTAGGCACTGGCTAGGCACAGGCCAGGCACAGGCTAGGCACTGGCTAGGCACTGGCTAGGCACTGGCTAGGCACAGGCTAGGCACAGGCTAGTCACAGGCTAGGCACAGGCTAGGCACAGACTATACACAGGCTAGACAGAGGCTATACACAGGCTAGACACACGCTAGACACAGGCTAAACACAGGCTAGGCACAGGCTAGAATCTGGCTATGCACAGGCTAGACAAAGGCTAGACACTGGCTAGGCACAGGCTAGGCACTGGCTAGACACTGGCTAGGCACACGCTATGCACATGCCAGTCTCAGGCAAGGCACAGGCTAGACACAGGCTAGACACTGGCTAGGCACAGGCTAGGCACTGGCTAGACACTGGCAAGGCACACGCTATGCACATGCCAGTCTCAGGCAAGGCACAGGCTAGACACTGGCTTTGCACAGGCTATGCACATGCCAGTCACAGGCAAGGCACGGGCTAGACACTGGCGAGACACCGTCAAGACACAGTATAGACACAGGCTAGACAGAGGCTACACACTGGCTATGCACAGGCTAGACAAAGGCTAGACACTGGCTAGGCACAGGCTAGGCACTGGCTAGACACTGGCTAGGCACACGCTATGCACATGCCAGTCTCAGGCAAGGCACAGGCTAGGCACAGGCTAGACACTGGCTAGGCACAGGCTATGCACATGCCAGTCACAGGCAAGGCACAGGCTAGACACAGGCTAGACACTGGCTAGGCACAGGCTAGACACAGGCTAGACACAGGCTAGACACAGGCTAGACACAGGCTAGACACAGGCTAGACACAGGCCAGACACTGGCTTGACACAGGCTAAACACAGGCTAGACTCAGGCTAGACACAGGCTAGTTACAGGGTAGACACAGGCTAGACACAGGCTAGACACTGGCTAGACACAGGCTAGACACACGCTAGACACAGGCTAAACACAGGCTAGACACAGGCTAGACAAAGGCTAGACACTGGCTAGGCACAGGCTAGGCACTGGCTAGACACTGGCTAGGCACTGGCTAGGCACTGGCTAGACACTGGCTAGGCACTGGCTAGACACTGGCTAGGCAAACGCTATGCCCATGCCTGTCTCAGGCAAGGCACAGGCTAGACAGAGGCTAGACACTGGCTAGGCACAGGCTATGCACATGCCAGTCATAGGCAAGGCACAGGCTAGACACAGGCTAGACACAGGCTAGACACAGGCTAGACACAGGCTAGACACAGGCTAGACACAGGCTAGACACAGGCTAGAGACAGGCTAGAAACAGGCTAGACACAGGCTAGACACAGGCTAGACACAGGCCTGACACAGGCTAGACACAGGCTAGACACAGGCTAGACACAGGCCTGACACAGGCTAGACACTGGCTAGACACAGGCTAGACACAGGCTAGACACAGGCTAGACACAGGCTAGACAGAGGCTAGACACTGTCTAGGCACAGGCTATGCACATGCCAGTCACAGGCAAGGCACAGGCAAGGCACAGGCTAGACACAGGCTAGACACAGGCTAGGCACAAGATAGGCACAGGCTAGGCACAGGCCAGGCACAGGCTAGGCACTGGCTAGGCACTGGCTAGGCTCAGGCTATACACTGGCTAGGCACAGGCTAGGCACAGGCTAGTCACAGGCTAGGCACAGGCTAGGCACAGGCCAGACACCGGCTAGACACCGGCTAGACACCGTCACGACACAGACTATACACAGGCTAGACAGAGGCTATACACTGGCTAGGCACAGGCTAGAATCTGGCTATGCACAGGCTAGACAAAGGCTAGACACTGGCTAGGCACAGGCTAGGCACTGGCTAGACACTGGCTAGGCACACGCTATGCACATGCCAGTCTCAGGCAAGGCACAGGCTAGACACAGGCTAGACACTGGCTAGGCACAGGCTAGACACAGGCTAGACACAGGCTAGACACAGGCTAGACACAGACTAGACACAGGCTAGACACAGGCTAGACACAGGCTAGACACAGACTAGACACTGGCTAAGCACAGGCTAGACTTGGGCTAGAAACTAGCTAGGCACAGGCTAGACACAGGATAGACACAGGCTAGACACAGGCTAGACACAGACTAGACAGAGGCTAGACACAGCCTAGATACAGGCTAGACACAGGCTAGAAACAGGCTAGACACAGGCTAGACACAGGCTTGACACAGGATAGACACAGGCTAGACACAGGCTAGACACAGGCTAGACACAGGCTAGACACAGGCTAGACACAGGCTAGACACAGGCTAGACACAGGCTAGACACAGGCTAGACACAGGCTAGACACAGGCTAGACACAGGCTAGACACAGGCTAGACACAGGCTAGACACAGGCTAGACACAGGCTAGACACAGGCTAGACACAGGCTAGACACAGGCTAGACACAGGCTAGATACAGGCTAGACACAGGCTAGACACAGGCTAGACACAGGCTAGATACTGGCTAGACACAGGCTAGACACAGGCTAGACACAGGCTAGATACAGGCTAGACACAGGCTAGACACAGGCTAGACACTGGCTAGACACAGGCTAGACACAGGCTAGACACAGGCTAGACACAGGCTAGACACTGGCTTGACACAGGCTAGACACAGGCTAGACACAGGCTAGACACTGGCTTGACACAGGCTAAACACAGGCTAGACATAGGCTAGACACAGGCTAGTTACAGGCTAGACACAGGCTAGACACAGGCTAGACACAGGCTATGCAATGGCTAGACACAGGCTAGACAAAGGCTAGACACTGGCTAGGCACAGGCTAGGCACTGGCTAGACACTGGCTAGGCACACGCTATGCACATGCCTGTCTCAGGCAAGACACAGGCTAGACAGAGGCTAGACACTGGCTAGGCACAGGCTATTCACATGCCAGTCACAGGCTAGACACAGGCTAGACACAGGCTAGACACTGGCTTGACACAGGCTAGACACTGGCTAGACACAGGCTAGACACAAGCTAGACACCGGCTAGACAAAGGCTAGACACTGGATTTGCACAGGCTATGCACAGGCTAGACACTTGCTAGACACAGGCTAGACACAGGCTAGACACAGGCTAGACACAGGCTAGACACAGGCTAGACACAGGCTAGACACAGGCTAGACACAGGCTAGACACAGGCTAGACACAGGCTAGACACAGGCTAGACACAGGCTAGACACAGGCTAGACACAGGCTAGACACAGGCTAGACACAGGCTAGACACAGGCTAGACACAGGCTAGACACAGGCTAGACACAGGCTAGACACAGGCTAGACACAGGCTAGACACAGGGCTAGACACAGGCTAGACACAGGCTAGACACAGGCTAGACACAGGCTAGACACAGGCTAGACACAGGCTAGACACAGGCTAGACACAGGCTAGACACAGGCTAGACACAGGCTAGACACAGGCTAGACACAGGCTAGACACAGGCTAGACACAGGCTAGACACAGGCTAGACACAGGCTAGACACAGGCTAGACACAGGCTAGACACAGGCTAGACACAGGCTAGACACAGGCTAGACACAGGCTAGACACAGGCTAGACACAGGCTAGACACAGGCTAGACACAGGCTAGACACAGGCTAGACACAGGCTAGACACAGGCTAGACACAGGCTAGACACAGGCTAGACACAGGCTAGACACAGGCTAGACACAGGCTAGACACAGGCTAGACACAGGCTAGACACAGGCTAGACACAGGCTAGACACAGGATAGACATAGGCTAGACACAGGCTAGACACAGGCTAGACACAGGCTAGACACTGGCTAGACACAGGCTAGACACAGGCTAGACACAGGCTAGACACAGGCTAGACACAGGCTAGACACCGGCTAGACACCGACAAGACACAGGCTAGACACAGGCTAGACAAAAGCTAGACACAGGCTAGACACAGGCTAGGCACAGGCTAGACACTGGCTATACAAAGGCTAGACACAGGCTAGACACAGGCTAGACACAGGCTAGACAAAGGCTAGACACAGGCTAGACACAGGCTAGACACAGGCTAGACACAGGCTAGACACAGGCTAGACACAGGCTAGACACAGGGTAGACACAGGCTAGACACTGGCTAGACACTGGCTAGACACAGGCTAGACACAGGCTAGACACAGGCTAGACACAGGCTAGACACCGGCTAGACACCGACAAGACACAGGCTAGACACAGGCTAGACAAAAGCTAGACACAGGCTAGACACAGGCTAGGTACAGGCTAGACACTGGCTATACAAAGGCTAGACACTGGCTAGACACAGGCTAGACACAGGCTAGACACAGGCTAGACACAGGCTAGACACAGGCTAGACACAGGCTAGACACAGGCTAGACACAGGCTAGACACAGGCTAGACACAGGCTAGACACAGGCTAGACACAGGCTAGACACAGGCTAGACACAGGCTAGACACAGGCTAGACACAGGCTAGACACAGGCTAGACACAGGCTAGACACAGGCTAGACACAGGCTAGACACAGGCTAGACACAGGCTAGACACAGGCTAGACACAGGCTAGACACAGGCTAGACACAGGCTAGACACAGGCTAGACACAGGCTAGACACAGGCTAGACACAGGCTAGACACAGGCTAGACACAGGCTAGACACAGGCTAGACACAGGCTAGACACAGGCTAGACACAGGCTAGACACAGGCTAGACACAGGCTAGACACAGGCTAGACACAGGCTAGACACAGGCTAGACACAGGCTAGACACAGGCTAGACACCGGCTAGACACCGACAAGACACAGGCTAGACACAGGCTAGACACAGGCTAGACACAGGCTAGGCACAGGCTAGACACTGGCTATACAAAGGCTAGACACAGGCTAGACACAGGTTAGACACAGGCTAGACACAGGCTAGACACAGGCTAGACCAAGGCTAGACCAAGGCTAGACACAGGCTATACATTGGCTAGGCACCGGCTAGGTACAGGCTAGGTACTGGCTAGGTACAGGCTAGGCACTGGCTAGGTACAGGCTAGACACAGGCTAGACACAGGCTAGACACAGGCTAGATACAGGCTAGACACAGGCTAGACACAGGCTAGACACAGGGTAGACACAGGCTAGACACAGGCTAGACACAGGGTAGACACAGGCTAGACACAGGCTAGACACTGGCTAGACACAGGCTAGACACAGGCTAGACACAGGCTAGACACAGGCTAGACACAGGCTAGACACAGGCTAGACACATTCTAGACACAGGCTAGACACAGGCTAGACACAGGCTAGACACGGGCTAGACACCGACAAGACACAGGCTAGACACAGGATAGACACAGGCTAGACACATGCTGGACACAGGCTAGACACAGGCTAGACACAGGCTAGACACAGGCTAGACACAGGCTAGACACAGGCTAGACACAGGCTAGACACAGGCTAGACACAGGCTAGACACAGGCTAGACACAGGCTAGACACAGGCTAGACACAGGCTAGACACAGGCTAGACACAGGCTAGACACAGGCTAGACACAGGCTAGGCACAGTCTAGACACAGGCTAGACACTGGCTATACAAAGGCTAGACACAGGCTAGACACAGGCTAGACACAGGCTAGACACAGGCTAGACCAAGGCTAGACACAGGCTAGACACAGGCTAGACACTGGCTAGGCACAGGCTATACACTGGCTAGGCACCGGCTAGGTACAGGCTAGGTACTGGCTAGGTACAGGCTAGGCACTGGCTAGGTACAGGCTAGGCAGAGGCTAGGCACATGCTAGACACAGGCTAGACACAGGGTAGACACAGGCTAGACACAGGCTAGACACTGGCTAGACACAGGCTAGACACAGGCTAGACACAGGCTAGACACAGGCTAGACACAGGCTAGACACGGGCTAGACACCGACAAGACACAGGCTAGACACAGGATAGACACAGGCTAGACACATGCTAGACACAGGCTAGACACAGGCTAGACACAGGCTAGACACAGGCTAGACACAGGCTAGACACAGGCTAGACACAGGCTAGACACAGGCTAGACACAGGCTAGACACAGGCTAGACACAGGCTAGACACAGGCTAGACACAGGCTAGACACAGGCTAGACATAGGCTAGGCACAGGCTAGACACTGGCTAGACACTGGCTATACAAAGGCTAGACACAGGCTAGACACAGGCTAGACACAGGCTAGACACAGGCTAGACACAGGCTAGACACAGGCTAGACCAAGGCTAGACACAGGCTAGACACAGGCTAGACACTGGCTAGGCACAGGCTATACACTGGCTAGGCACCGGCTAGGTACAGGCTAGGTACTGGCTAGGTACAGGCTAGGCACTAGCTAGGTACAGGCTAGGCAGAGGCTAGGCAAATGCTAGACACATGCTAGACACAGGCTAGACTCAGGCTAGACTCAGGCTAGACACAGGCTAGACACAGGCTAGACACAGGCTAGACACAGGCTAGACACAGGCCAGGCACAGGCTAGGCACAGGCTAGGCACAGGCTAGACACCGGCTAGTCACCGGCTAGACACCGTCAAGACACAGACTATACACAGGCTAGACAGAGGCTAGACACAGGCTAGACACAGGCTAGACACAGGCTATGCACAGGCTAGACACAGGCTAGACACAGGCTAGACACCGACAAGACACAGGCTAGATACAGGCTAGACACAGGCTAGACACAGGCTAGACACAGGGTAGACATAGGCTAGGCACAGGCTAGACACTGGCTAGACACTGGCTATACAAAGGCTAGACACAGGCTAGACACAGGCTAGACACAGGCTAGACACAGGCTAGACACAGGCTAGAACAAGGCTAGACACAGGCTAGACACAGGCTAGACACTGGCTAGGCACAGGCTATACACTGGCTAGGCACCGGCTAGGTACAGGCTAGGTACTGGCTAGGTACAGGCTAGGCACTAGCAAGGTACAGGCTAGGCAGAGGCTAGGCAAATGCTAGACACATGCTAGACACAGGCTAGACTCAGGCTAGACACAGGCTAGACACAGGCTAGACACAGGCTAGACACAGGCTAGACACAGGCTAGACACAGGCTAGACACAGGCTAGACACAGGCTAGACACAGGCTAGACACAGGCTAGACACAGGCTAGACACAGGCTAGACACAGGCTAGACACAGGCTAGACACAGGCTACACACAGGCTAGACACAGGCTAGACACAGGCTACACACAGGCTAGACACAGGCTAGACACAGGCTAGACACAGGCTAGACACAGGCTAGGCACAGGCTAGACACAGGCTAGACACAGGCTAGACACAGGCTAGACACAGGCTAGACACAGGCTAGACACAGGCTAGACACAGGCTAGACACAGGCTAGACACAGGCTAGACACAGGCTAGACACAGGCTAGACACAGGCTAGGCACAAGCTAGGCACAGGCTAGGCACAGGCCAGGCACAGGCTAGGCACAGGCTAGGCACAGGCTAGACACCGGCTAGTCACCGGCTAGACACCGTCAAGACACAGACTATACACAGGCTAGACAGAGGCTATACACTGGCTAGGCACAGGCTAGACACAGGCTATGCACAGGCTAGACAAAGGCTAGACACTGGCTAGGCACAGGCTAGGCAGTGGCTAGACACTGGCTAGGCACACGCTATGCACATGCCTGTCTCAGGCAAGGCACAGGCTAGACACAGGCTAGACACTGGCTAGGCACAGGCTAGGCACTGGCTAGACACTGGCAAGGCACACGCTATGCACATGCCAGTCTCAGGCAAGGCACAGGCTAGACAAAGGCTAGACACTGGCTAGGCACAGGCTATGCACATGGCAGTCTCAGGCTAGACACCGGGAAGACACCGTCACGACACAGACTATACACAGGCTCGACAGAGGCTATACACTGGCAAGGCACAGGCTAGAATCTGGCTATGCACAGGCTAGACAAAGGCTAGACACTGGCTAGGCACAGGCTAGGCACTGGCTAGACACTGGCTAGGCACACGTTATGCACATGCCAGTCTCAGGCAAGGCACAGGCTAGACACAGGCTAGACACTGGCTAGGCACAGGCTAGGCACTGGCTAGACACTGGCAAGGCACACGCTATGCACATGCCAGTCTCAGGCAAGGCACAGGCTAGACAAAGGCTAGACACTGGCTTTGCACAGGCTATGCACATGCCAGTCACAGGCAAGGCACGGGCTAGACACTGGCTAGACACCGTCAAGACACAGTATAGACACAGGCTAGACAGAGGCTACACACTGGCTAGCCACAGGCTAGACAGAGGCTACACACTGGCTAGCCACAGGCTAGACTCTGGCTATGCACAGGCTAGACAAAGGCTAGACACTGGCTAGGCACAGGCTAGGCAGTGGCTAGACACTGGCTAGGCACACGCTATGCACATGCCAGTCTCAGGCAAGGCACAGGCTAGGCACAGGCTAGACACAGGCTAGACACAGGCTAGACACAGACTAGACACAGGCTAGACACAGGCTAGACACAGGCTAGACACAGGCTAGACACAGGCTAGACACAGGCTAGACACAGGCTAGACACAGGCTAGACACAGGCTAGACACAGGCTAGACACAGGCTAGACACAGGCTCAGACACAGGCTAGACACAGGCTAGACACAGGCTAGACACAGGCTAGACACAGGCTAGACACAGGCTAGACACAGGCTAGACACAGGCTAGACACAGGCTAGACACAGGCTAGACACAGGCTAGACACAGGCTAGACACTGGCTTGACACAGGCTAAACACAGGCTAGACACAGGCTAGACACAGGCTAGTTAAAGGCTAGACACAGGCTAGACACAGGCTAGACACAGGCTAGACACTGGCTAGACACAGGCTAGACACACGATAGACACAGGCTAAACACAGGCTAGACACAGGCTAGACAAAGGCTAGACACTGGCTAGGCACAGGCTAGGCACAGGCTAGACACTGGCTAGGCACACGCTATGGCCATGCCTGTCTCAGGCAAGGCACAGGCTAGACAGAGGCTAGACACTGGCTAGGCACAGGCTAGGCACAGGCTATGCACATGCCAGTCACAGGCAAGGCACAGGCTAGACACAGGCTAGACACAGGCTAGACACAGACTAGACACAGGCTAGACACAGGCTAGACACAGGCTAGACACAGGCTAGACACAGGCTAGAAACAGGCTAGACACAGGCTAGACACAGGCTAGACATAGGCCTGACACAGGCTAGACACTGGCTAGACACATGCTAGACACAGGCTAGACACAGGCTAGACACAGGCTAGACACAGGCTAGACACAGGCTAGACACAGGCTAGACACAGGCTAGACAGAGGCTAGACAGAGGCTAGACACTGTCTAGGCACAGGCTATGCACATGCCAGTCACAGGCAAGGCACAGGCTAGACACAGGCTAGACACAGGCTAGGCACAAGCTAGGCACAGGCTAGGCACAGGCTAGGCACAGGCCAGGCACAGGCTAGGCACTGGCTAGGCACTGGCAAGGCACACGCTATGCACATGCCAGTCTCAGGCAAGGCACAGGCTAGACAAAGGCTAGACATTGGCTTAGCACAGGCTATGCACATGCCAGTCACAGGCAAGGCACGGGCTAGACACCGGCAAGACACCGTCAAGACACAGTATAGACACAGGCTAGACAGAGGCTACACACTGGCTAGGCACAGGCTAGACTCTGGCTATGCACAGGCTAGACAAAGGCTAGACACTGGCTAGGCACAGGCTAGGCACTGGCTAGACACTGGCTAGGCACACGCTATGCACATGCCAGTCTCAGGCAAGGCACAGGCTAGGCACAGGCTAGACACTGGCTAGGCACAGGCTGTGCACATGCCAGTCACAGGCAAGGCACAGGCTAGACACAGGCTAGACACTGGCTAGGCACAGGCTAGACACAGGCTAGACACAGGCTAGACACAGGCTAGACACAGACTAGACACAGGCTAGACACAGGCTAGACACAGGCTAGACACAGGCTAGACACAGGCTAGACACAGACTAGACACTGGCTAAGCACAGGCTAGACTTGGGCTAGAAACTGGCTAGGCACAGGCTAGACACAGGATAGACACAGGCTAGACACAGACTAGACACAGGCTAGACACAGGCTAGATACAGGCTAGACACAGGCTAGACACAGGCTAGACACAGGCTAGACACAGGCTAGAAACAGGCTAGACACAGGCTAGACACAGGCTAGACACAGGCTAGACACAGGCTAGACACTGGCTAGCCACAGGCTAGACACAGGCTAGACACAGGCTAGACACAGGCTAAACACTGGCTTGACACAGGCTAAACACAGGCTAGACACAGGCTAGACACAGGCTAGACACAGGCTAGACACTGGCTAGACACAGGCTAGACACAGGCTAGACACAGGCTAGACACACGCTAGACACAGGCTTAACACAGGCTAGACACAGGCTAGACAAAGGCTAGACACTGGCTAGACACTGGCTAGGCACACGCTATGCACATGCCTGTCTCAGGCAAGACACAGGCTAGACAGAGGCTAGACACTGGCTAGGCACAGGCTATGCACATGCCAGTCACAGGCTAGACACAGGCTAGACACAGGCTAGACACAGGCTAGACACAGGCTAGACACAGGCTAGACACAGGCTAGACACAGGCTAGACACAGGCTAGACACAGGCTAGACACAGGCTAGACACAGGCTAGACACAGGCTAGACACAGGCTAGACACAGGCTAGACACAGGCTAGACACAGGCCTAGACACAGGCTAGACACAGGCTAGACACAGGCTAGACACAGGCTAGACACAGGCTAGACACAGGCTAGACACAGGCTAGACACAGGCTAGACACAGGCTAGACACAGGCTAGACACAGGCTAGACACAGGCTAGACACAGGCTAGACACAGGCTAGACACAGGCTAGACAGAGGCTAGACACTGGCTAGGCACAGGCAAGGCACAGGCTAGACACAGGCAAGGCACAGGCTAGACACAGGCTAGACACAGGCTAGGCACAGGCTAGGCACAGGCTAGGCACAGGCTAGACACAGGCTAGACACAGGCTAGACACAGGCTAGACACAGGCTAGACACAGGCTAGACACAGGCTAGATACAGGCTAGACACAGGCTAGACACAGGCTAGACATAGGCTAGACACAGGCTAGACACAGGCTAGACACAGGCTAGACACAGACTAGACACAGGCTAGACACAGGCTAGACAGAGGCTAGACACTGGCTAGGCACAGGCTATGCACATGCCATTCACAGGCTAGACACAGGCTAGACACAGGCTAGACACAGGCTAGACACAGGCTAGACACAGGCTAGACACAGGCTAGACACAGGCTAGACACAGGCTAGACACAGGCTAGACACAGGCTAGACACAGGCTAGACACAGGCTAGACACAGGCTAGACACAGGCTAGACACAGGCTAGACACAGGCTTGACACAGGCTAGACACAGGCTAGACATAGGCTAGACACTGGCTAGACACAGGCTAGACACAGGCTAGACACAGGCTAGACACAGGCTAGACATAGGCTAGACACAGGCTAGACACAGGCTAGACACAGGGTAGACACATGCTAGACACAGGCTAGACACTGGCTAGACACAGGCTAGACACAGGCTAGACACAGGCTAGACACAGGCTAGACACAGGCTAGACACCGGCTAGACACCGACAAGACACAGGCTAGACACAGGCTAGACACAGGCTAGACACAGGCTAGACACAGGCTAGACACTGGCTAGGCACAGGCTAGACACTGGCTAGGCACAGGCTATGCACATGCCATTCACAGGCTAGACACAGACTAGACACAGGCTAGACACAGGCTAGACACAGGCTAGACACAGGCTAAACACTGGCTTGACACAGGCTAAACACAGGCTAGACACAGGCTAGACACAGGCTAGACACAGGCTAGACACTGGCTAGACACAGGCTAGACACAGGCTAGACACAGGCTAGACACACGCTAGACACAGGCTTAACACAGGCTAGACACAGGCTAGACACTGGCTAGGCACAGGCTAGACACAGGCTAGACACAGGCTAGACACAGGCTAGACACAGACTAGACACAGGCTAGACACAGGCTAGACACAGGCTAGACACAGACTAGACACTGGCTAAGCACAGGCTAGACTTGGGCTAGAAACTGGCTAGGCACAGGCTAGACACAGGATAGACACAGGCTAGACACAGGCTAGACACAGGCTAGACACAGGCTAGACACAGGCTAGACACAGGCTAGACACAGGCTAAACACTGGCTTGACACAGGCTAAACACAGGCTAGACACAGGCTAGACACAGGCTAGACACAGGCTAGACACTGGCTAGACACAGGCTAGACACAGGCTAGACACAGGCTAGACACACGCTAGACACAGGCTTAACACAGGCTAGACACAGGCTAGACAAAGGCTAGACACTGGCTAGGCACAGGCTAGGCACTGGCTAGACACTGGCTAGGCACACGCTATGCACATGCCTGTCTCAGGCAAGACACAGGCTAGACAGAGGCTAGGCACTGGCTAGGCACAGGCTATGCACATGCCAGTCACAGGCTAGACACAGGCTAGACACAGGCTAGACACAGGCTAGACACAGGCTAGACACAGGCTAGACACAGGCTAGACACAGGCTAGACACAGGCTAGACACAGGCTAGACACAGGCTAGACACAGGCTAGACACAGGCTAGACACAGGCTAGACACAGGCTAGACACAGGCTAGACACAGGCTAGACACAGGCTAGACACAGGCTAGACACTGGCTAGACACAGGCTAGACACAGGCTAGACACAGGCTAGACACAGGCTAGACACAGGCTAGACACAGGCTAGACACAGGCTAGACACAGGCTAGACACAGGCTAGACACAGGCTAGACACAGGCTAGACACATTCTAGACACATTCTAGACAGAGGCTTGACACAGGCTAGACACAGGCTAGACACAGGCTAGACACTGGCTAGACACAGGCTAGACACAAGCTAGACACCGGCTAGACACCGACAAGACACAGGCAAGACACAGGCTAGACACAGGCTAGACACAGGCTAGACACAGGCTAGACACAGGCTAGACACAGGCTAGACACAGGCTAGACACAGGCTAGACACAGGCTAGACACAGGCTAGACACAGGCTAGACACAGGCTAGACACAGGCTAGACACAGGCTAGACACAGGCTAGACACAGGCTAGACACAGGCTAGACACAGGCTAGACACAGGCTAGACACAGGCTAGACAGAGGCTAGACACTGGCTAGGCACAGGCAAGGCACAGGCTGGACACAGGCAAGGCACAGGCTAGACACAGGCTAGACACAGGCTAGGCACAGGCTAGGCACAGGCTAGGCACAGGCTAGACACAGGCTAGACACAGGCTAGACACAGGCTAGACACAGGCTAGACACAGGCTAGATACAGGCTAGACACAGGCTAGACACAGGCTAGACATAGGCTAGACACAGGCTAGACACAGGCTAGACACAGGCTAGACACAGACTAGACACAGGCTAGACACAGGCTAGACAGAGGCTAGACACTGGCTAGGCACAGGCTATGCACATGCCATTCACAGGCTAGACACAGGCTAGACACAGGCTAGACACAGGCTAGACACAGGCTAGACACAGGCTAGACACAGGCTAGACACAGGCTAGACACAGGCTAGACACAGGCTAGACACAGGCTAGACACAGGCTAGAAACAGGCTAGACACAGGCTAGACACAGGCTAGACACAGGCTTGACACAGGCTAGACACAGGCTAGACATAGGCTAGACACTGGCTAGACACAGGCTAGACACAGGCTAGACACAGGCTAGACACAGGCTAGACATAGGCTAGACACAGGCTAGACACAGGCTAGACACAGGCTAGACACAGGCTAGACACAGGCTAGACACAGGCTAGACACAGGCTAGACACAGGCTAGACACAGGCTAGACACCGGCTAGACACCGACAAGACACAGGCTAGACACAGGCTAGACACAGGCTAGACACAGGCTAGACACAGGCTAGACACTGGCTAGGCACAGGCTAGACACTGGCTAGGCACAGGCTATGCACATGCCATTCACAGGCTAGACACAGACTAGACACAGGCTAGACACAGGCTAGACACAGGCTAGACACAGGCTAGACACAGGCTAGACACAGGCTAGACACAGGCTAGACACAGGCTAGACACAGGCTAGACACAGGCTAGACACAGGCTAGACACAGGCTAGACACAGGCTAGACACAGGCTAGACACAGGCTGGACACAGGCTAGACACATTCTAGACACAGGCTTGACCCAGGCTAGACACAGGCTAGACACAGGCTAGACACAGGCTAGACACTGGCTAGACACAGGCTAGACACAGGCTAGACACATTCTAGACACATTCTAGACACAGGCTTGACCCAGGCTAGACACAGGCTAGACACAGGCTAGACACAGGCTAGACACAGGCTAGACACAGGCTAGACACAGGCTAGACACAGGCTAGACACAGGCTAGACACAGGCTAGACACAGGCTAGACACAGGCTAGACACAGGCTAGACACAGGCTAGACACAGGCTAGACACAGGCTTGACACAGGCTAGACACAGGCTAGACACAGGCTAGACACAGGCTAGAAACAGGCTAGACACATGCTAGACACAGGCTAGACACAGGCTAGACACAGGCTAGACACAGGCTAGACACAGGCTAGACACAGGCTAGACACAGGCTAGACACAGGCTAGACACAGGCTAGACACAGGCTAGACACTGGCTAGACACAGGCTAGACACAGGCTAGACACAGGCTAGACACAGGCTAGACACAGGCTAGACACTGGCTAGACACAGGCTAGACACAGGCTAGACACAGGCTAGACACAGGCTAGACACAGGCTAGACACAGGCTAAACACTGGCTTGACACAGGCTAAACACAGGCTAGACACAGGCTAGACACAGGCTAGACACAGGCTAGACACTGGCTAGACACAGGCTAGACACAGGCTAGACACAGGCTAGACACAGGCTAGACACAGGCTTAACACAGGCTAGACACAGGCTAGACACTGGCTAGGCACAGGCTAGACACAGGCTAGACACAGGCTAGACACAGGCTAGACACAGACTAGACACAGGCTAGACACAGGCTAGACACAGGCTAGACACAGACTAGACACTGGCTAAGCACAGGCTAGACTTGGGCTAGAAACTGGCTAGGCACAGGCTAGACACAGGATAGACACAGGCTAGACACAGGCTAGACACAGACTAGACACAGGCTAGACACAGGCTAGACACTGGCTAGACACAGGCTAGACACAGGCTAGACACAGGCTAGACACAGGCTAGACACAGGCTAGGCACAGGCTAGACACTGGCTAGGCACAGGCTGTGCACATGCCAGTCACAGGCAAGGCACAGGCTAGACACAGGCTAGACACTGGCTAGGCACAGGCTAGACACAGGCTAGACTCAGGCTAGACACAGGCTAGACACAGACTAGACACAGGCTAGACACAGGCTAGACACAGGCTAGACACAGACTAGACACTGGCTAAGCACAGGCTAGACTTGGGCTAGAAACTGGCTAGGCACAGGCTAGACACAGGATAGACACAGGCTAGACACAGGCTAGACACAGACTAGACACAGGCTAGACACAGGCTAGATACAGGCTAGACACAGGCTAGACACAGGCTAGACACAGGCTAGACACAGGCTAGAAACAGGCTAGACACAGGCTAGACACAGGCTAGACACAGGCTAGACACAGGCTAGACACAGGCTAGACACAGGCTAGACACAGGCTAGACACAGGCTAGACACAGGCTAGACACAGGCTAGACACTGGCTAGACACAGGCTAGACACAGGCTAGACACAGGCTAGACACAGGCTAGACACAGGCTAAACACTGGCTTAACACAGGCTAAACACAGGCTAGACACAGGCTAGACACAGGCTAGACACAGGCTAGACACTGGCTAGACACAGGCTAGACACAGGCTAGACACAGGCTAGACACAGGCTAGACACAGGCTAGACACACGCTAGACACAGGCTAGACACAGGCTAGACACAGGCTAGACAAAGGCTAGACACTGGCTAGGCACAGGCTAGGCACTGGCTAGACACTGGCTAGGCACACGCTATGCACATGTCTGTCTCAGGCAAGACACAGGCTAGACAGAGGCTAGACACTGGCTAGGCACAGGCTATGCACATGCCAGTCACAGGCTAGACACAGGCTAGACACAGGCTAGACACAGGCTAGACACAGGCTAGACACAGGCTAGACACAGGCTAGACACAGGCTAGACACAGGCTAGACACAGGCTAGACACAGGCTAGACACAGGCTAGACACAGGCTAGACACAGGCTAGACACAGGCTAGACACAGGCTAGACACAGGCTAAACACAGGCTAGACACAGGCTAGACACAGGCTAGACACAGGCTAGACACAGGCTAGACACAGGCTAGACACAGGCTAGACACATTCTAGACACATTCTAGACAGAGGCTTGACACAGGCTAGACACAGGCTAGACACAGGCTAGACACTGGCTAGACACAGGCTAGACACAAGCTAGACACCGGCTAGACACCGACAAGACACAGGCAAGACACAGGCTAGACACAGGCTAGACACAGGCTAGACACAGGCTAGACACAGGCTAGACACAGGCTAGACACAGGCTAGACACAGGCTAGACACAGGCTAGACACAGGCTAGACACAGGCTAGACACAGGCTAGACACAGGCTAGACACAGGCTAGACACAGGCTAGACACAGGCTAGACACAGGCTAGACACAGGCTAGACACAGGCTAGACACAGGCTAGACACAGGCTAGACACAGGCTAGACACAGGCTAGACACAGGCTAGACACAGGCTAGACACAGGCTAGACATAGGCTAGACACAGGCTAGACACAGGCTAGACACAGGGTAGACACAGGCTAGACACAGGCTAGACACTGGCTAGACACAGGCTAGACACAGGCTAGACACAGGCTAGACACAGGCTAGACACAGGCTAGACACAGGCTAGACACCGGCTAGACACCGACAAGACACAGGCTAGACACAGGCTAGACACAGGCTAGACACAGGCTAGACACAGGCTAGACACAGGCTAGACACAGGCTAGACACTGGCTAGGCACAGGCTAGACACTGGCTAGGCACTGGCTAGGCACAGGCTAGACACTGGCTAGGCACAGGCTATGCACATGCCATTCACAGGCTAGACACAGGCTAGACACAGGCTAGACTCAGGCTAGACACAGGCTAGACACAGGCTAGACACAGGCTAGACACAGGCTAGACACAGGCTAGGCACAGGCTAGACACAGGCTAAACACAGGCTAGACACAGGCTAGACACAGGCTAGACACAGGCTAGACACAGGCTAGACACTGGCTAGACACAGGCTAGACACAGGCTAGACACAGGCTAGACACAGGCTAGACACAGGCTAGACACAGGCTAGACACAGGCTAGACACATTCTAGACACATTCTAGACACATGCTTGACCCAGGCTAGACACAGGCTAGACACAGGCTAGACACTGGCTAGACACAGGCTAGACACAGGCTAGACACCGGCTAGACACCGACAAGACACAGGCAAGACACAGGCTAGACACAGGCTAGACACAGGCTAGACACAGGCTAGACACAGGCTAGACACAGGCTAGACACAGGCTAGACACAGGCTAGACACAGGCTAGACACAGGCTAGACACAGGCTAGACACAGGCTAGACACAGGGTAGACACAGGCTAGACACATTCAAGACACAGGCTAGACACAGGCTAGACACAGGCTAGACACATTCTAGACACCGACAAGACACAGGCTAGACATAGGCTAGACACAGGCTAGACACAGGCTAGACACAGGCTAGACACAGGCTAGACACAGGCTAGACACAGGCTAGACACAGGCTAGACACAGGCTAGACACAGGCTAGACACAGGCTAGACACAGGCTAGACACAGGCTAGACACTGGCTATACAAAGGCTAGACACAGGCTAGACACAGGCTAGACTCAGGCTAGACACAGGCTAGACACAGGCTAGACACAGGCTAGACACAGGCTAGACACAGGCTAGACACAGGCTAGTTACAGGCTAGACACAGGCTAGTTACAGGCTAGACACAGGGTAGACACAGGCTAGACACTGGCTAGACACAGGCTAGACACACGCTAGAAACAGGCTAGACACAGGCTAGACACAGGCTAGACACAGGCTAGACACAGGCTAGACACATTCTTGACACATTCTAGACACAGGCTTGACCCAGGCTAGACACAGGCTAGACACTGGCTAGACACAGGCTAGACACAGGCTAGACACCGGCAAGACACCGACAAGACACAGGCAAGACACAGGCTAGACACAGGCTAGACACAGGCTAGACACAGGCTAGACACAGGCTAGACACAGGCTAGACACAGGCTAGACACAGGCTAGACACAGGCTAGACACAGGATAGACACAGGCTAGACACAGGCTAGACACAGGCTAGACACAGGCTAGACACAGGCTAGACACAGGCTAGACAAAGGCTAGACACAGGCTAGACACAGGCTAGACACAGGCTAGACATAGGCTAGATACAGGCTAGACACAGGCTAGACACAGGGTAGACACAGGCTAGACACAGGCTAGACACTGGCTAGACACAGGCTAGACACAGGCTAGACACAGGCTAGACACATTCTAGACACAGGCTAGACACAGGCTAGACACAGGCTAGACACCGGCTAGACACCGACAAGACATAGGCTAGACACAGGCTAGACACAGGCTAGACACAGGCTAGACACAGGCTAGACACAGGCTAGACACAGGCTAGACACAGGCTAGACACAGGCTAGACACAGGCTAGACACAGGCTAGACACAGGCTAGACACAGGCTAGACACAGGCTAGACACAGGCTAGACACAGGCTAGACACAGGCTAGACACAGGCTAGACACAGGCTAGACACAGGCTAGACACAGGCTAGACACAGGCTAGACACAGGCTAGACACAGGCTAGACACAGGCTAGACACAGGCTAGACACAGGCTAGACACAGGTTAGACACAGGCTAGACACAGGCTAGACACAGGCTAGACACAGGCTAGACACAGGCTAGACACAGGCTAGACACAGGCTAGACACAGTCTAGACACATTCTAGACACATTCTAGACACAGGCTAGACACAGGCTAGACACAGGCTAGACACAGGCTAGACACAGTCTAGACACAGGCTAGACACAGGCTAGATACAGGCTAGACACAGGCTAGACACAGGCTAGACACAGGCTAGATACAGGCTAGACACAGGCTAGACACAGGCTAGACACAGGCTAGACACTGGCTTGACACAGGCTAGACACACGCTAGACACAGGCTAGTTACAGGCTAGACACAGGCTAGACACAGGCTAGACACTGGCTAGACACAGGCTAGACACACGCTAGACACAGGCTAAACACAGGCTAGACACAGGCTAGACAAAGGCTAGACACTGGCTAGGCACAGGTTAGGCACTGGCTAGACACTGGCTAGGCACAGGCTAGACACAGGCTAGACACAGGCTAGACACAGGCTAGACACAGGCTAGACACAGGCTAGACACAGGCTAGACACAGGCTAGACACAGGCTAGACACAGGCTAGACACAGGTTAGACACAGGCTAGACACAGGCTAGACACAGGCTAGACACAGGCTAGACACAGGCTAGACACAGGCTAGACACAGGCTAGACACAGTCTAGACACATTCTAGACACAGGCTAGACACTGGCTAGACACAGGCTAGACACAGGCTAGACACCGGCAAGACACCGACAAGACACAGGCAAGACACAGGCTAGACACAGGCTAGACACAGGCTAGACACAGGCTAGACACAGGCTAGACACAGGCTAGACACAGGCTAGACACAGGCTAGACACAGGCTAGACACAGGATAGACACAGGCTAGACACAGGCTAGACACAGGCTAGACACAGGCTAGACACAGGCTAGACACAGGCTAGACAAAGGCTAGACACAGGCTAGACACAGGCTAGACACAGGCTAGACATAGGCTAGATACAGGCTAGACACAGGCTAGACACAGGGTAGACACAGGCTAGACACAGGCTAGACACTGGCTAGACACAGGCTAGACACAGGCTAGACACAGGCTAGACACATTCTAGACACAGGCTAGACACAGGCTAGACACAGGCTAGACACCGGCTAGACACCGACAAGACATAGGCTAGACACAGGCTAGACACAGGCTAGACACAGGCTAGACACAGGCTAGACACAGGCTAGACACAGGCTAGACACAGGCTAGACACAGGCTAGACACAGGCTAGACACAGGCTAGACACAGGCTAGACACAGGCTAGACACAGGCTAGACACAGGCTAGACACAGGCTAGACACAGGCTAGACACAGGCTAGACACAGGCTAGACACAGGCTAGACACAGGCTAGACACAGGCTAGACACAGGCTAGACACAGGCTAGACACAGGCTAGACACAGGCTAGACACAGGTTAGACACAGGCTAGACACAGGCTAGACACAGGCTAGACACAGGCTAGACACAGGCTAGACACGGACACAGGCTAGACACAGGCTAGACACAGTCTAGACACATTCTAGACACATTCTAGACACAGGCTAGACACAGGCTAGACACAGGCTAGACACAGGCTAGACACAGTCTAGACACAGGCTAGACACAGGCTAGATACAGGCTAGACACAGGCTAGACACAGGCTAGACACAGGCTAGATACAGGCTAGACACAGGCTAGACACAGGCTAGACACAGGCTAGACACTGGCTTGACACAGGCTAGACACACGCTAGACACAGGCTAGTTACAGGCTAGACACAGGCTAGACACAGGCTAGACACTGGCTAGACACAGGCTAGACACACGCTAGACACAGGCTAAACACAGGCTAGACACAGGCTAGACAAAGGCTAGACACTGGCTAGGCACAGGTTAGGCACTGGCTAGACACTGGCTAGGCACAGGCTAGACACAGGCTAGACACAGGCTAGACACAGGCTAGACACAGGCTAGACACAGGCTAGACACATTCTAGACACAGGCTAGACACAGGCTAGACACAGGCTAGATACAGGCTAGACACAGGCTAGACACAGGCTAGACACAGGCTAGATACAGGCTAGACACAGGCTAGACACAGGCTAGACACTGGCTTGACACAGGCTAGACACACGCTAGACACAGGCTAGTTACAGGCTAGACACAGGCTAGACACAGGCTAGACACTGGCTAGACACAGGCTAGACACACGCTAGACACAGGCTAAACACAGGCTAGACACAGGCTAGACACAGTCTAGACACAGGCTAGACACAGGCTAGACACAGGCTAGACACAGGCTAGACACAGGCTAGACACAGGCTAGACACAGGCTAGACACTGGCTAGACAAGGCTAGACACAGGCTAGACACAGGCTAGACTCAGGCTAGACACAGGCTAGACACAGGCTAGACACAGGCTAGACACAGGCTAGACACAGGCTAGACACAGGCTAGTTACAGGCTAGACACAGGCTAGTTACAGGCTAGACACAGGGTAGACACAGGCTAGACACTGGCTAGACACAGGCTAGACACACGCTAGAAACAGGCTAGACACAGGCTAGACACAGGCTAGACACAGGCTAGACACAGGCTAGACACAGGCTAGACACATTCTTGACACATTCTAGACACAGGCTTGACCCAGGCTAGACACAGGCTAGACACTGGCTAGACACAGGCTAGACACAGGCTAGACACCGGCAAGACACCGACAAGACACAGGCAAGACACAGGCTAGACACAGGCTAGACACAGGCTAGACACAGGCTAGACACAGGCTATACACAGGCTAGACACAGGCTAGACAAAGGATAGACACAGGCTAGACACAGGCTAGACACAGGCTAGACACAGGCTAGACACAGGCTAGACAAAGGCTAGACACAGGCTAGACACAGGCTAGACACAGGCTAGACATAGGCTAGACACAGGCTAGACACAGGCTAGACACAGGGTAGACACAGGCTAGACACAGGCTAGACACTGGCTAGACACAGGCTAGACACAGGCTAGACACAGGCTAGACACATTCTAGACACAGGCTAGACACAGGCTAGACACAGGCTAGACACCGGCTAGACACCGACAAGACATAGGCTAGACACAGGCTAGACACAGGCTAGACACAGGCTAGACACAGGCTAGACACAGGCTAGACACAGGCTAGACACAGGCTAGACACAGGCTAGACACAGGCTAGACACAGGCTAGACACAGGCTAGACACAGGCTAGACACAGGCTAGACACAGGCTAGACACAGGCTGAACACAGGCTAGACACAGGCTAGACACAGGCTAGACACAGGCTAGACACAGGCTAGACACAGGCTAGACACAGGCTAGACACAGGCTAGACACAGGCTAGACACAGGCTAGACACAGGCTAGACACAGGCTAGACATAGGCTAGACACAGGCTAGACACAGGCTAGACACAGGGTAGACACAGGCTAGACACAGGCTAGACACTGGCTAGACACAGGCTAGACACAGGCTAGACACAGGCTAGACACAGGCTAGACACAGTCTAGACACAGGCTAGACACAGGCTAGACACAGGCTAGACACAGGCTAGACACAGGCTAGACACAGGCTAGACACAGTCTAGACACAGGCTAGACACAGGCTAGACACAGGCTAGACACAGGCTAGACACAGGCTAGACACAGGCTAGATACAGGCTAGACACAGGCTAGACACAGGCTAGACACTGGCTTGACACAGGCTAGACACACGCTAGACACAGGCTAGTTACAGGCTAGACACAGGCTAGACACAGGCTAGACACTGGCTAGACACAGGCTAGACACACGCTAGACACAGGCTAAACACAGGCTAGACACAGGCTAGACAAAGGCTAGACACTGGCTAGGCACAGGTTAGGCACTGGCTAGACACTGGCTAGGCACACGCTATGCACATGCCTGTCTCAGGCAAGGCACAGGCTAGACAGAGGCTAGACACTGGCTAGGCACAGGCTATGCACATGCCAGTCACAGGCAAGGCACAGGCTAGACACAGGCTAGACACAGGCTAGACACAGGCTAGACACAGGCTAGACACAGGCTAGACACAGGCTAGACACAGGCTAGACACAGGCTAGACAAAGGCTAGACACAGGCTAGACACAGGCTAGACACAGGCTAGACACAGGCTAGACACAGGCTAGAGACAGGCTAGACACTGGCTAGACACAGGCTAGACACAGGCTAGGCACAGGCTAGGCACAGGCTAGGCATAGGCTAGGCACAGGCTAGGCACAAGCTAGGCACAGGCTAGGCACTGGCTAGGCACAGGCTATGCACATGCCAGTCATAGGCAAGGCACAGGCTAGACACAGGCTAGACACAGGCTAGGCACAGGCTAGGCACAGGCTAGGCACAGGCTAGGCATAGGCTAGGCACAGGCTAGGCATAGGCTAGGCACAGGCTAGGCACAAGCTAGGCACAGGCTAGGCACTGGCTAGGCACTGGCTAGGCACAGGCTAGGCACAGGGTAGTCACAGGCTAGGCACAGGCTAGGCACAGGCTAGACACCGGCTAGACACCGGCTAGACACCGTCACGACACAGACTATACACAGGCTAGACAGAGGCTATACACTGGCTAGGCACAGGCTAGACTCTGGCTATGCACAGGCTAGACAAAGGCTAGACACTGGCTAGGCACAGGCTAGGCACTGGCTAGACACTGGCTAGGCAAACGCTATGCACATGCCAGTCTCAGGCAAGGCACAGGCTAGGCACAGGCTAGACACTGGCTAGGCACAGGCTATGCACATGCCAGTCACAGGCAAGCCACAGGCTAGACACAGGCTAGACACTGGCTAGGCACAGGCTAGACACAGGCTAGACACAGGCTAGACTCAGGCTAGACACAGACTAGACACAGGTTAGACACAGGCTAGACACAGGCTAGACACAGACTAGACACTGGCCAAGCACAGGCTAGACATGGGCTAGAAACTGGCTAGGCACAGGATAGACACAGGATAGACACAGGCTAGACACAGGCTAGACACAGGCTAGACACAGGCTAGACACAGGCTAGACACAGGCTAGACACAGGCTAGACACAGGCTAGACACAGGCTAGACACAGGCTAGACACAGGCTAGACACAGGCTAGACACAGGCTAGACACAGGCTAGACACAGGCTAGACACAGGCTAGACACAGGCTAGACACAGGCTAGACACAGGCTAGACACAGGCTAGACACAGGCTAGACACAGGCTAGACACAGGCTAGACACAGGCTAGACACAGGCTAGACACAGGCTAGACACAGGCTAGACACAGGCTAGACACAGGCTAGACACAGGCTAGACACAGGATAGACACAGGCTAGACACAGGCTAGACACAGGCTAGACACAGGCTAGACACAGGCTAGACACAGGCTAGACACAGGCTAGACACAGGCTAGACACAGGCTAGACACAGGCTAGACACAGGCTAGACATAGGCTAGACACAGGCTAGACACAGGCTAGACACAGGGTAGACACAGGCTAGACACAGGCTAGACACTGGCTAGGCACAGGCTAGACACAGGGTAGACACAGGCTAGACACATTCTAGACACAGGCTAGACACAGGCTAGGCACAGGCTAGACACCGGCTAGACACCGACAAGACATAGGCTAGACACAGGCTAGACACAGGCTAGACACAGGCTAGACACAGGCTAGACACAGGCTAGACACAGGCTAGACACAGGATAGACACAGGCTAGACACAGGCTAGACACAGGCTAGACACAGGCTAGACACAGGCTAGACACAGGCTAGACACAGGCTAGACACAGGCTAGACACAGGCTAGACACAGGCTAGACACAGGCTAGACACAGGCTAGACACAGGCTAGACACAGGCTAGACACAGGCTAGACACAGGCTAGACACAGGCTAGACACAGGCTAGACACAGGCTAGACACAGGCTAGACACAGGCTAGACACAGGCTAGACACAGGCTAGACACAGGCTAGACACAGGCTAGACACAGGCTAGACACAGGCTAGACACAGGCTAGGCACAGGCTAGACACAGGCTAGACACTGGCAATACAAAGGCTAGACACAGGCTAGACACAGGCTAGACACAGGCTAGACACAGGCTAGACACAGGGTAGACACAGGCTAGACACAGGCTAGACACAGGCTAGACACAGGCTAGACACAGGCTAGACACAGGCTAGACACAGGCTAGACACAGGCTAGACACAGGCTAGACACAGGCTAGACACAGGCTAGACACAGGCTAGACACAGGCTAGACACTGGCTAGACACTGGCTAGACACAGGCTAGACACAGGCTAGACACAGGCTAGACACAGGCTAGACACAGGCTAGACACAGGCTAGACACAGGCTAGACACAGGCTAGACACAGGCTAGACACAGGCTAGATACAGGCTAGACACAGGCTAGACACAGGCTAGATACAGGCTAGACACAGGCTAGACACAGGCTAGACACTGGCTTGAAACAGGCTAGACACACGCTAGACACAGGCTAGTTACAGGCTAGACACAGGCTAGACACAGGCTAGACACTGGCTAGACACAGGCTAGACACACGCTAGACACAGGCTAAACACAGGCTAGACACAGGCTAGACAAAGGCTAGACACTGGCTAGGCACAGGTTAGGCACTGGCTACACACTGGCTAGGCACACGCTATGCACATGCCTGTCTCAGGCAAGGCACAGGCTAGACAGAGGCTAGACACTGGCTAGGCACAGGCTATGCACATGCCAGTCACAGGCAAGGCACAGGCTAGACACAGGCTAGACACAGGCTAGACACAGGCTAGACACAGGCTAGACACAGGCTAGACACAGGCTAGACACAGGCTAGACACAGGCTAGACACAGGCTAGACACAGGCTAGACACAGGCTAGACACAGGCTAGACACAGGCTAGAGACAGGCTAGACACAGGCTAGACACAGGCTAGACACAGGCAAGACACTGGCTAGACACAGGCTAGACACAGGCTAGACACAGGCTAGACAGAGGCTAGACACTGGCTAGACACAGGCTATGCACATGCCAGTCACTGGCAAGGCACAGGCTAGACACAGGCTAGACACAGGCTAGGCACAGGCTAGGCACAGGCTAGGCACAGGCTAGGCACAGGCTAGGCATAGGCTAGGCACAGGCTAGGCACAAGCTAGGCACAGGCTAGGCACAGGCCAGGCACAGGCTAGGCACTGGCTAGGCACTGGCTAGGCACAGGCTAGGCACAGGCTAGTCACAGGCTAGACACAGGCTAGACACAGGCTAGACACAGGCTAGACACAGGCTAGACACAGGCTAGACACAGGCTAGACACAGGCTAGACACAGGCTAGAGACAGGCTAGACACAGGCTAGACACAGGCTAGACACAGGCAAGACACTGGCTAGACACAGGCTAGACACAGGCTAGACACAGGCTAGACAGAGGCTAGACACTGGCTAGACACAGGCTATGCACATGCCAGTCACAGGCAAGGCACAGGCTAGACACAGGCTAGACACAGGCTAGACACAGGCTAGGCACAGGCTAGGCACAGGCTAGGCACAGGTTAGGCACTGGCTACACACTGGCTAGGCACACGCTATGCACATGCCTGTCTCAGGCAAGGCACAGGCTAGACAGAGGCTAGACACTGGCTAGGCACAGGCTATGCACATGCCAGTCACAGGCAAGGCACAGGCTAGACACAGGCTAGACACAGGCTAGACACAGGCTAGACACAGGCTAGACACAGGCTAGACACAGGCTAGACACAGGCTAGACACAGGCTAGACACAGGCTAGACACAGGCTAGACACAGGCTAGACACAGGCTAGACACAGGCTAGACACAGGCTAGACACAGGCTAGACACAGGCTAGAGACAGGCTAGACACAGGCTAGACACAGAGGCTAGACAGAGGCTAGACACTGGCTAGACACAGGCTATGCACATGCCAGTCACAGGCAAGGCACAGGCTAGACACAGGCTAGACACAGGCTAGGCACAGGCTAGGCACAGGCTAGGCACAGGCTAGGCACAGGCTAGGCATAGGCTAGGCACAGGCTAGGCACAAGCTAGGCACAGGCTAGGCACAGGCCAGGCACAGGCTAGGCACTGGCTAGGCACTGGCTAGGCACAGGCTAGGCACAGGCTAGTCACAGGCTAGTCACAGGCTAGGCACAGGCTAGGCACAAGCTAGACACCGGCTAGACACCGGCTAGACACCGTCACGACACAGACTATACACAGGCTAGACAGAGGCTATACACTGGCTAGGCACAGGCTAGACTCTGGCTATGCACAGGCTAGACAAAGGCTAGACACAGGCTAGGCACAGGCTAGGCACTGGCTAGACACTGGCTAGGCACACGCTATGCACATGCCAGTCTCAGGCAAGGCACAGGCTAGGCACAGGCTAGACACTGGCTAGGCACAGGCTATGCACATGCCAGTCACAGGCAAGGCACAGGCTAGACACAGGCTAGACACTGGCTAGGCACAGGCTAGACACAGGCTAGACACAGGCTAGACTCAGGCTAGACACAGACTAGACACAGGTTAGACACAGGCTAGACACAGGCTAGACACAGACTAGACACTGGCCAAGCACAGGCTAGACTTGGGCTAGAAACTGGCTAGGCACAGGATAGACACAGGATAGACACAGGCTAGACACAGGCTAGACACAGACTAGACACAGGCTAGACACAGGCTAGACACAGGCTAGACACAGGCTAGACACAGGCTAAACACTGGCTTGACACAGGCTAAACACAGGCTAGACACAGGCTAGACACAGGCTAGACACAGGCTAGACACTGGTTAGACACAGGCTAGACACAGGCTAGACACAGGGTAGACACACGCTAGACACAGGCTTAACACAGGCTAGACACAGGCTAGACACTGGCTAGGCACAGGCTAGACACAGGCTAGACACAGGCTAGACACAGACTAGACACAGGCTAGACACAGGCTAGACACAGGCTAGACACAGACTAGACACTGGCTAAGCACAGGCTAGACTTGGGCTAGAAACTGGCTAGGCACAGGCTAGACACAGGATAGACACAGGCTAGACACAGGCTAGACACAGACTAGACACAGGCTAGACACAGGCTAGACACTGGCTAGACACAGGCTAGACACAGGCTAGACACAGGCTAGACACAGGCTAGGCACAGGCTAGACACTGGCTAGGCACAGGCTGTGCACATGCCAGTCACAGGCAAGGCACAGGCTAGACACAGGCTAGACACTGGCTAGGCACAGGCTAGACACAGGCTAGACTCAGGCTAGACACAGGCTAGACACAGACTAGACACAGGCTAGACACAGGCTAGACACAGGCTAGATACAGACTAGACACTGGCTAAGCACAGGCTAGACTTGGGCTAGAAACTGGCTAGGCACAGGCTTGACACAGGATAGACACAGGCTAGACACAGGCTAGACACAGACTAGACACAGGCTAGACACAGGCTAGATACAGGCTAGACACAGGCTAGACACAGGCTAGATACAGGCTAGACACAGGCTAGAAACAGGCTAGACACAGGCTAGACACAGGCTAGACACAGGCTAGACACAGGCTAGACACAGGCTAGACACAGGCTAGACACAGGCTAGACACAGGCTAGACACAGGCTAGACACAGGCTAGACACTGGCTAGACACAGGCTAGACACAGGCTAGACACAGGCTAGACACAGGCTAGACACAGGCTAGACACAGGCTAAACACTGGCTTGACACAGGCTAAACACAGGCTAGACACAGGCTAGACACAGGCTAGACACAGGCTAGACACTGGCTAGACACATGCTAGACACAGGCTAGACACAGGCTAGACACAGGCTAGACACAGGCTAGACACACGCTAGACACAGGCTTAACACAGGCTAGACACAGGCTAGACAAAGGCTAGACACTGGCTAGGCACAGGCTAGGCACTGGCTAGACACTGGCTAGGCACACGCTATGCACATGCCTGTCTCAGGCAAGACACAGGCTAGACAGAGGCTAGACACTGGCTAGGCACAGGCTATGCACATGCCAGTCACAGGCTAGACACAGGCTAGAC
The DNA here is from genome assembly GCA_018904595.1 of Zaprionus indianus. Classification (NCBI taxonomy): domain Eukaryota; kingdom Metazoa; phylum Arthropoda; class Insecta; order Diptera; family Drosophilidae; genus Zaprionus; species Zaprionus indianus. The sequence goes on from JAEIHA010000987.1 coordinate 85,871, forward strand.
ACAGGCTAGACACAGGCTAGACACAGGCTAGACACAGGCTAGACACAGGCTAGACACAGGCTAGACACAGGCTAGACACAGGCTAGACACAGGCTAGACACAGGCTAGACACAGGCTAGACACAGGCTAGACACAGGCTAGACACAGGCTAGACACAGGCTAGACACAGGCTAGATACAGGCTAGACACAGGCTAGACACAGGCTAGACATAGGCCAGACACAGGCTAGACACAGGCTAGACACAGGCTAGACACAGGCTAGACACAGGCTAGACACAGGCTAGACACAGGCTAGACACAGGCTAGACAGAGGCTAGACACTGGCTAGGCACAGGCTATGCACATGCCATTCACAGGCTAGACACAGGCTAGACACAGGCTAGACACAGGCTAGACACAGGCTAGACACAGGCTAGACACAGGCTAGACACAGGCTAGACACAGGCTAGACACAGGCTAGACACAGGCTAGACACAGGCTAGACCCAGGCTAGACACAGGCTTGACACAGGCTAGACACAGGCTAGACACAGGCTAGACACTGGCTAGACACAGGCTAGACACAGGCTAGACACAGGCTAGACACAGGCTAGACACAGGCTAGACATAGGCTAGACACAGGCTAGACACAGGCTAGACACAGGGGGTAGACACAGGCTAGACACAGGCTAGACACAGGCTAGACACAGGCTAGACACAGGCTAGACACAGGCTAGACACAGGCTAGACACAGGCTAGACACAGGCTAGACACCGGCTAGACACCGACAAGACACAGGCTAGACACAGGCTAGACACAGGCTAGACACAGGCTAGACACAGGCTAGACACTGGCTAGGCACAGGCTAGACACTGGCTAGGCACAGGCTATGCACATGCCATTCACAGGCTAGACACAGGCTAGACACAGGCTAGACTCAGGCTAGACACAGGCTAGACACAGGCCAGACACAGGCTAGACACAGGCTAGACACAGGCTAGGCACAGGCTAGACACAGGCTAGAAACAGGCTAGACACAGGCTAGACAAAGGCTAGACACAGGCTAGACACAGGCTAGACACAGGCTAGACACTGGCTAGACACTGGCTAGACACAGGCTAGACACAGGCTAGACACAGGCTAGACACAGGCTAGACACAGGCTAGACACAGGCTAGACACAGGCTAGACACAGGCTAGACACATTCTAGACACATTCTAGACACAGGCTTGACCCAGGCTAGACACAGGCTAGACACAGGCTAGACACTGGCTAGACACAGGCTAGACACAGGCTAGACACCGGCTAGACACCGACAAGACACAGGCAAGACACAGGCTAGACACAGGCTAGACACAGGCTAGACACAGGCTAGACACAGGCTAGACACAGGCTAGACACAGGCTAGACACAGGCTAGACACAGGCTAGACACAGGCTAGACACAGGCTAGACACAGGCTAGACACAGGCTAGACACAGGCTAGACACAGGCTAGACACAGGCTAGAACAAGGCTAGACACAGGCTAGACACAGGCTAGACACAGGCTAGACACAGGCTAGACACAGGCTAGACACAGGCTAGACACAGGCTAGACATAGGCTAGACACAGGCTAGACACAGGCTAGACACAGGCTAGACACAGGGTAGACACAGGCTAGACACATTCAAGACACAGGCTAGACACAGGCTAGACACAGGCTAGACACATTCTAGACACCGACAAGACACAGGCTAGACACAGGCTAGACACAGGCTAGACACAGGCTAGACACAGGCTAGACACAGGCTAGACACAGGCTAGACACAGGCTAGACACAGGCTAGACACAGGCTAGACACAGGCTAGACACAGGCTAGACACAGGCTAGACACAGGCTAGACACAGGCTAGACACAGGCTAGACACATGCTAGACACAGGCTAGACACAGGCTAGACACAGGCTAGACACAGGCTAGACACAGGCTAGACACAGGCTAGACATAGGCCAGACACAGGCTAGACACAGGCTAGACACAGGCTAGACACAGGCTAGACACAGGCTAGACACAGGCTAGACACAGGCTAGACACAGGCTAGACAGAGGCTAGACACTGGCTAGGCACAGGCTATGCACATGCCATTCACAGGCTAGACACAGGCTAGACACAGGCTAGACTCAGGCTAGACACAGGCTAGACACAGGCTAGACACAGGCTAGACACAGGCTAGACACAGGCTAGACATAGGCTAGACACAGGCTAGACACAGGCTAGACACAGGGTAGACACAGGCTAGACACAGGCTAGACACTGGCTAGACACAGGCTAGACACAGGCTAGACACAGGCTAGACACAGGCTAGACACAGGCTAGACACAGGCTAGACACAGGCTAGACACAGGCTAGACACAGGCTAGACCCAGGCTAGACACAGGCTTGACACAGGCTAGACACAGGCTAGACACAGGCTAGACACAGGCTAGACACAGGCTAGACACAGGCTAGACACAGGCTAGACACAGGCTTAACACAGGCTAGACACAGGCTAGACAAAGGCTAGACACTGGCTAGGCACAGGCTAGGCACTGGCTAGACACTGGCTAGGCACACGCTATGCACATGCCTGTCTCAGGCAAGACACAGGCTAGACAGAGGCTAGACACTGGCTAGGCACAGGCTATGCACATGCCAGTCACAGGCTAGACACAGGCTAGACACAGGCTAGACACAGGCTAGACACAGGCTAGACACAGGCTAGACACAGGCTAGACACAGGCTAGACACAGGCTAGACACAGGCTAGACACAGGCTAGACACAGGCTAGACACAGGCTAGACACAGGCTAGACACAGGCTAGACACAGGCTAGACACAGGCTAGACACAGGCTAGATACAGGCTAGACACAGGCTAGACACAGGCTAGACATAGGCCAGACACAGGCTAGACACAGGCTAGACACAGGCTAGACACAGGCTAGACACAGGCTAGACACAGGCTAGACACAGGCTAGACACAGGCTAGACAGAGGCTAGACACTGGCTAGGCACAGGCTATGCACATGCCATTCACAGGCTAGACACAGGCTAGACACAGGCTAGACACAGGCTAGACACAGGCTAGACACAGGCTAGACACAGGCTAGACACAGGCTAGACACAGGCTAGACACAGGCTAGACACAGGCTAGACACAGGCTAGACCCAGGCTAGACACAGGCTAGACACAGGCTAGACACAGGCTAGACACAGGCTAGACACAGGCTAGACACAGGCTAGACACAGGCTAGACACAGGCTAGACACAGGCTAGACACAGGCTAGACACAGGCTAGACATAGGCTAGACACAGGCTAGACACAGGCTAGACACAGGGTAGACACAGGCTAGACACAGGCTAGACACAGGCTAGACACAGGCTAGACACAGGCTAGACACAGGCTAGACACAGGCTAGACACAGGCTAGACACAGGCTAGACACCGGCTAGACACCGACAAGACACAGGCTAGACACAGGCTAGACACAGGCTAGACACAGGCTAGACACAGGCTAGACACTGGCTAGGCACAGGCTAGACACTGGCTAGGCACAGGCTATGCACATGCCATTCACAGGCTAGACACAGGCTAGACACAGGCTAGACTCAGGCTAGACACAGGCTAGACACAGGCCAGACACAGGCTAGACACAGGCTAGACACAGGCTAGACACAGGCTAGACACAGGCTAGAAACAGGCTAGACACAGGCTAGACACAGGCTAGACACAGGCTAGACACAGGCTAGACACAGGCTAGACACAGGCTAGACACTGGCTAGACACAGGCTAGACACAGGCTAGACACAGGCTAGACACAGGCTAGACACAGGCTAGACACAGGCTAGACACAGGCTAGACACAGGCTAGACACATTCTAGACACATTCTAGACACAGGCTTGACCCAGGCTAGACACAGGCTAGACACAGGCTAGACACTGGCTAGACACAGGCTAGACACAGGCTAGACACCGGCTAGACACCGACAAGACACAGGCAAGACACAGGCTAGACACAGGCTAGACACAGGCTAGACACAGGCTAGACACAGGCTAGACACAGGCTAGACACAGGCTAGACACAGGCTAGACACAGGCTAGACACAGGCTAGACACAGGCTAGACACAGGCTAGACACAGGCTAGACACAGGCTAGACACAGGCTAGAACAAGGCTAGACACAGGCTAGACACAGGCTAGACACAGGCTAGACACAGGCTAGACACAGGCTAGACACAGGCTAGACACAGGCTAGACATAGGCTAGACACAGGCTAGACACAGGCTAGACACAGGCTAGACACAGGGTAGACACAGGCTAGACACATTCAAGACACAGGCTAGACACAGGCTAGACACAGGCTAGACACATTCTAGACACCGACAAGACACAGGCTAGACACAGGCTAGACACAGGCTAGACACAGGCTAGACACAGGCTAGACACAGGCTAGACACAGGCTAGACACAGGCTAGACACAGGCTAGACACAGGCTAGACACAGGCTAGACACAGGCTAGACACAGGCTAGACACAGGCTAGACACAGGCTAGACACAGGCTAGACACATGCTAGACACAGGCTAGACACAGGCTAGACACAGGCTAGACACAGGCTAGACACAGGCTAGACACAGGCTAGACATAGGCTAGACACAGGCTAGACACAGGCTAGACACAGGGTAGACACAGGCTAGACACATTCAAGACACAGGCTAGACACAGGCTAGACACATTCTAGACACCGACAAGACACAGGCTAGACACAGGCTAGACACAGGCTAGACACAGGCTAGACACAGGCTAGACACAGGCTAGACACAGGCTAGACACAGGCTAGACACAGGCTAGACGCAGGCTAGTTACAGGCTAGACACAGGCTAGTTACAGGCTAGACACAGGGTAGACACAGGCTAGACACTGGCTAGACACAGGCTAGACACACGCTAGAAACAGGCTAGACACTGGCTAGACACAGGCTAGACACAGGCTAGACACAGGCTAGACACAGGCTAGACACATTCTAGACACATTCTAGACACAGGCTTGACCCAGGCTAGACACAGGCTAGACACTGGCTAGACACAGGCTAGACACAGGCTAGACACCGGCAAGACACCGACAAGACACAGGCAAGACACAGGCTAGACACAGGCTAGACACAGGCTAGACACAGGCTAGACACAGGCTAGACACAGGCTAGACACAGGCTAGACACAGGCTAGACACAGGAAAGACACAGGCTAGACACAGGCTAGACACAGGCTAGACACAGGCTAGACACAGGCTAGACACAGGCTAGACAAAGGCTAGACACAGGCTAGACACAGGCTAGACACAGGCTAGACATAGGCTAGATACAGGCTAGACACAGGCTAGACACAGGGTAGACACATGCTAGACACAGGCTAGACACTGGCTAGACACAGGCTAGACACATTCTAGACACAGGCTAGACACATTCTAGACACAGGCTAGACACAGGCTAGACACAGGCTAGACACCGGCTAGACACCGACAAGACATAGGCTAGACACAGGCTAGACACAGGCTAGACACAGGCTAGACACAGGCTAGACACAGGCTAGACACAGGCTAACACAGGCTAGACACAGGCTAGACACAGGCTAGACACAGGCTAGACACAGGCTAGACACAGGCTAGACACAGGCTAGACACAGGCTAGACACAGGCTAGACACAGGCTAGACACAGGCTAGACACAGGCTAGACACAGGCTAGACACAGGCTAGACACAGGCTAGACACAGGCTAGACACAGGCTAGACACAGGCTAGACACAGGCTAGACACAGGCTAGACACAGGCTAGACACAGGCTAGACTCATGCTAGACACAGGCTAGACACAGGCTAGACACAGGATATACACAGGCTAGACACAGGCTAGACAGAGGCTATACACTGGCTAGGCACAGGCTAGACACAGGCTAGACACAGGCTAGACACAGGCTAGAGACAGGCTAGACACAGGCTAGACACAGGCTAGACACAGGCCAGACACAGGCTAGACAAAGGATAGACACAGGCTAGACACAGGCTAGACACATGCTAGCACAGGCTAGACACAGGCTAGACACAGGCTAGACACAGGCTATACACAGGCTAGACACAGGCTAGATACAGGCTAGACACAGGCTAGACACAGGCAAGACACTGGCTAGACACAGGCTAGACACAGGCTAGACACAGGCTAGACACAGGCTAGACACAGGCTAGACACAGGCTAGACACAGGCTAGACACAGGCTAGACACAGGCTAGACACAGGCTAGAAACAAGCTAGACACAGGCTAGACACAGGCTAGACACAGGCTAGACACAGGCTAGACACAGGCTAGACACAGGCTAGACACATGCTAGACACAGGCTAGACACAGGTTAGACACAGGCTAGACACAGGCTAGACACAGGCTAGACAAATGCTAGACACAGGCTAGACACTGGCTAGACACAGGCTAGACACAGGCTAGACACAGGCTAGACACAGGCTAGACACAGGATATACACAGGCTAGACACAGGCTAGACAGAGGCTATACACTGGCTAGGCACAGGCTAGACACAGGCTAGACACAGGCTAGACACAGGCTAGACACAGGCTAGACACCGGCTAGACACCGACAAGACACAGGCAAGACACAGGCTAGACACAGGCTAGACACAGGCTAGACACAGGCTAGACACAGGCTAGACACAGGCTAGACACAGGCTAGACACAGGCTAGACACAGGCTAGACACAGGCTAGACACAGGCTAGACACAGGCTAGACACAGGCTAGACACAGGCTAGACACAGGCTAGAACAAGGCTAGACACAGGCTAGACACAGGCTAGACACAGGCTAGACACAGGCTAGACACAGGCTAGACACAGGCTAGACACAGGCTAGACATAGGCTAGACACAGGCTAGACACAGGCTAGACACAGGCTAGACACAGGGTGAGACACAGGCTAGACACATTCAAGACACAGGCTAGACACAGGCTAGACACAGGCTAGACACATTCTAGACACCGACAAGACACAGGCTAGACACAGGCTAGACACAGGCTAGACACAGGCTAGACACAGGCTAGACACAGGCTAGACACAGGCTAGACACAGGCTAGACACAGGCTAGACACAGGCTAGACACAGGCTAGACACAGGCTAGACACAGGCTAGACACAGGCTAGACACATGCTAGACACAGGCTAGACACAGGCTAGACACAGGCTAGACACAGGCTAGACACAGGCTAGACATAGGCTAGACACAGGCTAGACACAGGCTAGACACAGGGTAGACACAGGCTAGACACATTCAAGACACAGGCTAGACACATGCTAGACACATTCTAGACACCGACAAGACACAGGCTAGACACAGGCTAGACACAGGCTAGACACAGGCTAGACACAGGCTAGACACAGGCTAGACACAGGCTAGACACAGGCTAGACACAGGCTAGACACAGGCTAGACACAGGCTAGTTACAGGCTAGACACAGGCTAGTTACAGGCTAGACACAGGGTAGGCAGGCTAGACACTGGCTAGACACAGGCTAGACACACACAGCTAGAAACAGGCTAGACACAGGCTAGACACAGGCTAGACACAGGCTAGACACAGGCTAGACACAGGCTAGACACAGGCTAGACACCGGCAAGACACCGACAAGACACAGGCTTGACCCAGGCTAGACACAGGCTAGACACTGGCTAGACACAGGCTAGACACAGGCTAGACACCGGCAAGACACCGACAAGACACAGGCAAGACACAGGCTAGACACAGGCTAGACACAGGCTAGACACAGGCTAGACACAGGCTAGACACAGGCTAGACACAGGCTAGACACAGGCTAGACACAGGATAGACACAGGCTAGACACAGGCTAGACACAGGCTAGACACAGGCTAGACACAGGCTAGGACACAGGCTAGACACAGGCTAGACACAGGCTAGACACAGGCTAGACACATGGCTAGACACAGGCTAGACACAGGCTAGACACAGGCTAGACACAGGCTAGACACAGGCTAGACACAGGCTAGACACAGGCTAGACACAGGCTAGACACAGGCTAGACACAGGCTAGACACAGGCTAGACACAGGCTAGACACAGGCTAGACACAGGCTAGACACAGGCTAGACACAGGCTAGACACAGGCTAGACACAGGCTAGACACAGGCTAGACACAGGCTAGACACAGGCTAGACACAGGCTAGACACAGGCTAGACACAGGCTAGACACAGGCTAGACACAGGCTAGACACAGGCTAGACACAGGCTAGACACAGGCTAGACACAGGCTAGACACAGGCTAGACACAGGCTAGACACAGGCTAGACACAGGCTAGACACAGGCTAGACACAGGCTAGACACAGGCTAGACACAGGCTAGACACAGGCTAGACACAGGCTAGACACAGGCTAGACATAGGCTAGACACAGGCTAGACACAGGCTAGACACAGGCTAGACACAGGCTAGACACAGGCTAGACACAGGCTAGACACAGGCTAGACACAGGCTAGACACAGGCTAGACACAGGCTAGACACAGGCTAGACACAGGCTAGACACAGGCTAGACACAGGCTAGACACAGGCTAGACACAGGCTAGACACAGGCTAGACACAGGCTAGACACAGGCTAGACTGAGCTAGACACAGGCTAGACACAGGCTAGACACAGGCTAGACACAGGCTAGACACAGGCTAGATACAGGCTAGACACAGGCTAGACACAGGCAGGCTAGACACAGGCTAGACACAGGCTAGACACAGGCTAGACACAGGCTAGACACAGGCTAGACACAGGCTAGACACAGGCTAGACACTGGCTAGGCACAGGCTAGGCACTGGCTAGACACTGGCTAGGCACAGGCTAGGCACAGGCTAGCCTGTCTCAGGCAAGGCACAGGCTAGACACAGGCTAGACACTGGCTAGGCACAGGCTATGCACATGCCAGTCTCAGGCACAGGCTAGGCACAGGCTAGACACAGGCTAGACACAGGCTAGACACAGGCTAGACAGCAGGCTAGCACAGGCTAGACACAGGCTAGACACAGGCTAGACACAGGCTAGACACAGGCTAGACACAGGCTAGACACAGGCTAGGCACAGGCTAGACACAGGCTAGACACAGGCTAGACACAGGCTAGACACAGGCTAGACACAGGCTAGGCACAGGCACAGGCTAGACACAGGCTAGACACAGGCTAGACACAGGCTAGACACAGGCTAGACACAGGCTAGACACAGGCTAGACACAGGCTAGACACAGGCTAGACACAGGCTAGACAGAGGCTAGACACTGGCTAGACACAGGCTATGCACATGCCAGTCACAGGCAAGGCACAGGATAGACACAGGCTAGACACAGGCTAGGCACAGGCTAGGCACAGGCTAGGCACAGGCTAGGCACAGGCTAGGCACAGGCTAGGCACAGGCTAGGCACAGGCTAGGCATAGGCTAGGCACAGGCTAGGCACAAGCTAGGCACAGGCTAGGCACTGGCTAGGCACTGGCTAGGCACAGGCTAGGCACAGGGTAGTCACAGGCTAGGCACAGGCTAGGCACAGGCTAGACACCGGCTAGACACCGGCTAGACACCGGCTAGACACAGCTACACACAGCTATACACAGGCTAGACAGAGGCTATACACTGGCTAGGCACAGGCTAGACTCTGGCTATGCACAGGCTAGACAAAGGCTAGACACTGGCTAGGCACAGGCTAGGCACTGGCTAGACACTGGCTAGGCACACGCTATGCACATGCCAGTCTCAGGCAAGGCACAGGCTAGGCACAGGCTAGACACTGGCTAGGCACAGGCTATGCTAGTCACAGGCCAGTCACAGGCTAGACACAGGCTAGACACAGGCTAGGCACAGGCACACAGGCTAGACACAGGCTAGACACAGGCTAGACACAGGCTAGACACAGGCTAGACACAGGCTAGACACAGGCTAGACACAGGCTAGACACAGGCTAGACACAGGCTAGACACAGGCTAGACACAGGCTAGACACAGGCTAGACACAGGCTAGGCTAGACACAGGTACACAGGCTAGACACAGGCTAGACACAGGCTAGACACAGGCTAGACACAGGCTAGACACAGGCTAGGCACAGGCTATGACACAGGCTAGACACAGGCTAGACACAGGCTAGACACAGGCTAGACACAGGCTAGACACAGGCTAGGCACAGGCTAGACACAGGCTAGACACAGGCTAGACACAGGCTAGACACAGGCTAGACACTGAGGCTAGACACAGGCTAGACACAGGCTAGACACAGGCTAGACACAGGCTAGACACAGGCTAGACACAGGCTAGACACAGGCTAGACACAGGCTAGACACAGGCTAGACACAGGCTAGACACAGGCTAGACACAGGCTAGACACAGGCTAGACACAGGCTAGACACAGGCTAGACACAGGCTAGACACAGGCTAGACACAGGCTAGACACAGGCTAGGCACAGGCAGCACAGGACACAGGCTAGACACAGGCTAGACACAGGCTAGACACAGGCTAGACACAGGCTAGACACAGGCTAGACACAGGCTAGACACAGGCTAGGCACAGGCTAGACACAGGCTAGACACAGGCTAGACACAGCACAGGCTAGACACAGGCTAGACACAGGCTAGACACAGGCTAGACACAGGCTAGACACGGCTAGGCACAGGCTAGACACAGGCTAGACACAGGCTAGACACAGGCTAGACACCGGCTAGACACAGATTAGACACAGGCTAGACAGAGGCTATACACTGGCTAGGCACAGGCTAGACACAAGCTAAACACAGGCTAGACAAAGGCTAGACACTGGCTAGGCACAGGTTAGGCACTGGCTAGACACTGGCTAGGCACACGCTATGCACATGCCTGTCTCAGGCAAGGCACAGGCTAGACACTGGCTAGGCACAGGCTATGCACATGCTAGTCACAGGCAAGGCACAGGCTAGACACAGGCTAGACACAGGCTAGACACAGGCTAGACACAGGCTAGACACAGGCTAGACACAGGCTAAACAAGGCTAGACAAAGGCTAGACACAGGCTAGACACAGGCTAGACACAGGCTGACACAGGCTAGAACAGGCTAGACACAGGCTAGAAACAGGCTAGACACAGGCTAGACACAGGCTAGACACAGGCTAGACACAGGCTAGACACAGGCTAGACACAGGCTAGACACAGGCTAGACATAGGCTAGACCCAGGCTAGACACAGGCTAGACACAGGCTAGACACAGGCTAAGCACAGGCTAGACACAGGCTAGACACAGGCTAGAGCACAGGCTAGACACAGGCTAGACACAGGCTAGACACAGGCAGGCTAGGCACAGGCTAGACACAGGCTAGACACAGGCTAGACACAGGCTAGACACAGGCTAGACACAGGCTAGACACAGGCTAGACACAGGCTAGACACAGGCTAGACACAGGCTAGACACAGGCTAGACACAGGCTAGGCACAGGCCAGACACAGGCAACACGGGCTAGACACAGGCTAGACACAGGCTAGACACAGGCTAGACACAGGCTAGACACAGGCTAGACACAGGCTAGACACAGGCTAGACACAGGCTAGACACAGGCTAGACACAGGCTAGACACGGGCTAGACACAGGCTAGACACAGGCTAGACACAGGCTAGACACAGGCTAGACACAGGCTAGACACAGGCTAGACACAGGCTAGACACAGGCTAGACACAGGCCAGACACAGGCTAGACACAGGCTAGACACAGGCTAGACACAGGCTAGACACAGGCTAGACACAGGCTAGACACAGGCTAGACACAGGCTGCACAGGCACAGGCACAGGCTAGACACAGGCTAGACACGGGCTAGACACAGGCTAGTCACAGGCTAGACACAGGCTAGAACACAGGCTAGCACAGGCTAGACACAGGCTAGACACAGGCTAGACACAGGCTAAACACAGGCTAGACACAGGCTAGACAAAGGCTAGACACAGGCTAGGCACAGGTTAGGCACTAGGCTAGACACTGGCTAGGCACACGCTATGCACATGCCTGTCTCAGGCAAGGCACAGGCTAGACAGAGGCTAGACACTGGCTAGGCACAGGCTATGCACAGGCCAGTCACAGGCAAGGCACAGGCTAGACACAGGCTAGACACAGGCTAGACACAGGCTAGACACAGGCTAGACACAGGCTAGACACAGGCTAGACACAGGCTAGACACAGGCTAGACACAGGCTAGACACAGGCTAGACACAGGCTAGGCACAGGCTAGACCCTGGCTAGACACAGGCTAGACACAGGGCTAGACACAGGCTAGGCATAGGCTAGGCACAGGCTAGGCACAGGCTAGGCCAGACACAGGCTAGGCACAGGCTAGGCACAGGCTGGGACACAGGCTAGGCACAGGCTAGGCACAGGCTAGACACAGGCTAGACACCGGCTAGGCACAGGCTAGACACAGGCTAGACACAGGCTAGACACCGGCTAGACACAGGCTAGGCATGGCTAAGCACAGGCCTAGACAAAGGCTAGATACAGGCTAGACACAGGCTAGACACTGGCTAGACACAGGCTAAACACAGGCTAGGCACAGGCTAGACACAGGCTAGACACAGGCTAGGCACAGGCTAGGCACAGGCTAGACACAGGCTAGACACAGAGCTAGACACAGGCTAGACACAGGAGTAGACACAGATAAGGCTAGACACAGGCTAGAC